>CM056997.1:76570173-77052636 GCA_029891345.1 Dryococelus australis
TCTGTTTTTTATAAGCTACACAAATTTTTAATATTTAATACTATGTTAAATAATTAAATTCGAAACCATACTGCCAGTAACTGAAATGAAAATTAACGAGCACTCACAAGTCTTTGAGGTTTAAAGGAAAACAATAAAATGAGTTTATAACATTCTGGTCAAAGATTCTGATAATTCAGTGGCAATAAATTACAACGTTAACTACAAATAGGCTCTGTGATCGGAAACTAAGCAGATTCATTCGGCAAGGAGCAAGAAACCACAACACTTCGTGTAGGTACTCTAGCCTCAAGTTTGAAGTTCATCTGCTGTTGGTATATTTTAGCTCCAGGCCAAGTAGCACGGGATTCAAGTCTTGTTTTCCTTGAATTGAAAGTTGTCCGGGTCGTGTCTATAGTCTATTCACGGTTTCTTCGGCCTTTTTGAATCAAACCTTTGGAAAATCTCCCCATGTATGACGTGCTTGATTGTTCCCTGCATATACCATATCGCGCAAGCGTTTTATACTTCTGTTAACAAAGAAGTTACTTTTTTTTCTGTTAAATTGAAATGTTATTCATATTTTATGTATAAATTATATTACTTCATTCATAAATAATTTCAATAAAAACAGCGAGAAAACATATGTGTTGGTAGCGCCTAGTAAGAAATAGTTCTTATACAAAATACTGTTACAACAGAGTGCGCACGAATCCGGTACGTTGTCCCTCTGGTGTAATCTTCCAAACTTAGTTAAGCTTAGTTTGCACGAGGCGGAGGAATATCCTGGAAGTAGAACTTTAGCAGGGCTTCAGAAAAGGTCGAAGATACCGTGAATCAACTAGAACAAACTGTGGTCCAATAGAATCACATACCCAAATGTACATGAAGTTGAATTTAGCTTGTCCGGTTCTCTACTAATAATTTATATTACACATGAAGCATTGTAACTTGCACGTCCGGAAGCTCCGTATGTATAGTTGCTGCGTTTTTTCCCTTGTACACTCACTGTCATAAATTTTTATCGCCAAGAAGGAAACGTTTTAATTCAAATTAAATTTTATCCGCCTGATGGCACAGACGAAAGAAGCTGTTATAAAATCATATGATTAAGACAAAATTCCGCCTAACTACGGACCAGAACGCGGATACCTCGTTGGACCACTTCGTGTGTGGATGCATGGGTCAGTAAACACGAGCGTGAAGTCGAAAAGTTCCATGTGTTATCTAGGGGCAGATTTTACAACTGTTCCATATTATGCTCAAAATCAGAAACATCTCGACACGGTAGTAGCTTGCCTCTCATCTAATTCCACAGATGTCAGATGGACTTCAAATTAGGTGACTAGTCAGACCACAGTGTTGAAACATGATGAAAAAACAAGTGGCAATTTATAGCTGTGTGATAGAGTTATCTTGTTGAAAACTGTCTCGTGGGCTCTCAGTAATGAAAGTTGAGGTGAGTTCATGAACACCGGTGAGGGTGAAATGAGATGAAGATGAAGCGAGGGCGGAATGCAAGGACTGGCAAAACGGGAGTACTCAGAGAAAACCCTCCAGCTAACTGCAACGTCCGCGGCTTTTCTCATGTGAAAGAATATGTAGGCAGTGCGTGGGACTAAGAGATGTCTTATACGTGCCGGTGCGTTAAATGACCCTCTTTCACTACACGTGGCAAAAGACGATCGTATGCGACGGGTCGTCAGACCATCATGCCAGTAATAGGGGACGTGTAACGTCGTAAATTTCGGCCAGGGATTGTAGCGTTCTCCTGGAGTCCTCCAAACTTTGGCATCGTGTCCATGTGATCATAAAGAAAAGCGCGTTTCTTCGCTAAAGACGATGACCCACCAGCCTGTCGAGTTTCACGTTTTCCTCTGCTGACACCACAGCAGACGAAGACGCCGATGTTAACGGGCAAATGGTAGAACTTGTATGAGTCGTTTGGATCACGTAATTACCGATGATAGGCGTCTGCAAATGCCTCTGGTATAAATATGGTGCACTAGTGACGATACCATATGCCGCTGGTTAAAGTCGCTGTGCCCATTCACCGGATGATTAGTATAGGGTGTGCAAATTTTTGCCGCAGCAAGTGTATACTAAGCCTGTAAAGTAAAGTACTATTATGAGCCACTCGCCAATTGGTACAATGGCTGTTCCAGGACAATTATTTTCTCTATAGTCCATTAACAGTTATTTCCAACTTTTATGAAGCCTGCTGAAGTTCTAATTTCACGATATTTCTTCGCCTCATGCTAATAAAGAGTAACTGAGTCTAAGAAATAACACCTAATGGTCAATGCACCGTCTTCGTTCGCACTAAATGTAATAATATTTTGCATAATACCTGTCTATTACTGGGCATTATCAACACACATATTTTCTCTGTCTTTATTCCTATTAAATATAAAAGAAATATTTATAAATATAATATAAGTAAAAGTTCAACTCAACAAAAAATTAGTTACTTTTATGTTAACAGAGGTATAAAATGCTTGTGAACGTGACATGTTTAGGTAATAACCGAACACACAATACATGGGGTAATTTATCAAAGGTTTGATTCAAAAAAGTTTAAATAAATTGCGCATAGTCTATATAAACATCTTTATTCCTAGAATTTATGAAGATTTATGGTAACGCATACTAAACCAGAGTAAATGAATTTTAAATATAATAGTAATGTATGTTCTGATTTTCTACCAAAGACTGTTCACGACAAAGTGAGCACTTTGGAAATCAATCTCTGGAAAATGTCACTGCCCCAACCTGCATATATTTTAACGGGCGCACTGAGTGACATGTGGCCAGTCAGGTTGGTAACGTCGGAGGAAAAGTAGTTCAATGTCTTTACATTGAATAAAAATCGTTAATTAAACATTTGTGAATACCGAAAAGACTTAATTTGTTTTCTGTTCTTTTTAATGCATAGCCTATACATGAAGAGATGAGTAAATATTTTACAAAATAGCTTTTCTAAATATTTCACAGTTTCGCTCGACCGACGCATGAATAAAGTGTTGAGGCCTATGGCCATGTTAATTTTACGTAAGGTGTTCGAATACACCATGTGCCTAAAAGTATATCTTAAGCAGGGATTTTAAAAGTGCTCAGTTTATCATGAACAGCCTATACCTTCATTGCTAAATGCATAACGAAATGAACTTTGAAGTTAACTGGACAAAGCTCCTAGGACACGGGAATGACATAAGAAGTGGAACTACTTGTCGCAATTCGTCGCTAAACCTAACTGCAGATATACCTAAGCCAGTCAGTGTTCGCGCTGGGACCGCGGTAGTCGAGTGGCTAGCTCACCCGTCGCCGCCATGGTGATCCGGGATCGATTCTCGGAAGCGGTCACCCTGAAGCTCCGCATGTGTGGAACTTGGCGTACGCTGTCGGTGGCCTGCGGGTTTTCTCTGTGAACTCCCGTTTCTCCCAACCCCTTTGCATTCTGTCGTTGCTTCATGTTAGGTCATTCTATGTTAACCTTCTGCGACTACGATCCCACATCTAGAATGCAAGTCACTCGGTGCGTTAGCCTCGTCCTAGGGAGCGGCGCTTAAATAATAATATATTAATTTTTAGTATTTCCTTATAGAGTCGATTACTGATTACTTCCAACTTTTCTGAAACCCTGCTGACGTCCTACTTTCAGGGTATTCCTCCGCTTCTTGTAAACAGAAATTACTAAGACGTATAAAAAATAACACCAAAGCGACAACGCACCGCACTCCTATGCGTTCAGTTAAATAAAATATTGCAAGAGAACAATTTCTTACAAGATATTGCCATATTTTTGTTCATATTATGTATTAATGAAATATTTAAATTTTAGATAAAAGTTTATTTTAACTAAAAATGAGAGATTTTTAAGTTAACGCAAGTACAAAACGCTTGCGATACATGGCACATTTAGGAAACAATTAAATACTCATACACGGATGAATTTTCAAAGGTTTATAAAAGCATGGGGATACTGCGAATAGACTCTAACCGTTGTTACGTGCAGGGAATTTTATCAAGAGTGGTTTGAAGTGTGTTACATGGGAAGGAACAGTGAAAATCATCCAAAAGATTTCAGGACAAGGTAAACATTAGAAACTACTATAGGCTATTCAAGGTGAAATTAGCACTTTTGAAAGCCTTGCTTAAGATCTACTTGAATGCACGTTGTGTATTGTTCCGACTTATGTAAAATTAACATTGTCATGGGCCTCATCACTTTATCCATGCGTCGGTCAAGTGAAACTGTGGAATTATTAGAAAAGTCAATATTTTTCAAATATGCTCATTTTTACACTTCGATGCATTAAAAAAAAAACATAAAGCGAAAAATTATTTATATCACAAATGGTTGCCTAAAAAGTTTTATTCAACTTTAAGATATGGAACTACTTCCTATTCATCGTTACCAACCTAACTGGGCACACGTCACACAGGCGCCCGTTAATATATATGCAGGTAGGATCAGTGACTTTTTTCTAAGGGTATTTTCAAAAGTACTGACATTATCGTGGACCGTCTTTACAAGTATAAACACTAAGCATTCATGATTCTTAGAATTGTAATCTCAGCAGGTATTAACTTCGCACCCAAATCACTGAGGTTCAGTTTTGAAGTTACCGAATTCTGAGTGTCTCGTTAAAACGTGAAAATAACTACGTGTAGGTAACAGCCGATAGCAAAGAGCAAACTGGAGAGGGAGGTATGTACAAAGTACAAATGTCTACTGTGGGTCCAATTTTTTTTCCTCCAGAAATCCTACCGGCTCTATCAATTAAGCGGCGACAGGAATCACTGACGGCAGATTCTGTAGGGCTCAAGTCTTTAAGTGGATCGAGAAAATCCGAAACTGACTTTTTTTTTATCATTTTTAATTGACGATGGCATCAAGCGAAACCCAAGCGCCCTTCACAACGTAATATTGACGCACGAAAGGAACTGCCGACTCGAAGAAGAAAGGTATAAACTTTCGCCGGAAACGCGGGCCGTCCATCTCGCTTCTTCGAGGGGATTTGTCTTAATTACTTGGCGAATGGGTTGTAATGAGCGGCGGCGGACGTCTCGAGCGAAGCAATTATTTCCATCTGGCGACACTGATACGGCGCGGAGGCGGAGGCGCGGGGGTCTTGCTCGCCGAGTTAATTAACTCGAAGTGCCCGTTAATTATCCGGCGGGACGACGAGATGTTCTGGGCGACAGCCGGCAGTGCGACTGGCTTCTGAGCTCTTGTTCCCTCGCGACTCTCCGCGGGCAAGCCTCGCTCGCACCAGCAGTCCCCGGAGACGCATTGTCAATAGGGCTGTTCGAAATATCGATATGTCGATAATCACCGATGTGAAAAATAACGTATCGAACAATATACAACGTTGAAAAATATAGGAATATCGATGTTTCGATATTATCGATATTTTCGGTACTATCGAAATGGTCGGTATACCGAAAACCCCGAGTAACTGTTTGGAAAAATATCGGTATTCGTTTTTTATGATATCGAACAGCCCTAGTGTCAAACGAGTGCTTCACTCTTCAAGTATCCCCGCAAGCCGTGTCTACAGCATACATGGCCGCTGCAATCATAGAACACGATGGAGCAGCAGACCGCTTGCTTGTTCGTCTTCTGCACCCACACCAAAGGAACGCAACTGTCACAGTCACATGGTCAACCGTGATAAACATGTTTGTTTACATTCTCAATTTTCAAAAGACAAGAACTTTTATATTAATAAAATACTTTTACCAATTTGACTTTAATCGAACTGCATTACAAATTGGTTAGAGGACGTATACAAACATCTCAAAGCATTTGTTTACTAAGCAGTGATCTAACCTCAAATCCAATCCACGCCGTTTTTTTCTAGTCGTATTGGCCGAAAAGCAGTTATACTTTCAGGATATACCTCTGCGTAATGCGGACAAAATTTAACAGATTCTATAAAATTACACCAAAAGGACAACGCACCATATCCGTGCAAGCTCACTTTAATATTATTTTGCATAAGAACTATTTCTTACTAGGCATTACCAACATACGTATTTATTCCGTGTTCGTAAATACTAATCATAACTATGGTTTTCTAATTTATATGTAAAATATGACGAAGATTTGATTTAACCACAAATATGATACTTCTATGTTAACAAAGTATAAAATGCTTGTGATTCATCACGTCCGAGTCAACAAGTGTGATGAAACCGCCAAACATTTAAGGTTAATAATTTACTGTGGTTATAAATCACCTTATGACATTGATATTCTTTTACGAGCCTTTTTAAAAATCTATTTTGTACGTAAAATTCAGTGTTTTGCCTCTTTGTACATGTGCATAAGTGAAATAAATTAAAATGCTGTATGTTACAGAGAAGTATGACCTTCAAAAATACAAAATCAAATAGAATAAATTATTACGCGGTCTTCATTTTTACTAAAGTTAAGGCATTCGCTTTTCTTAACATAGCTACATAGCACAGCATCTTTTTGGAAATCATAATTATTAGATTATTATTACACATGCTTTCGTATTACCATAATCGTATTAACATATATTAAACGAAATAAAATGTCAAAACGTTGGAGTTTTAACAAGAAAAGGGGTAGTTTGTATCTAGTAATCAAACAAAACATCCACGAATAGAATAACTATGTAAAAAAGTTAACAATTACTCCTTAAACAAATTAAACAATTGTTATTTTTAAGCTCATATTTTTATATTGTTTAAAACCACAATATGAAATAAGTATACAGCGCATTTGAATTTAAAACACAAACTAAGTAAAAAGTAAAAGTATTAAGGGTAAATTAAATATAAAATTTACAGGCGTACCATTTATTTCCGACTGGCATAAGCCACTCGTGGCTAATCAAGCAAGTCAGTAAGCTTTGCTGAGAATCTGATTTTCAGTCTTTTTAGTATCCTTCCGCCCCATGAAAAGTTACAGTACTATTTGCCCGCTCACTTTATTCATGCTTCGGACAAGTGAAATTGGGTAATGGTCAGGAACGAAATATTTTTATACTAGGCCAATTCTTTCCCTTTTAATGCATAAAATAATCGGAAAATAATTTAAAAACATTCAGTGATCACGAATTAAAAAGTTACATTTTTATAACAGCTTTAAAGGGGCCGCCTACTTATAGTATTTCCCGCTTTTGAGGCCCAGAAACGAGGTAGAGATACGGGCGACTCAGCCACACATACCAAGTGCCACGTCGACGCTACGTACAAGGCTCTGAACTGGCGTCCAGTATTCTCGTCGTACTGCATGCACCTGTGTATGTTTGTATCGGATGTTAACGGTAAAAAAAAAAAAAGCACTTTTGAAAGCCCTGCTTAAAATCTGCTTGTATGCAAGTTGTGTATTCTTCCGCCTTATGTAAATTTAACACAGGCAAGGGCCTCATCACTTTATCTATGCCTCAGTCTAGTGAAACTGTGAAATTATAATAAAAGTAAATATTTTACAAACATGCTCATTTTTACACTACGATACAAAACAAAACAGGAAAGCGAAAGGAATAATTTAAGTTATCACAAATGGTTACCTAACTCATTTTATTAAACGCGAAGTTATGGAACTACTTTCCATCCACCCTTACCAACTTTACTGCGCGCATGTTACTCAATGCGCCCGTTAGAATATATGCAGGTAGGGGCAGTGACTTTTTTCTAAGGTTGATTTCAAAAGTGCTCACTTTATCGTGAACAGCCTTTTTAGCAAGGGACAGTGTGTGATTTTACTGCTGGCACGGCGGGCTGACTGACTGCTCGCCCAAAATACTGACATTCTTACACAGCCGGCCCTGTTATGGTTAATAGCTAGCAATATGACAGTTGACGTGCCCTCTATGGCATACTGATGGATATGAAACTGATGGCTAACAGCAGGGAAACTACTAATGGTTCACAAATCCCACACCAGCTGTATCGCGGCAATGGCAACATATAGTAGATCCATTTCTTTTTGCCACTGATGGGGATGGCATGCCTTCTGTAGGCTAGTTAATTGCTGTGAAATATAACACTGATGAATGTCTAGCCCTACGTAGGCCAGTTGATCGCTATGAAGTGATATATGGGTGGATTAGTGATGGTGAAAGCACGGTACATTGGTATTCTCCACTTGTGGCCCAATTGTGGACCCAGCACGGCTAGTAAGTGTTGCCACTTATGATCCAGCGATGGAGCCAGGTGCTTTTCACCTGTTGGCCAACTGATTTCAATCTTGGCATGCGGCAGCATACAACTAATGGGCCACTTTGTATTTTGCTCTCCAAACGATGACGTTATCATTTTACTGGTAGAAAAGTCTGTAACAAGGTTCAGCCCATGTCGAGTGCCTGTGTGTGTATCCCACCTGTAGGTATATTCCTATATTATGATATATAAACCAGCAATAACTTTTAGATATGCTTGAGTGCTCGGAAATTGTTTATATTGTGTTATATGTTTTCAAAGTAATCGACAGAAATTGTCTGAAGTACATGATCTTTCCGTAGATCAAAACATTGGATTCGTACATTTACCAGCTTCGTAAACAACTATTGCAAACCCATTACGTCGCAGTCCACGTGCCAGGGAGGCGAAGCCTTTAAGAGATGAAAGTACTTTCCTTGGTCGTTACCAAATTTACAAAGAACTTGCAGCCAGTGTTCACGTTAAAATATATGCAGTCATTGGCAAGACTTTCTTTTTTCAAAAGCTGGTTTCAAAAGTGATTGGTTAACCACGAACCAGCTATACGGACCCGTACACATATTATGATAAAGTTTTCTTAATAAACTCAATTTCAACATTTCACGAAATTGGGGTCACTTCGTTTTTCGCGTCCGTCTCTGGGCGTCTTTCAGCATCAGAAGTCTGTAAGGATCTACTACCAACAGTAGGGACGGTTGAGTCCCAAGATTCAGATTTTCTTCCCTGCAGTGAAAAGGAAGCCAAGCTCGACGAACTTGCCGCTTTCTTTGAGAGCTCCAGCTGCTGTGTCCATAACGAGCTCCGACCGAGCCACGAGTTACTTCTGGATCATGTTCCTCAGCATTCGTAACAAACCCACCCACTAGCTGCGCCGGTTCTTTTCCGTATGGATTCCCATCATCGTTACGTCCAGGGAGGTAGCCAGGGGGTGGGGTGAGGGGTTGTATCCCCCCTTTGAACCTACGACCTTCGATGTAAACTATACAAGATGGGGTGGCATTCGACAGACAAACTTCTTGAGGTGATCCCTTGGGCAAAATTCCAGTGGAAAAATGCAGGGCACTGTCTACCGAAACTGAATATAAAAGGGATGGTTCGGAAATTGAGATTTTAAAATATAATTGTGGAAAATATAGGAAACGAAGTGAAGTTAAACTACAGTTCTTCGAACATCTTTTTACGTTATCGGGATCTTCAACATAAGTGCAAACTCTCATCAATTGCTTCCACCGTAGTGAAAATAACAATGGTGGCCACCCTATTACAGCGTACAACTTTTTATCGTCATGATTTATAGACATTTGATGCTGATTCAATAATCAGCGTAACCTAATGAACAAAAAAGGTCCTCTTGTCGCAACTGCCCAGGACCCACTGTTTTCGTGTGAAACACACACGTTACTTCGGCAGCAAGAATACAGCGCCTAGCACATAGGCAATACTCCCCTACACGTGTGTTTAGTTTGCTGCTGTATCCATTGCAACACGATGGTAAAGGACATGTCTAACAGTGATGTTAGACGTACCATTTTCATGGTACTTGTACGATAATTAGATATTGTATACCACGTACCATGACGAGATCGTCATGGTACGCAAATGTGCCATAATCTGACTACAGTAAAAAATATGCAGCTAATGACTCAAGTATAATAAAAGATTATAAGTTTGTAGCGCCTGGTTAAGTCAAAAGTCGAAGTTCTTATGATTTATCGGTGAATTAGAGGTATTTAATCTGTATTTTATATCTATAGTGCAAAGTTCAAACAATTGTTGTGTAATGAAAGCAATGCAAACATAAAATTGTGATTTTACGTATTTGTTAGAAATATGCCATTATTTTGTACCAGTGTACCATTATTTTGAATGCCCTTTACCATGACAGAGCACTGATGATCTAACATCCCTGATTTCTAACCCTTACTATAAACAACATGTACCATACATTAATAAGCTTACAGCAGTGAAGCTTCCTGTTTGTTTCTGGCGAAAGTCGATTTGTGATTCCCTGCAGGAAGTGTTGGTTTTGCCTACGTGCCTGAGGACCGCGTACGTGTTCACCAGACAATATATGAATTCAAGTGTTAAATGTAAATAGAATGAAAGGATAATTACGATTAACTGTTTTCTCATTTGGCTGTAAATGACATAAATGAGAATGTTAAGAAATCCTAACTTATGTTTAAAATATGTAAGACAAAATTCGATACATAATACATATTCGTAAAAACAGTATAGACTGTTCACGGTAAAAAGAGCACTTTTGAAAGTCCTACTTAAGATATACTTGTATGCAATTTGCGTATTCTTCCGCCTTATGTAAAATTAACTTTACCGGGAGCCTCATTAATATTTTTATTCATGCGTTGGTCAAGTGAAACTTTAGAGCTATTAGAAATGTAAATATTTTACAAATATGCTAATTTTTACACTTCGATGCATTTAAAAGACAGAAAGCGAAACAAATGATTTAAATTATCTAATAGTTACCTAACACTTTTTATTTGACGTTAAAATATGGAACTACTTTCTATCCATCGTTACCAACTTTACCGAGCGCATGTCACCCAGTGCGCCCGTTAAAATAGATGCAGGCAGGGTCAGTGACTTTTTTTTAAGGTTTATTTCAAGAGTGCACACTCTATCGTGAACAGCCTTTAAGAGTGTCGAGTGGGCCAAAAGGAGTCGTGGTGAAGTGTCAACTAGCAGGTGGAGCTATGTCCACATTAATGTCTGGTATTACCAGCCAATGCCACACTTTCTTGTTTCTGGATTGCGGGCAGCACAATTAACTTCCTGAGAGCCGTCTGTCTATTCGACAGAGTGTAAGTCAGTGAACGAGTTCCCCCCCCCCCCCTCCCACTGTTTTTCTACCAAAAAAATGGCGTGGCTGTGTTGGGGAACACGGCCCTGTTGACGCGCTCGGACGCCTCGGTGTTTTTTTACGTTCCCGGCATCGCTTCACTCGATCATATGGAGTTTTGTAGGTATAGGCTGTTCACGGTAAAGTGAACACTTTTTAAGGCCCTTATAAATTTTTCCTTTCATCCAATTTCCATCTTCCTGCTGCTTTTTAATATAAACATTGCAATATGACCAATAAACACAGTGTATATATTTCACCACCACCAAAATTTTATGCCTGAGGCTGCAATAATATATATTTATTAGCGGTTAATGCCTGTTGGGAGGGCCTTAAAAAGTACTCACTTTATCGTGAACAGCCTATATCAGTGGCTTGCTTTTGAGATGATTCTCCCTACCGTATACGATTACTGTATTTCGAATTGGCTTTTTGACGAGTGTAGGCCGACACTGCGTTAAGTTTTCTTAATATTTTACATTAAACTCGTTCAATTTCTCCATATCAATTCCACAAAAATGTTTTTATACACGCGATCGATTGATCTTGATGAGAGCTGTCGATTAAAACTTAAACGAGTGTCGTAGTTTCTCCTAGTCAAAAGTTATACTACGCAGAAGTTATGAGACGTGGCGAAAAGAACTCATTATTAGGGGGAGGGGGGACCCACACGGAACCTACCCTCCCCCCTCCCCGTGCCACGCGCGATGCTTCGCAGTTCTCACTCAACGTAACATATTCTTTGATCCTTTGGTAATCGAGTGGTGTAATTGAATTTTGAATGTAGACGATAGATTCGGAGCTGCAATGCCAAACTGTATCCCCCGATTTTATCATCGGATTTTCTGTACCGACTCCCACTATGGTTGCAAATTTAAAGACTCGCGTCAAAAATCCGTTCCTTTCGACCGCTAGTGACACGTCTGTTTCATAGTAGGATGATTCAGTCCCACATCGCAGCAAATAAACTATAAAATGATACCGAAATTTTAACACAGAAACGTAAGTCGTCGTGGCGTGAACTGCACTGCAGTGAGTTACAAATCCGTATTTCAAACATATAGTTGAATAAAGTGTGGTTTATTTTCATACGAAAACAAACTGCGAGCATACACAGTATTCTGGACGTGATTGCAGTCTGCTTTTGTAAGAATAGAAATCACACTTAATGCAAGTCGGGTACAAAACTGCATTTTAGAAAATTATTTCGGCGTCCTTCAACGCGACTAGAAACGGTGATTTCATGCTGCTGCACTTTACAATTACTGTATGCATGCCAGCGAAACTTGCATGGGAAAGTGCACTCGAAGTCGAATTTGTTATTAACTTCCCATAAAGTCAAATCACTGTGTCACTGTCTGTTTAGAGTTCTGCGCTTAGAGTTAAGGGAGTAGATTATTCATGTGACATTGCCACCTTTGTCACTGCCTTGCTTGTGTCTCGAACGCTCAAACTAGCTGCTAGTAGGGAGGCGTCTTGAAAGAAATGAACATTATGGACTTGGACTAATGCAGATCTTTGCTCTTGAGTCACGGTATAAAGACACATACACAGAAAAGCCAAGATTAGTAGTTGTACACAGATGTGTAACGGACACAGAATTCCGCTGATGGAATTAAAGCAGTAATCACAAACAATAAAAGATAGACACAAGAACAAGTAATCCAACAAACAACGAGAGTATAGGAGTAGTAGGTTTTGGGGAAGTTTGGCGCATCGGGATCCGGGATCGGAGATAGGGGCTGTTAATGCCCTGTCATTCCGGTCCCCCAGCAGCCATATTTTCCGCCATGTTGGATGCCAGTGACCTTGAACTTTGACCTGGACTCTGATGACCTTTGGCATTGAAAACCCAAAAAATCCCAAGAAAACCCCAAAAATGTATAAAAATGTATTATTATAATTTTTATTTTAAAATTTTATAAAATAAACTTATTTAAAAAGGGTTTTAAAACATTTACGAAAAGTTAAAAAAATCTATTACTAATATTTAATTATTATAAATTTTATTTTAATGAATCTTACATTTCCAGAGGTCCCACCAAGCACCACGTCTAGCAGATAATTGACCCCTTTCCACCCCACATTCCCACAAATGATTCTCATTGGCTAATTACGCACATTCCTTCGATCTCCTTTCAATACATTTAATTGTCCAATTACTCATATTCGTTCGACCCCTTCCATCCCATCCAATTATTCTCATTGGTTAATCACATCACATGACAATCTCTCTCATTGGCTAATTGACAAACCTTCGTTCCGACCAATCAGCAGCCTACTTTAGTCACAAGTGCGTGCATATTTTTTTCCTAGACATTTTTGTAAGGCGCACTCCGAGCTCCCTCGGAAAAGCAGTCATTTTATCGCTCTTAAAAATGAAAAATGTACGCATGTTGTCTGAGCGACCATAAAATATTTTCGGCTAATTTTACCTTTGGAAAGGTGCGCTCGCTTAGTGCCTTGGACAAACAGGACGAGTTGCCATACTTGCCAAAAGAATTTCTCCTGGGTTACGCACCTCACGAAATTTCGACTATACTTAAGTATTTGCTAGCCTACCTACAGCAAGACGAAGACATGCAGGACTGCCTCCCGGGCAAGGAGTGTTTCGAGAGCTGCACTACCTCGGCACCCGACACGCCACATCGCAGGGGCTGGTGCAAGACCCGCTGAGCAGCCCTCTCGATGTCAGCACCTGTGGAAGACAGCCTTGTGAAAGACATTCTGTAGAAGATGCCCCCATCAAAGTTTATTTGTAAGGTGTATTTGTAGAAGATGCTCCCTTCAAGAAATTTACTCGCAAGCACGAGACGACGATGACTAGAAAGCCAATCCAGAACACACAGGTGCCCGATGTGTATGGACCTCGATGAAGTTTTAGATGACTAGAAAATTTCTGAAAAAATAATTTTTTTCAGTGTGCGTGGGAACTTAAATTGTTTATACAAAATAATTAGCGAAAATTAAATGTTTTGCAACATCCAAAGTTTTCTCTCATTGGACTCTTACACCATCAAGCAGATTGCCATCTCGTACAATGACGAAGACGAGAAAACTAAAGATTTCACTTTTTTTTACCATAATGTTCATGGCAGCACCTCAACCGCGCCATGCATGCGACAGGCGTATTCCCAACATGTTGGGGGAAACTATAAATTGCGAGTACCCGGTGTTCGTGATTGGAAGATGCCAAGAGTGGGCGACACGCAATGTGTGTCCCATCGGAACAAATGTCGTAGACCTTCACGAGCAGCACTGTTGCCCACCATTTATATGGTTCGTCGAGACGTATGCCACAAGACTTCACAAATGCAAAAATCAAAGACATTTCTGTGCTCCATGAAACTCCGAAGTCCTAAGATTGTGGAGTTATGATAACCCATGGTACATTTAAAAACATTTATGTATAATGCCATAACTTCGAGAAGAAACTCGTTAAAAATAAATATTCCTTGTATTTCTTTGCTATGCAGAATAATAGTATTGTGATGTGTGAATAAATAATTGTGTTAAAAATACATAATATTTTTATCTCGAGTTATTTCCTGATCACGTAAGTTAAAATAAATACTGTTGGTATTAAAAAACATATTTAGTATATCAGTTTTCTTATTAAAAATAAACAACTTAAAAAATCAAAATATTTAGCCAGACTCGAGCCACTGCCACCACTTAAATCATGAATATATTTTGTGTGTATGAGAGTAATTATTTATTTAAATAAATTAATGATTAGTGGGAAACACTTTGCAGGTGAGGGCGGCCTAGAACATTATCTTTAAACGTGCTATGCAACAGCAGAGATGGCTGCAGTTAAGGTTGGTACCACATGCAGTATTCACAAGTTGGCAGCCATGCACAAGCTGTACTTTGCTCTTCCTGCAACACAACTAGTGGATAGTGTGCACGGCTACCTGGACCCTGGGAAAAAGCGAGCAGCTCGCCACGGCGGTGACTTCATGTTAGCTTACAAGACTTGGAATATTTCACACTTGAAATATAAATTTTAAATACATATTTATTATGTCAATCACTAGTATATACAGACACATCAAATGTGATAAATGCACAGTACAAAACATTTTTAATGTTCACGTTAGTACACACAAAAATATGCATACACCAAGTTAAGAGTATTTATAAATGTATGTATTAAAGATTTCATAGCTTTACTCCAACCTTAAACATTTGGGAAATTAATTTCGTACACACACATGCATACATAACAGCCTGCAAATGTTGGGCCACCACAGGGATATAAATGAAAGAACAAGCTTCTCAGCAGACACGTGACATTTAATTATATTCGTAAAAAACGTGTTTACATTAAATTGAACTTTTAGCAGGTTTTTGCATCAAAATGCCTTTCTCAGTGATGCATGAGTCATCAGGTTGGGAGTGCCCCAGCCACCGCACGTACATACAACCAATACACTGTTTCAGCATCTTCTCCACCAAATACATGTCTGGGAACCTCGTAAGCCAGATCTCTTCGGTGTAAAATCCACCAACGATGGGATTGCCACATAGGTCCTTGAGGTAATACATATGCGGGTACGAGTGTCGTATACACCACCTTGTACAGCTCTGCAGATCAGTTCTGATGGAAACCTTTGTGGAAAATTCCACATTTTTAAAAATTCACACCAAGTCGATGATCTTCGCTTTAGGCTTGTGTGGATCCCTTCTTTTCACGTCAGCGTACAAGTTTCGACGCAGGGAGTCGTTTTTCACTTCTTTGGGCTTCATGCGAATAGTAGAGTGAATGGTAGAATTGTACTCTCATACGAGTTTTGGGAGTGTATCCAACCACTTGTAGTTTACAGTCGCCGTGAAATGTCTCCACGATTTAGCTTTAAGCATCCTGTGAAAATGCTCGACGATACTGGTCTTGAGCAATTCAACGTAAAATTTTAGCACTTTGTACAAATAATATTTTACAAATCTGCTTATTTCTACACTTCGATGCATTAAAAAAACAGAAAGCAAATGAAATAATTTATGTTACCACAAATGGTCACCTGACACTTTTTATTTCACTTTCAGATACGGAACTCCTTTTCCTCCATCGTTATCAGCTTTACTGGGCGCATGTCACTCAGTGCGCCCCTGCAGACAGGGCTAGTGACTTTGTTCTAAGGTAGATTTCGAAAGTGCTCACTTTATCGTGAACAACCTTTAAACGATTCTTGCGCAAGCTACTTTTCAACAAACGACTTGTTGGTGAAGACCCTCAGATCAACACCTTTTACCTATAGAGCAGTGGAGGAGGTTTCGGCATACGAAGTAGGCAAATATCGCTCGTGGCACTGGCAGCGACAGAGCTCGGAGGGAAGTCAGGCAGACGTGGTGCCTCTTCGCCGTAGCACAGGAAATGGAACTGCGTGGAAACGCTCGAGAAGAGAAACGGAAAAGGGGGCTCGGAGAGTGAGAAGGGGGGGGGGGGCACACCCGTCTCGCCTTCCAGCAGTCACTGCAGGCCAACACTGCCATGTTCTACACGTAACTACTATCGGCTTGTTTTCTCATTATGCTCGGTCGTAAGGACACATTTCCTAACCGAACTCAAAACGTATTGAATTTAAAAACATAAATTAAAATTTAGAATCAGATCATATTAGACGAATACTATACATATACGAGCAGATACGAAAGTTTAGTTAATCCCCTCAATTGCAGTTTTTATTACAAATAACTGCGTATTAACGTTAACTGGACGGTCTTTATTGTCTTAGATCTGCCTCCCTAGCAGCTCGCAAAAATCAAATCAGCATTCCTTTTTTTTTTTTGTCCCCCCCCCCCTTCTCCTTTATATGAATTGGACTCGGTTTACCTGGTCTTTATTCTGTGGTTAGAAATGTGTTCAAGAGTGTTGCAGCTTTTAAGAAATGCTGTGTTAACTTTTTAAGAGAATATACGTAACAATTTAAATCTTGCAAAATAGCAATTTTGCATAGAAAGTGAAGGGGTTCGGCACACTTACTTCAAACTACCATTATATGTCTGCAACAGAAAAAAACTACACAATTCGATAACATGGCATTAGTGTAAGGAATATGACGTCATGTTCTTGAAAATTTCGCTGTTTCAGATCACAAGCCAGATTGTTAATACAAATAAAAATTCACGACATGATGGAACATAGGACAGCAGATATGGGTAAAATAACCAAACTAGTATATTTAAAAAAAATGTATGGCAGGGGAAAATACACTAAATTACAATTATATTCCTTCCAAATATGCGCATAACGTTTGTTGGATGGTTATACATAAATAACATTGTACCGTAGCATAAAATCTTGTTTGTTTTAAAATGATTATGCTGCACTGGAATATGGATCTCTCACTAAACTTGTTTCTCTTGTTCAGTGAGAATTTACTCTTCCAGTTACATTGATAACGTTACTGGCAGATTAGGCTTGTAATACTTCAAAGGACATATCAAAACAAACAACAGATAGTGAATTCCCAACTCGGTGAGCGCCGAGCATTTGCGAACACTTTCCGTGAGCGAAACGTTACCACGAGCTAGATTGCTCGACAGGATTGTTATCTCCGACTCGCTACAAGAGTGCAAAGTAGAGCTAGTTCTTTATCGACAGCGAGTTGGAGCGCGTCCATGACTTCCCCCTGCGACAGACAAATGCTGTGGCGATCGTTCTTCCTTCGTCGTTCCTAGCTAGACGGGGTGGGAAAAAACTCCCTTGTAATAAGGCGAGAGAAGAAAAGGAAGATCGAAGTAGTAATCAAAGGCGTGGTTTGGTAAAGAGGAAGGTCTTTGTTCACCACGAGTCTTGATGAAATGTTTCGCCGCGAGACGGCAGAGATGATTTCGCCCCCGGGTTGTGAAATAAGGCAGTTGTTGGAAGGGGGAGTTGGTCGTGAATCATCTCCTTTCCTTTCCGTGCTGAAGGGAGAAGGATTACTCTCTCCAGCGAGCTGATCATTGTGGCTGGAGTCTGGCAGGCGGTGGCGGCTCTTTGTACCCGTCTCCTAGGAACATTTATGTGCTGCTGGAGAACCGTAGAAGTCGCTAAAAACGCCAGGCGTCACGTCACAACCCCCCCCCCCCTAAAATCCATTGTCGTCTGTTTTCACCTCCCTCTTCGTGAACGTATTTCGCAGTGGGAAATAATATCCGGTGTATGATGAGCGCGGGAAGAGGAGGTGCGGGAGCAATTAACCAGTCGGTTTACCTGCGAGAGAATTGCGCCCGTCTTGTCGTGAACCGAGAGCACACTATAGAGAGGAAATACGCCACGCTTCAAAAATAATGGGACAATTACCTGACAAATGTGAAGTAATATTCTCAAACTTGTGGGGGGAAACATAGTGTTCTTTACGGGTAAGATAAAGTTACCGCACTCTGGAGTGACATTCACGTACATGGCAGTGGAAAATCCCATACATGGATGGAAAAATTACCTTACGACGCGTGTATCTATTCCGAATTCTCAACAACTAAATGGTTGCAGGGGGGGGGGGGGACGAGTGGAAGAATCATAACTTTTAACACACCAATATTCAGGGGCGCTGTCACGCTGTCGTCGTGGTGTACAAGTCGTGGCCGAGCAGCGGCGGAGGAAACATCGCGTCCGGTATGCGGAGTTCTGTCGCCCCGCGCTCTTAAACGGGGCTCTGTTTCGACGTGAGTAGTAATGGTTCTATATTAGTGTCGGTCACGTCTAGGTTTGTCCAACATGTCTAATGTGCGCGTGAATACCTTGCGTATCGTGTTTGCCAAACGACCTTCGGCCATGGAAATACATGAATGGATTGATACGGTTTTAACTGCAACAGAAGATGAAATTGAAGCTATTCAACTGGATGGGCACCAGAACTGTTTGTTTTTAAAACTTGTTTCCTCTGGACCTTGTGAAGCGATACTGCGTCGCACCAACGGCCAGTCAACTTTAGTCACCGCAGACCAGGAAAGGATCAACGTCACCATCGAACAAGCTTTCGATAACTTAAAACTGGTAAGAATTCTAAATTTACCTATAGAAATAGACAACCAAAAAATTCAGGCGGAGTTAGTGAAGTATGGTCGACTTGTTACATTACAAGATGAAGTATGGAATCATAAATACAAATTCCATGTAAAAACGGGAGTACGCATGGCAAAGATGGAAATAAAAAAAATACATTCCATCTTACGTGTCAGTTGACGGCTTTCGGGCTGTAATGATATACCCCGGACAACCACGAACGTACAGTTACTGCCAGTTACCTGCTCATGAACGAATTGCGTGTCCAAGTTTGCAAGAAAAGGACGCACGTGCAATACGCCGCTAGGGGATAAATAGGGCAACGGAAAATCCCGCAGCTGACACGCCTATACTGTCCACCCCTGCCCAGCACTCTCCCCGAGCGGATTACTCACCACTTCGCAGACGCGAGCAGCAAGGTCCGGTACAAACACCTGTCGGTGACTCATCTACTGAGCATGCGGTCAACCTCAACACCTTAGTGACCGCGCCACGCCAGATACACTTGGAGGCGGCTCAAAATACTGTTACTGCTCGCGCAGGGCGCGCGCGCGCGCGCACACACACACACACACACACACACACACACACAGGATGTCTCGCCGCTACACATTCCATTGTCCTCTGCTTCATGGGTGGACAACATGGACGTGGAGAGCGTAAACAATGCAACCACACGACGGGAGCATGTAACAACTGCGGATGAAAATATGTCCGTAAGAGAAAAGCGACCTTACGAACGTGACGCCCGGGCCACAAGAGTCAGTCCTGTTCGCAAAGCGAAGGTGTTATCGCAGAGTGAACAATCACAGCTACAAGACAGGAAGGAATCTTTGGAACTAGCAAAGGCCGTTATAAATAAAATGGGTGCTTCTAGCCATGAACGTCCTGATAACCCAACTAACAATACGACCGGCACATGTGTGCATCCCCACCTGTATGCCCTATTACCGGCCCCCATTTTTCTTTGTCCACTTTTCCTTTTGTCCACCCTCTCTCTAATACTATCACTACATTTTTTAGGCACACATGATAGAGTTATTGACAATTTTAACTTTAAATATTTGTGCAGTCTCGGCCAGTGCGTGATTGGCGGCGCTAGAGACATTGATTCGAACACAGGCAGTTGACATTGCATTCTTGCAAGAAGTAGCGATTCAAGATTTTATAGGGTTTCATACCTTCAATGTGTATACAAACGTTGGTGACCGGGGACGGGGGACAGCGATTATTACACGTGCGGGGCTGGAACTTGAAGACCTGCGCTACCACCCGTCAGGTCGAGTGATGTCAGGACGAATAAACGATGTGTCGCTAGTCAATGTTTACGCTTCCTCCGGTTCCCAAGCGAGATATGAAAGAAATCAGTTTTTCTCCGTGGATTTGATTCCGTTTTTCCATCCACCCTGTAATCAGTTCATACTCGGTGGAGATTTCAACTGCAGTTCACCCCCATGATCATCAGGGTGGCATCTATCCTACTAATGCTGCCCTATCTACTTTAATATCTCGCTTAGACTTGAGTGATGTTGCATCTAACATCCAAGGAATTCATTACACCTATGTGACTTCACAGAGTCGGTCTAGGATTGACCGACTCTACGTGAAAAAACAGCACATACATAAGGTGCATCGATATGACGTTCTTCCGGTAGCGTTCAGCGATCACTCTGCAATGATATTTACGTACGAAAAGTTTGCGAATGTAACACGGTTTGGCAGACGGACATGGCGTCTAAATACGTCTTTATTAGACAGCTCAGAAGTAAAAGAGGACTTCCTAGCTAATTGGGAACGTTGGCATAACAAAAAATACCAGTTCCCCTCTGTGGCGATGTGGTGGGATGTGTGTGTAAAACCGAACGTCATGAGGCTTTTTAAAAGGCATGCGTACCGATTGGCAGAAGAACGTAGGGGAACACGTGCATTCTACGAACGTATGCTACACTAACTTCACCTTCAGGCAAACAATGGTGCACACGTAACTCCACGTATTAGAGACACGAAACAGAAGCTTATGCACTTATTGAGTGAACATTAAAAAAAATCGTCATATTATGATAAATGATAAAATTCTATTCACAGAAGAGAAATTTAGCATGTTTAGTATAATTAAGGAACAACAGCAAATACCACGCAAGGTTGTCAACCAGCTTACTGACAGTGATGACGATATTGTTCGGGACCGGCCGGAAATAGAGCAAACGCTTTGCAGTTACTTTGCAAATTTATACTCGAAACAAGACACGGACGATGCTATGCTTCCGTCGGTTTTGCAGGGTTGTGAAAACAAAGATAGCTGTGACAAGACGGGCATGGAGGCGCCATGTTTAGATGAGGAAGTTAATACAATAATACACCAATTGCCATCCAAAAAATCTCCTGGTATTGACGGTATTCCGTACGAATTTTACAAAACTTATTGGGATATTATTGGTACCGACTTCTGCGAAGTTGTTCGCGATGTGCATGAAAGAGGGGAGTTATGCAAGTCTCATAAAGAAGGGATAATTGTTCTTATACCCAAAATATCCCGTCCACTTAAACCCGCAGATTATAGGCCAATTACACTTTTATGTGACGATTATAAATAATTGCTCGGTTTTGTGCGACCGGATTAACCAAGGGATTGTCAGATATTATTGGTCCCGGCCAGACATGTACTGTTTCAGGACGTTCCATCTTACAAGGCGTGCTTGCCCTAAGGGACATTCAATTACTTTCGTCAATACAACACAGTAAAATGGCCATCTTGAGTATTGATATGGATAAGGCATTCGATAGAGTCGATCATAAATTTTTACTTCATGTTATGCATCATTTCGATTTTCCAGCCAATGCAGTACAGTGGGTGGGGATGGTGTGTACCGGAATTTGGTCACGGCTGTTGGTTAATGGATTCCTTGCCCCACCAATTAAGATCGAGAGTTCAGTTCGACAAGGATGCCCGAAATCCATGATTTTATTTACTATCGCCATCGAACCTCTGTGCAGAATGCTCAGTGCCCGCTTGCAAGGATTCCCCGTAGAGAACCTGCCCTTTAAATTAAATGCCTATGCTGATGACATCACATGTGTCGTTCCGTTCGTTCAGAGCGGGAAATTACAGAGACGGCAGAATGTCTGGACCTTTTTCGCAGTGTGTCTAATCTGCGAGCGAATGCTAACAAAACTGCCGTACTGAGCTCAGCGGGACCAGCGAGCCATTTGACGACGTTTTTCCCTTTTGGAGGGCCGAAACTGTGAAAATATTGGGCATATACTTCCACGCAGACGCCACTCATATGTTACATTATAATTGGAACATGACAATAAATAAACTCCGTGCTCGTCAAATAGAAATGAATTATCGTCCTACAAATATTATACAGAGAGTTACTTTAATAAATGTATTCTTACTTGCGAAGCTGTGGTATGTGTCGCATATATTCCCACTACCTCTTCAACAAAGTGCACAAATATTACAGATTGTTGGCCGCATGTTGTGGAAATCTTATATATTTAAATTATCTAGGCCGCAACTTTATCTTTCCTTGCAAGACGGAGGCCTCAGTCTAATTAATCACGTTTTGAGTGTGAGACCTTATATCAGTCTTCAGCAATTGCAACAATTTTGCGCCCAGAGGACATTTACGCAGCATTACAGAAAATGACGTGGTCTGAAGTTAGACGCATGCCACTTCAATACCGCCAGGCAAAGGAAGCACTCACAACTCTAGTAGAACACTTACCGGAAGGGACAGTCGCATCAGTGAGATATTTGTACATCCGGGCTTCCAAAACGTCGGCAGTCATACCATCTGTTGTGAATCGCACCCCAACCATCCGTTGGAGGCGCCCATGGAAAATACTTGCCGATCCTAACCTTTCCTCGGATCTTCGAGCTGCAGCATTCGGCTTCTACAATAATATCGTGGCAATTCAGCAGCGTAAATACAGCATTCACCTGACAGCTGACCCTACATGCCCGCTGTGTGGCGACACCGACACGGCCCTTCATAGGGTAATTTCCTGTGTTTATGCAGCTCCCATCTAGCAGTGGTGTCGCGTACGAGTACGAAAAATAATTCACGATGAACTTGGAGATGTCAGCGACGCGCACATGCTTCATTGCGATTTCTTCATCTTCCCCTCAGTTCGACGAAGAGCTGCGGCCTGGTATATACTTCATGCGATTGCTTTTTTGGTGGACCATTCGAAATCGGTGACAGTTCAAGCCTTTGTCCAGCTTCTTCGTCAAGATAGGTGGAACATGGCGCGGCGTGGCACATTGCGTCAGTGGTACGGCAATTTTTTATTTTCATTCTGACGTTTACGCCTACAGGAAGTGCGTGTATATTACCGAGGTTGGGTGTACACCGTGCGCTGCCCACCCCTCGGTCCTTACAAGTGTACAATTTAATGTTCCAGTAGTAATCGTCTATAGGTGGTAGTGTTATAAGTCAGTGTCACGTGTCGGGGTGTACGCCGTGCGCTGCCCCTCACGTTAAATAATTTTTTATGTGTTCATCGACTTTGTCAGTAAAACCAATTCATCAAATGTTCATATCGTTTTGTGCCCCTATGTAAGAATTGTGTAGATATTTGAGTATTTTGTTATTGTTTATATTGTGGGTTGAATGTGTACTGTATATAATAGGTTAAGGGTAAACGCCTCTGTATATCGTGTGTGATAATAAATATATTTTTACAAAAAAAAAGTGGAATGTGCGTCTGCCTATCGCGACAGAGGACCATGGTTCGCTCCCACTCACCAGCAAGTGTCGAGGATTTTAGTGTTGAAGTTTCGGTTACTATTAGTAAGCGATTAAGGGTAATAAATGAATTAACAGCACTGGTACTGTGGGATATGTTTTAATTTTATTATACAATATAGTTAATTTTCCCTTACATGTATGAGATATATTCCCCTACTTTTGTCGGGTACTTTTCGTACGATTAGGGAATAGTACTTTACTTGTTATGTAAATTTACTTTAAGAGGTAATTTTACCTTACCTTACATGCAGAAGTAATTAGCTTCCCTTACATGTAAGCGAATTTTACCTCAAATTCTTTTACAGTGCAGAACCTCACGAGGCCCGTGGTACATGAGGACAGCAAAGAAACGTTGACAATGTATCCGTATTTACCGATTCATTGTTCCAGAATAAACGTAACCTTACTGTTCCGTGAATTTTACTGACTAAATGCGGATGTATCTCTCACTTTTTTATGCTCAACGCACAATATTCAATACATACAATCATGACGACAGTTACACACACTACATCCAGAGAACAACATCACTCCATAGAGACAGGCACAAGACATTTCTCTTGAAGTGTAAACATTGAATAGAACACACGTTCAGTGGTCATCAGTTAGTTGATGGCCACAATTACTCTATAACATGGAAAAACCCAATTACTCTATGACGTGGGAAAAATGCAAAAATGTAAATAAACTTGAGTCTATAACCTAAAACACAACAAGCTGTTCAAGGTTCCCAACATTCCGCCTACCTTGTTTAGCCTTGGTTAACAAGACGTGTACCGCTTATTGATCTACAATTTATACATATCTTTACAGTAGACTGTTATCCGGTTTAGCCATGTTCCTTGAAAACAGTTTTCAAGTCTTAGAATGGCAAAGTCACTATTTTGACCACTGGTCGTTTGAACTCTCCAGAGGCAGTTTTTACAGTTGCAGTCCGCACCAGGCCATCAACTCCAGGGAATGTGTTGACAATACGGCCAAGCTTCCATTGTTGTGCGGGCAACTGTTCATCCTTCAAGATCACCATATCACCAATGTGAAGATTATCTTTTTTGATCCACCATTTTGGTCGATTCTGAAGTCTCGACAAGTATTCTGATGACCAACACTGCCAAAAATGTTTGACCACCCGTTGAACCAGCTGCCATCGTGCAACAAGGTTAAGTTTACCAAGAGGCTCTCCAGCTTCAGGTATCGCTAGTAAAGAATCTCCGATCAGAAAGTGACCTGGGGTGAGCACTGAGAGATCACTGGGGTCGGTAGACAGAGCAGTAAGTGGACGAGAATCGAGGCAGGCTTCAATCATTGTTAAGATGGTGTAGAATTCCTCGAAATTAAGAGTAACATGACCCACCACACGATACAGATGATATTTCATGCTTTTTACGCCAGCCTCCCACAGTCCCCCTTAATAAGGAGCTGCCGGAGAGTTAAAATACCAAGAAATTCCTTGGTGAGCTAAATAACTACAAACTGTTTGTTGCCGGTTCTCTGACTGAACCAGAGAAAACAGTTCTTTCAGTTCTCGTGCAGAACCGACAAAATTGGTACCACACGCTAAAGATTTCACGGGACCTGCCACGCCAAGAGACGAAGCGCTTTATAGCAGCCATAAACGCTGCTGTAGACAATTCACTCACTAGTCCCATGTGTACAGCCTTTGCCGAGAAGCACACAAACAGGGCTACATAACCTTTGAATGTAACTCTACTGCGGCCCTTACAGTTTCCAAGTTGGAATGGACCTGCATAGTCTACTCCACAGTGTAAAAAAAGAAGTGATGGGTGTACTCTTGCTGCTGGAAGATCTGCCATTATCTGCGTGGTGGTGGCAGCCCACTGACAACATGTCACACACGTTCTCAACACATGGTGGATAGTGTCTCTAGCCCGAAGAATCCAAAATCTTTGTTGGCTTGTCGATTGCACCAATTGAGGTCCTGCATGTAGATTTGTAAAATGTTCGTGCAGGATTATAAATTTTGTGAGTAGGTTATGTGGAGCTGGTAACACAGGATGTTTCTGCTCCTCAGAAATGCAGACTTTCTGGAGGCGACCGCCAACCCTGAGCACTCCATCTTTATCTAAAAGAGGAGCTAGTCTTGCAATGCGACTCTTTGAGGGTAGAGGCTTATCATTTTTGAGACAGTGAATTACTTCACTGAAATTCTCCCTCTGTACAATGATCACCCAATGGAGTAGTACTGTGTGAAGTTCATCTACTGTTAGTGGATGTGATACTCTTTCAGTATGCGAGGATTTACACTTTTTTTACAAACCTGAGGAACCATTTTGTCACTCTATGGAGCTGTCGCAAGGAGAGCCATCTACTCAACAAGGAAGACTCGGGTTCAATGTGAGCAGTTGCCACAGTTATCTTCCTCTCATTTTCCATGGTGTCTTGATCAGGTTTGACTACAGCACTGACTTTCAATGGCCCAGGTTCGTGAAGCCAGACAGGACCAGACCACCACACGGAATGATCAACTTATTCATTTGGAGACAGTCCACGCGATGCACAGTCTACTGGGTTATCCTCTCCATTCACATGATGCCACTGACTTGGGGGAACAAGGTTCTGAAGTGTGGACACCCTGTTAGCAACAAATGTCTTCCACTGTCCTGACAGACATGCCAACCATGCTAACACAATTGTAGAATCAGTTCATGATGGAATTTGCTTCATATCCAGTAAGAGTGCCTGTTGCACAGACACCAGCAATTTTGCAAGAAATATTGCTCTACAGAGCTCCAATCGTGGGATGGAAATTTGTTTAAGTGGAGCTACTTTCGTTTTACCAGACACTTGTCTTACCAGCACTGTACCATCAGGATAATGGGAACACAGGTACATAACAGCAGCATATGCCATTTCGTATGCATCACAAAATCCAACTAACTCACACTGGCAGGGGTTTGGAAATATGAGACATCTGTCAATTAGGGTATTGTTCAATAAGGAGAGTTCACTGCTAAATAGTTCCCAGGCTGCAGAAAGATCCCCGGGAAGAGGATCATCCCAATCAAGAGAGTTTCCAGACTCACTGAAGTAAAATCTTCCCTCGAATGGTCACAGGAGAGAGCCACCCTAAAAGATCGAAAACTTTGGCAATCTCCGATAGGAGTCGTTGCTTAGATATAGGAGCCTCAGGCCTTGATGACATGCAAGTAAATGCAAACTGGTCCACTGTAGGGTGCCACTCGAGTCCCAAAGTCTTGATCATACTGTCTTCGCTGAAACTCAATGGTAAGGATGTCCAAGGCCGCATGTCCAAGGGTACCGCTTCAAGTATTTCTGGGGCATTTGATGACCATTGGCTCGGCTGAAAACCACCACATGCCAACAAGCTGATCAGTTCTGCTCGCAAATTTCAAAGTTGCTGGGATGCTGTCGCTCCAGACAAAAGATCATGGACATAAAAATCATTCATGATGACACGAGATGCCAATGGAAATTTAGCTTCTTCATTGGTAGTAAGTTGTTTTAGACACCTAATTGCAAGATATGGTACACAGCTTTCCTTATAGGTCACTATTAGTAGACGATAATATAAGATAGGCTCTGTTGAGAACGATCTCCGCAAAATCCTTTGAAATTCGGTGTAAGTCTTGTTCAAGCGAATCTGACGATACATCTTAGCCACATCTGCAAACAATGGAATTGTCTGTTTCCTAAATCGCGTTTAAGGGACCAAATATATTCTTGCAGTTTTGGACCGACCAGCATTTTATCGTTTAATGATACGCCTGAGGCGGTCTTCGTTGAGGCATCAAACACCATCCTAAGTTTCTTGGTAGCAGTCACTTAAAAAATCTTTAACAAAACGGAAGACACTCTTGATGATAAAGCAGTGATCTGGTTGAAAATAAAATGGTTGCGATTCAAGAGGGGTACCATTTACCATTAAACTTAAAGAAACACAACTTTCAGATATATTTTTATTCAACAAGTCTCAAGAAAATCAGGGACGTCCATTGTGTTCACTTTCATTTGTTAGGCAAGATAAACTGTATACGAGAAGGCTAGTTGCAGATCAGAATAAAACAACTATATGATGAATTTATAGCCTTTTATTTCTCAGTCGACATGCCTTCTTAAAAATTACCCCTTTAGTTCTAAACAATACATTAGGGCAAAAACATCAAGCAAGTAACATTAAAGTTGATGAATAAGATGGCCTACCACTTTATGACATTTAATTACTTAAAAACACTTTAATGTGTTATAATTTTTTAGTTCGAATTTGGTTTCAAGCTTGGAATAATCTTCATTTTCAGTGTAAAACCACTGTAATACATTTAATTGCAAAATTTCCGAATTAATGAATACTAATATAACTTTAAATTCAGTAGGGTAAAATTTTACAGATAATGTGATTAACCTACACAGTATGTAAGCAGTAAATGCTCTCGTTTGCAAAGTATTTCATCAGTTGATAAATTTCTGTGGGACGTATGTTTTTATGTTGGCATTATTGAGGATGCCTGTGGAAGTAAGTAAAGCGCAGAACTAAAAATTGTAATTTATAAATTCAATTATACATACCGGTACAGCATTTATGGTTTAAATTTTGTTTTTAAATCAACGTGATTTTTTTTTTTTTGGCATTTAGTGAATTGGCTTTGGAACAATGCTTAGTAATGATGACTGAGCTTGCGGAGACTTACCCTCAGTGAAATGTTTCCAGTTAGGTGAACGCCTTTGTGCATGTGATCTTTTTCATCTCCAACCTTGTTAGCGTTATCCGAATATTTTATCGATAGTTAATTATTTTTGTATTTCCTTCCATTAGGCGTAGTTGATTGTAGGTACCGTTTTTGTGTGCTTTCTTGAGTGAAATGTAATATTATCGGAACGTGTTTACCGCTCCGTGAAATCATTTGTTCCGCCAATTTCCAACCAGTGTTCGTTATGAAGCGAAGCAAATATAAACGTTTTGAAGTCTAAACTTGCTGGTTTCAGGAAACGGGCGAAGTGTTGATTTTACTGAAAATTAAAACTGTCGTGGTAGGCTTACTAAAATGTAAAACCTATGTGTTTATATAGACAGTCCTGTAACTTGGAATCGAAACGCGTTTTTATAGGATTTTTTTTTTTGCAAATTAACAATTTACTATCGGAACGTGCTACTGGCACAGTTACTTTATTTGTATCTCTTTCAGTGCACGCGGAGATGTTTAATAATAAGACACAGTATAGTGCCGATGGAACTGGCTTATAAAATAACAAATTACCTGTAATGCTTTCGTGAAAGCGTACTAAGTAAGAGAAGTTCACAAAAAAAATTATTGGATGGACGAACAAACAAACCATCTGATGAGTGTTCATTAACAAACAAAATTTCGCCTGTCATCACAATAGCCATCAACTCAACACGGCGCCCAGTTTCAGTGACGAGTTTCAGATATGATCCACGGATAATACAAAACTGGCATGGACCGTACAAAGCCGTAATGTGAAGCGCGAAGTTCATTCACTAGCAAACGTCACAGCCATTACAACTGACAGGCAGGTTATACAGTTCTCTCTGTACCGCCCCTTCTTCACATACCGACGTCGAAAACATCGCCTAGCATTGATGGGTGCCGCGGATGTATGACGCCAAGCGGCGCTCGGGGCTGCTTCGACAGGTAGATACTGTTCACGATAAAGCGAGCACTTTTGAAATCAATCAGGAAAAAGTGACTGCCCCTACCTGCATCGATTGTAACGGGTGCTTTGAGTGGCATGCGCCCAGTAAAGTTAGTAACAATGGATGGGAAGTTGGCCCGTTTCTTAACGTCAAATAAAAAGTGTTGGGTAAAAATTTATGATAATTTGAATTATTTCTATCACTTTCGGTTTTTGTAATCCATCTACGTGTAAAAATGAGCAGATTTGTAAAATATTTACTTTTCTAATAATTTCACAGTTTCAATTGACCGACGCATGAATAAAGTTATGAGGCCCAGGGCAATGTTAATTTTACATAAGGCGGAAGAATACACAACGTGCATTCAAGTAGCTCCTAAGGAAGAATTTCAAAAGTGCTCATATTACCGTGAACGACCTTTAGGTAATTGGGCTTAACGTCTCGTCGACAGCGAGGTCATTAGAGACGGTGCAAGTTTCACAGTCAAGAGGGGTTGGGGAAGGAATGGAAGGAATCGACCATGGTTTTTGCTAGGGACCCATCCCAGCATTCGCCTGGAGTGATTTCGAAAAACTTGGGAAACCGAAATCAGGATGGCGGGACCGGGAATCGTACCTGGGTCCTCCCGAATGCGAGTCCAGTCAGTTACCACTGCTCCGCCACGGTCGGTGCTTCGACAGGAACACGTTCGCTCAAAAGCTGCTCAGCGAGGTTGAGTGATGACTGCTTATGAATAGTATTTAAGAAACAACTCTCGTCCGAAGACAGTTTTACTTTAATATAGGGACGCGTACGGTGCACATAGAGGCTATGGTGATACTCTATGGTGATACTTGTGCAGTGCTCTGCGTGCTGTGAAGTGCTCTACGCACTGTGTACCGCGGCCACGCTAAATACGTCTTGTGGTAGAAGGACGTCCTTAAGGGCGTCTAAGTGCCTAATTTTTTTTACATGCTTTGAGAATAATTTACGTTTTTGCATTGTGATATCTATATTATTTTAACAAAAATACCTTATCGACTGCAAACAACCAATTAAAACAGGTTATGGGTAGGTTTAAGAATTTTAACTTATTATTTTGATTTAAACGAATACCAAAACGTTATTTAAATAAAACATTTAACTTTAGCAAAAACATATTAATTTCTAAAGCCGACGCTTGGCTTACTTGTCATGAGTCTTTTTAACCTCAGGTTATTTTATAATTGATTTTTACGGTAAAACTTACTCTAATTGCAGGGAAGCCACAAAAGGGATTTCCAAGAAGTTTGTTATGCTAGTCTGGTGGTAAAATAAATACTTTACGCTTCGCTTTAGCCGAATATAAAACATATGATTTATTTGGCGCAAGATGTGTATTTAAATTTACAATTTTTAAAATAAAAATATTCCTCTTCCTTGCACTATTATCAGATTGCTGTTTAAAAATGAGTGCTACATAAACTAACGTTGAACACGTCAATTCGAGTCCACACGTTTCTGGAAGTCAATGTATGAAAATCAAGACAGAGAAATCCTAAATAACAATTTGTACCTACCATGTGATGAAACATTTCAACGGAATCATTCATTCCTTTAGCGCTGTATCTTACGCGGCACACCAGAACCGTTAGAAATCGCATATAATAGTAATACATCGTGCTGAAAAAATATTTTCGCACAAACTTAGCAAGAAATATTATTGAGGATTGTCGTTTCTTAGTTTTATGCATTCGCTTTCAAAAATCTGTAGATCTATACCAGTGTGTTTAGTGTTTATTTGTGTGACACTCCCTCTCAGAGGAAAAGTGCATCATATGCAATATATTTTTCCGATTTTCGTCATAAGTTGTTTTTTAGAGGATATTTTTTTAAATTTTTAGCGCCACAAGACATAAATAACAATTGCGAACACCTTCTTATATTGGTAATCACTGCCTTTATTATTTTCGGAGCATAGATGGACGATAAGAAAGAATATCATATTTCGTATCTTCCATCACGGTTCCAAAAATAATAATGGGAATGAATATCTACCTCGGTAAGAAAGTGTTAGAAGTTATTATTTATGTCTTTTCGTGCCAAGAATTTAGAAATATTCCCTGAAAAATAACTGATATCGCCCGTCCATCTAATCCTGCAAGCAGGCGAGTCCTGCAATGTAAGACTAGGTTCGAGTTGCCGGGAGGAGAGACATGGCATGCCTGTTATCGACAGCTCACATCTAGAGCTGAAGTCGGGTATTGCCTATTACCGTCGAAAAACTTATTTACATTGAGTTATGCCACCTCGGGCGTAAGTACATAAGTGTGGGGTTATCCAGAGAGGATGAGCAGGTACAAATACAGACCTTGCCTCGCCTCGCCTCTCCAAGAGGTTGTGGGGTGAACATCGTCCTCATGGCTGCTTTCTGGCCGAGATATGCCCGTCGCTTGGGACTAGCGAAGGCGAGGGTCTTCTGTGAGTATGGCGGGACCATGGCAGCTCGGCTGCGGCGACTATTTCGCAACTCGTTGCGTCCCCAGGCTCTGGGGTGGCTGGGAATAATCCAATACCAGTCCGTGGACCAACTGGCCGGTGCGCAAGCGCCGTCGTCGTGGACGTCGGGAACCTGGGCGGTTCAGTACGAGATGGCGAATCGCATCATACAGGAGACAGCCCAACGATCAAGGCGGGGAGCGGGATCTTGAGTGAGTGAAGAGACTTGGGCGACTCTTAACAGCGAGATCTTGAGGGCCGATGAGGGTGATTGAAGTGAATATGGAGCGGTGCCGGAATGGAAGGGCGGAGGAAACGGGAGATCCCCGAGAAAACCCGCCGACCAATGGCATCGTCCTGCACGAGTCCCACTTGCGACCCGGCCGGGAATTGAACCCGGTTCGCCTTGGTGGGAGGCGAGCGTGCTAACAGCTCAGCCACCGCGGCCCCGGGGGATCTCGAGGTGCCACAAGGGCGGAGTGTAGCGAGTTAACTGCTGGATTCTGCGTGCTACTGATTGCGGATGCGTGATAATTGGAACTGGAATGCATCGGAACTTGGAAGAATCACAGACATCAGTCTTCACCAGGGCCAGCGGCTAGCCACCACCGCTAGTAGGTCCGGCAAGTCTCGTCAAGCTCTTATTAGAGCTCATCTACGACCGACGGACTATTGTGGAGTATGGGGAGGGGATGGCTCCCTGGCAACAGCTACCCGCCTTCATCCACGACATATGAAGATTCTGCTGTCAGTGTGGAAGAGCGAAGATGAAGTATGTGTCATGACTGAGCTGCCCAGTCTTCCGATGCACTCAATGAGAAGCAGGAGGGCCCTACATTCAATTTGCTGATGTCAATATTGCTGTGCTGGTTCGCCAGCGCAGAAATATTGACAGCAGTTCAACCTCAAGGGCACCAGTGCCCACAAGCCCCGTCCCCTCTCTTCTAGATCAATATCATATTAAAGACCATGGATCCCATACCATCTGTTCCCTGTAGCATTTCAGTAATGCACGAACAAGTTTTGCACTTCTTTACTGTCGGGAGGAGTTTTTACTGTGCCTATGCCGGTTTTTCCTATCCCCTTTTATAGCTATAGCCTCAGCTATAGGCACACTCAAGGAGGCATTCATGACCTAACATGGTGGCCATGGCTACCCAATCCCTCTCTGCCGCGATGCAAGTCTCCTTTGCATTGATTCCCTTTCTTTTAGGCGTATGGGGTCTAGCCCTGAGATACAATCAGCTCCCATACTTAGCTTGGACGTATACTACCTAGCAATAGGGGAAAAAAAGTGGGACGTGGCTTTGTTGGGGACATAGCCGTTTGTTTTGCGTGAATACGTCTACGTTAACGCGCTCGGACGCCTTGATGTTTATTTTACGTACCCGGTACCGCTTCAATCGATCATATGGGGTTTTATGGGTATCACTGGATTGCTTTTTAGATGCTATTTCCAACCGTACACGATTTCTGTATTTCGACTTGGCTTTTTGAGAAGTATAGGCCGACACTATGTAAAAATGTATTTTTATATTAAACGTATACAATTTCACCATAACCACGCCACACAAATATTTTTATACACGCAATCGATTGATCTTGACGAGAGTTGTCGATTGAATCTTAAACGAGCGTTGCAGCTTCTCCTAGTCAAAAGATATATTACGCGGAAGTTATGAGACGCAGCGAAACGAACTTAAAATTCCCCCCCCCCTTTTTTTTTCACGCTCACCGCACGCGATGCTTCGCAGTCCTCACTCGTAACATATTCTTTCATCCTTTGGAAATCGAATGGTGTAATTTAATTTTGAATGTAGACGATATATTCGGAGCTGCAATGCAAACTGTATTCCCCGATTTTATCATCGAATTTTCTGGATTACCTTCCACTATGGCTGCAAATTTAAAGTTGTATTCACGTCAAAAAAACCATGAGAGTTCTTGCGAGTGTGTGGATGACTCTGTGTGGCAGGTGTTCTCGTTGGCTAGGAGAGCGGCAAGGTTATCTGCAATCTTTACTCGAAACTTTTTCTAGGGTTTCCCTTAGATGCTGTCACACTAAAACCTTTTCCAGTTCACTTTTACACTGACCACGCTGAACAAAGCTGTACGCAGGTTTACCAAATATTCTGCATTCCCGTTTTGGTACGTGTGGTTGAAAGCTCAGTTTACTACCATACTGGTTTGTTATTTAAAATAAAGATTCCCATGTAAAAGCACGACAATAAACTAGACGCTACATATATTTTTACTTTATTTTAGGAACTCAGAAAATTCTACAAATATTTTATTTAATGATTTGGAAGAGCCTCATAGAGGCGAGTTACTGAAGGAAAGGCAGCGCCTGGGTCGTCCTCAGCTCTCTCGCGATTCTGGGTCGCGGACACGCAAAATACACTATCTACCAAAAAGTAATTGGGCACCTGCCTACAATGTTTGCTCGGTGGTTGTTAACCCCGTTAGAATCTCGTAGTGGCACCTCTTGCAGCTATAACAGCAGCCACCCCGTCTGGCATGCTCTCTACGAGTGTTTGCAGGACATCCACGGAGATTCTTCGCCATTGCTCTTGCAACCATTCCATGAGCTGAGCAATGAGCCCTCACCCGACGATCCGATTCGTCCCAAAAATGTTCAGTAGGGTTGAGGTCAGGGCTCTGGGTGGGCCAGACCAATCGGCGAACATTGTTGTCGGCGTACCACTGCATAGTAGTCCTTGAAACATGGCACCTGGTATTGTCATCCTGGAAGTAACACGGGTCCATTCCGTAAAAAATGCCACAATGTTGGGAGCATTTCGTTATCCAGAATGTTGCAATAAGCCTCTGTTCATGCTACCATGGACAAACACCAGCGGTCCTACGCCGAAGGCCGTGAAACATAAGTCAACTGACGTACTGAATTACCTATCTTCACGGGTGACCAATTGCTTTTTGGTAGATAGTGTACATCTTAGTAAGAGAGTTAACCTGGGAGTTATCTTATCGATTGCGCGCTTATCTTATTTTGTTTCGTGACGTGAAGTTACTACAGACATATGTAATAATGCTTAGGAGGCATAATCGTGTTTATAGGTATTATCCTAGTAAGGTGTACCGTAATATTTTGCCCGTGAGTTATGTCGTCTGCAAGGTATTGCTGCTAAGGGTGGTAGTGGTCTTTTGGAGGTGTGTTTCTTTAGGGTACCGTATAATGCGAAGGATCCTTAGGAACTATACTTGTGTCTAAGTAGTGCCTGTGTCATATTTGTTACTCTCGTTGCCAGCCAGGTTGCCCGATCTGTCTCCGAGAGAACACATGACGTGCAGTATTCAGCTCGGGCGTCAACTCCGAACCCGAACCCGATGTCGATCTGCAGGATATCGATGGCCATTTGCAACAGCTGTGGGCCGACTTGTCTAGGGAGAGGATACGACAGCTCCCTTCCGAAACTGGATCGGCGTATGTATCAAGGCCCGAATGGGTGCTGCTACACTCTACAGGACATGGGACCAGCAATATTTCCGTACTGCCAACTCTGTTGTCCATATGCTGTGACATTGTAAATATCGACATAAAGTCGTATGACCTTCTCAAATGTGTAGGATCGATTCATTTTCACAATCACTTTTGGATGCTTAACTTTTTCCCTCGTGAGTGTATTTCACAATAAACACGGCGTAGAGTACTTTTGTCAGTAAATAATAGTAAAAATTACTCAACCTGTAAAGTTGAATTAAAATTGTACACATTTGCTTATACTGGTGATTTTCAAAGTTAATTTCGTTATAAGGTATAAGAGGGTATTATGGCCCACTTTAGGTGTGGGAATATTGACAGCTACTATTTATTAGAGGAAGTAACAAACACCTGGGCAATATTGTAATACAGTTTCTTGACTATCTGAAAATAAATATTAACAATGATCTTCTCTGCATTAAGCATTTATAAAAAAAAAATTCCAAAAGTTTACCTCCGGGCCATATTCCCAACACGCACGCGCGCGCGCGCACACACACACACACACACACACATATATATATATATATATATGGCCTACCTATTTGTGATTTTGTAGAAAGTGAAAGTTTTCTCATTGGAAGTAACATGAAGCATATTGCAGGGGAAATTACTCGGGTATTAAAGTAGCTAAATGTAAAGCACAACTTTGTATTGTCAATGCAAAAAAAAAAAAAAAAAAAAAAAAAACAACAACAACAACAACAACAACTTAGTCACCATTTCACCACAAGAATTCAAACTGGGTTTTCAAGGATTCCTTTTGTAAACGTACAAACTTGTTATACAGCTTAGGTAATATGACCCATGTTTTAGAAATATGGCCAATGCATATTTTGCTCACACCTAAATTTACAACACTGGTGATTTCGACAAACATCCTTCGCAGTAATTTACATGTAACATATACACAAATAACTATACATCCATTCGATTCTGCATTAAATAGTAAACCATTACCTAAAATAATTCAAAGATGGGAAGTCTGTAGTAAAGATGTACACAGGACCTCACCGTGGGTCCGCTTCTGTCTGGGTAGTGTGTTTCAAGATACAGCAATCTGAAGAAGCCGTTTTTAAGTATGTTGAAGTACTCCATAATAATATTTATAGCATGCGTAAAATATTTAAAGTACCTTTTTGTCCTCGTTTTGGGTATGTTTTCTTTTCGTAGGTACAAATATTGGGGTCATGTTTAGTATTTGAGTCAAACTAAATGCCACACCGCTCTCAAGACCTCGCTGTTAATAGCCAGCGAAATCTCTTCCCTCCATTCCACTTAACCATGACACAACGCCATTTGGATACCCACCTCAACAGAGCACTTTTCAAAAAATTCAGATTAAAATTAATTAATAAATACGACTCGGTAAATGGGAGACTGGGAAGGAAGTTCAAACTTAATACGAAAATGTGTATGTGGAAAAAAATTATTGTATGTCATATCAAACTTCAAAACTTACTATGTTTTCAAAAAATTGTAATTGAAACTTTTTTCCTCGTAGGTCATCGACGTACTTTTTACCCTAACAGTTTTCAAGATTAAGCACTGCACCATATGCCAAAATAATATTTTAAAATTTATTGCTATTATATAGTGTGTGAATTTATAACAATGTAAAACAAGTCCGAAATCTGTATTTTTTTTTAATAACTGCCGTTTTAAGATACTTTATTTATTGAATATTATTTGTGTCATATGCAGGATTTATGTGCTCTCGCATATTAGTAAACATCTAAGTTGGAGATAAATTTTCTTTGCAAAATCGAATAGCTCTAAAAATAGCATGAAAGATTTTGTTTTTATTATTTTACTAATCGCGGTCTTCAAAAAGGATTATTCAGTCAAATAATCGTCTTTCTTTTCCGGCAGTATTGGATATTCGTGGTGAAACCTAGACAATAAGGAAGGTCATTGAGTAGGTAAGGGGGTGGGATTTTCGGACATCCTAACCACTCCTGTTATTTTTCTTTTTATTTGCGGCATTGATTAAGGTGCATTCCTAAAGGAAAGCCATAGACATGCAAAAATTATTGAATAAAATTATATACTCTATGGCAAATTTTGTGTTTGTTCTTTGTGTTCATGTTGCCGCTAACTGGGACGCACTTTGCTGCCCTCTTTTGTTGATACAGCGTTCGTTCCCGCTTCCTGTCAACCTCGTAACGAGGACCAAGAAGGAACTCATTACTGAATTTGCCTACAGGAACTTGAACCTCTGAGATCTTTGAATAGAGACTCGAGCTGTGCTCTTGTCTTGACCGCGTCTCCAGAGCAGACAAGTATCAACTGTATATTCAAGCAGGACACTGTTCTGAGGAGTCTTTTCTAGATCGACGCTATTATGTTTTCTGATGTTAGCAACACTGCTCTCACGGACGAAACTTTAACTGAAATATGGAGAAAAGGGCGATATTTTCCCGCTTGCCAAATTATTATTTGTAATTATCAGGGACAGCGGAATTCTGCCAGTTAGTTTTGAGGACAAACTAGTTTTCAAACACGTATACATCTGAGTCGCTTGAAAATTGGACCATAGTTTATTAGTAGGGCTTTTGACGTTGACCGACATTTTATGTCGCATATTCACAAGACTAATTTGGTAAATAATACATTTTCAACGATAGAGCGACTTATATCCTGTAACGCGGTCACACAGTTCAATGAACATATATAAAGGCCAGCAGTCAATTAAATCACGACTTTTTTTTTAAAGTTTATATAGGGCAGTGGAGTATCATAATAACGCGAGTCTCTACTACGTACATTTTGGAGGACTCTTGAGTCAATCACAAAACATGCAGGAAAAAACGGACGTAAACCCATGCCGCTTTATGCAGGTAGAAGCTGCCTTTTCACTGGGGCACACACCAATAAACAAATAATTGGAACTCGCCTGCAGAGAACTATGATGTCTAACCTACGAGTCACTGAAATCACTTAAGTAGTGTGTTCGAGTGTAGGCTGCCTGGTACAGGACTACACGACTAGCTTTGCTTGGTCACTTACCCCATGCAAACTCTTTCTCCTATCCTTCTATTGTGGCTGGACAATGGCTATCTTGTATTTAACCTTGGCATTTACACTGAATGACCTTGACATTTGTCGCCATATAATTTCTGCTTGCCACCTTGTGATTTTGTTTATTTGAATCTCAGCAGCCATATTGTTTTCCATTTACTCACATCCTCTTGACTGCCATTTTATGTTTTCTCGTTTGTCATTTGTATTTCAGTTGACATATTGTTTGCCATTGTTTCCAATACCGACAGCTAGGTGTCACCAATGTCTGTGGCCATCTTTGTTTCCTAATTACTCACTTCGTTCTACTACTATTTGCTAACATGTACCCCCTGGTAACCGCCACTTTTGTTTCCCATGTAGACTGTTAAGTGGCACCTGCCTTCTTGTCCGATATTGCCTGCTACATGACGCTAGTGTGTTTATTTTTATTCCACCACGAATATATGGACGAAGTGAAATTTACTATACGTGATACTTTCGCCTCAAACGACCTATTTATTTTAACGTAACTTGAAAAATCCACTCGGATGGAATAGCTGTGAATTGCTGGACCTTGTGTTGGTGGACACATTACCTAGTTTCCAAAGGAGCTGAAGTGGAAACTAATAAGTAACCAGTTTAAATGTGTCGCTACTGCAAAAACATGCAAATTCGGAGAGTATTTTAATTGCCAAGAAAGTCAATCGCAAAACCAAATTAAATATCACATTTTAAATACTGCAGTTACAAATATTCATTAAACCAATACTTTTATTTTTAAAATTAATTAATGTGTGATGATAGGAACTTACTTTTATAATACACGTGTAAGCTATTATGGGGTACAACTGAGCTCAATTAAGCATTATTTTTATTACTTTACATTTTCAGTGTCAGTTAAATCGATTGTACACTATGACAGAACACAATCTAAGATTCACTTTTATGTACGATTCTTATAAAAATTTGTTAAACAGTATTTTTATATAAGAAATTTTAAAACTTATCCAATTTCAATATTTTTAATTAACTGCAAAATAACACACTATGAACAAACATCCACTTGTTCTTTCTAAAGATACGCCTGTGGCGTGTGTGTTACAACAAAGCCAGACATTCAGAAATTAAGAAGGATCTCCCCCCCCCCCCTATTTTTTATTTACTGCAGCGAAGCAAGCTTGCCAGGCTTGACGCAACCACAGAGCACTTGAATATACACAGGTGAAACAGTCGTCTGTACCGCGGCTCCAGCTGCACAAACCAGCACTTGGTAACCTGCGTGCTAATCGGCAGCTCGACCAATAGAAATACTTTCGCAACGTACAGTAGCCAATCAGACACAAGGCTTGTTCTCAGAGCCACATGTCCAATGAGCGACCGAGTTTACTTACATCAAAGTAATGGCCCCACAATTTCTCTTCTGTGTACTTATCTACTCTGTGACTTGAACTTCTGCCCTTAGCCTCACGAAGCCTCGGGCGGGCCCCAATTTATACCATCTCAGCAGCTTGCTTCCAAGATTGTAGCATTTGATCGACCTTCACCTCACCAGCTCCCCACACCAACACTCAACCTTGGCTCTTCCTCTTACTCTCCCATATAGCCCACCGCTTTCTCTCCATTTAAGTTAGTCACTAAATTCATATAAGTAAACCTTGCGACCCCGAGAGTGTACATAGGACATGTTAAGCCCTACGATCTTCTGTAAGCATATACATTCATAATTACTGACTTCGAGAAAGTACGTAAGACATGTTAAACCCTACACATTTTATAAGCATTCTTTACTCTCCAGGGAGACGATTGTCCAAGAGCCAGGAGGGTATGGGGAGGGGCAGGATTGTAAACACACACTAAGGTCGTATCGATACCTTTGCTCAATTATGGCTACAAATTGACTTAAGGGTATAAAATAACATTACTGATTGAAGGACGGGAGTATTACCTGCAGCATGAATTTCGCGGCTGTGCCAAAATTATATAAGTATTGCAAATACAACATGATTAATTTACAAACCGTTTGGGCTAAGCTCATAACATTCAGATCGTTGGTGAGTCCCCCGACTCTGAAACTGTAGCTATGGCATGTTAAACCCAAAGAAATTTTGTAATTATAGATTACTCATATTCGAACTTTTGGTACAAAATTGGAATTCGGCAGATACTGCTGTTTAAAAAAAAAAATGCAGCCTCAAGCCACCACTACAGTGAACTTAAGGTAGACGGGCTTATTTGCTGTCATAAGCAAAGTCTCGATGACTGTTCAACATGTTTCAAAATTGCGATCTCAAGTAGTGACTATGCAACAGAAATATTCAATATTACGGCACACAAAATTAATACGGCCTCAGTGAAGGCCGCCTTGTTTGCATGTGCTTGATACAAGCTTGAGTAATGTTCATAAATTGTAAATACAAACTTAAGACACCTAATATAATTTTCTTGATTAAGCTAATGCTCGAGATATGTTTTTAATACAAAACAACTACTGTAGGAAACAGGAACTCAGACTGTTTATTTTATGGCTAAAAATATTCCATATGTGCACTTGAGCTAACACGGCACACGTCGACATGAAATTCCAGCTCTTCCCATATCCTTCCTAACAAGGGATGGTTAACCATGGTCACTGATGTGAGGATGCGTTGATATAACACAGCAGCAGTGGGACAAACAGTTTGTAATCCATCTTGCCTCACAAAAAGGAACCTCAGTCTGTGAGGTCTGGTAATCGTAGGAACCACAGAGTTGGCCATGTTCTGCCGCACGTCCTATTCAATGCCTTGGCATCTCTGTGTTCAAGTAATGATGGGCTTCATGATGGAAGTGGGTGGGACTGTCATCTTGCTGAAAGATGAAATGTTGGTCATCACGCCATTAGGGTATAAGCCACAACTGTAACACATCCAGATACGTCAGTTCCGTTATCCCAGAATGTCTTCATGGGAGATGGCACAAGAAAAATTCATTTTTGGTGAATCACGCACATGTTCCATAAAAGCATGTGGATCGTTAAATAAAATGTTGCAGTAATTCCACTTGGTAAGGTCTAAATTTGGTAGCCTTATCTCCAGTAGTTGTTCGATAATTATGGTTGCCCTTCCCCATACAGGTAAGTTGTCACTGGCACACTAACACAAAATGTTGCTTCTTCACTGAAAATTATATTGTCCAAAATACCTTTATCGACCACAATCTTAAATGAACATCCCAATTCTAAGCAAACTGAAATATTATCACAGATTTAAATAAAGAGAGGTCAGAGAGCAAGTCACATCACATCATGCGATCTGGCATATTCAAACTTTTGGCACAGCAATGAAATTCTCGCTCCCATCCTCCTTCAAACAGTAATGCTATGTATACCCCTAAACCAATTTTCAGCCATGATTAACCATGATGATCGAAATACTGGAGATAAGGCTACCAAATTAAGATATTAAGTAAACTTCCTGATTTTAAACCAGCTGAAACATTATCAAAGACAGAAATCTATAATCAAAAATTTTTTTTGGTTCAACATACCATAGCTACAGTTTCAGATTGGGAGAATCACCAACGATCTGAATTTCATGAGCCTAGCATTATGTGACTTGCTCTCTGATAAAATAAACCTCAAACAAAACTCATTCGACTGAATTCAGTCTTTCATAGAAGAAATAGAGGAAGTTAACACATTATCATGTAGATATAAATTATGCTATCGTTTATTTTTATGCTAGATATTTGCTTCCTCAGATATTTGCTGATCATGGACATAAAGGTTTCCCCTTGTCTCTCTTTGTTGTTTCTTTTAAGGTTTTGTAGCCCTTTTTGTTATCTTGATGTGATCTGTACTCTACAATCGATTAAACTGATAATTAAGATAATAATTTCTGAAATCAGAAGAATATACACATTAAAAAAATACTGATTAATAAGTTTTTTGCATTATAATATTACAAATTTGATATTTAATCGGGTTCTCTAATGTAGAGTAATCGATTTTACTGGTAATTAATAAATGTCTGAAATTGCATTACTTGGCAATAGTAACACATTTGCTAGTTCACTACTTATCTCTGAGAGCTAGTGCATGCGTCCACCACCACGAGGCCCATGAGTTCGAGGCTTCTTCCCTCCAGATGATTTATTAAGTTACATTAAAATGAATAGGGCGATAGAAGTGAGAGTCTCGCATATTGCAAATGACACTACATCCTCAAATTCATGGTGGAAAAAAGTAAATACATAAGCGTTACCTTGTAAGCAATATCGGAAACAGAGACGGTGGCCTCCAGTGGCAAACTCTGACAGATGACAGTCGAACCAAGGTAAATAATTAGGAAACAAATATGGCCGCCGACACTGCTTCCAACTAGCAGCCAGAATAGGAAATTGATTAAAAATATATATCTGTCGACATCGTTAAGGCAAACTTATTAGAAGTCTTAATTCCATATTTACATTTCATGAGCATATCTCAAGCTTGTCGCAAGCAATGGTCGTCTTTAATGGGAGGTCGGAGTCTTGAAATATGGCAACGCCGCGTCGGTCTCGTACCCAGATGGAGTCGGCCCGGTCAGGCGTGCGTTTGTAAAGCACGTGTGCAGTTTTCAGTTTCCCGTCTATTGTCTATGCGGGTGCATCGTAAATGTTTTTACACATGTCAGCTTCACTGTATATTTATTTTTCCCGCGAAGAAACCGTCGATGAAGTATTGTGTAGGTACGTGACTGCCGAAGCAACTGTGTCTCGGAAAATAGTTCAGGCTACGTAAATGTATTTGTGTTTCCGCAAGCAGAAGAACAAAAGCTAAAGTGGATTAGACCCATTCCCAGTGGGGAATGGGCGCCTTCAATGAATTCCGTCGTGTGTATCAAACATTGCAAAGATTGAGATTCATAAAGATAAGAACGGTTTTGTGCAAGAATATTCTCGAAATCGTCCCATTTTGAAACCAAATGCAATACCTAGTAATTTCCCTTCTTTACCACTTTACTTAAGTAAGCCACAGACATCCCATTTTCTAATAATGATAATTGAGAGCCTAGATACTAGGGATAATTTCATAGTTTCACAAGTTGACGAAGCCAGTACAAGTTACAAATGGGGAAAACTGAGTGACATATCAGATTACGTATTACAAGAAGTGAAAACTGTTGTCACGTTCATGTATCGCCGGCTTTCAGCAGTTTCAAACAATTCGATGCTCTCTTACCAGTGGAAAATCCATCAGGCTTTTAATCATATATCATGACGTCAAACGTTTTGAACATGGTAGAAGCATGTTGCTTGACTGTAGTTGCAGTATTACTGACAAGAGAACAGCATAAACCTGTTTAGTACTTTCGCAGAAGATCCCACTAGAAAATATTTTATATACTTTTTACTCACAATATGCTCTTTTCCTATGAAAGTGTTCATAATTTCAAAAATATAAGAATCATACAAATCTCAAAGATTTATAGAAACCCTTTACGTTTCCACTCTTTAAGGCAGGCGAAAACAAAACAATATTTCAAGCAGAGTTTAAAGATAAAGTTGTACTGTGTTTACCGTAGAGTTGTCGAAGCAAAGCATGTATAGGTTGAAATTAATGATTTAATTATGCATATGGGCGAAAATATAAATTATCCGGCTCTGAGAAAGTATTTACAGAATGGAATTCCACAGATACCATTAGTTTTTCAGTTAATTTGCATTGTAGAACTTAAATACCGCTAATTACGTTGTACTAACTAGATAGTATTAAATGTAATACTACTTATTTACAAAATTAGATTTTCTTTCTTTTCAAATGTAATTTTGTTTACAATTAAAGTATACGTTCACAATAATGAACAAAATATACCAAAATATACTATAAGCTAAATCAAAAATAAATGTAAGAATTTTGTAAATATAAATATGTTGTATACAGATAGTTTGTAATACAAAGGTTATATAAATGCATTTGTCTTAATTATTTGATTATTTCATTTCAAAATATGTGCTCATGGTTTTGTGTTGTTACTTATTGCCTGCTCGTGTAAATAAATCACATTATTTATACAGCTTTCTTTTCAATATCTTATTACACTCGTCTGCAACATTTTGCTATGCGAAAAAAAGAAATTTGGTCACACTCAACAAATCAGCGTCAATTTGTTCGTTTATAATCATGTTTTTATGTCTTTGCTATACTTATGTAAAGTTTTGAATACTTTATTTTTCAGTTTGCTTATAATATCGCGTAGACATTACGTAGTGGTGACAGTAAATATCTATTTATTTCTATTTTGTGTCTAGCTGCCATGTTTCATTTAAATTGGAGCCTTTATACCATGCACAATGTCTTAAGCTCGTGCCTGACAAAGCCGGAAGTGGTAAAAAATAAGCTATGCGCTGAGCACGCCGCCTTCATGAAGATCATATTATTTGTAGACAACGAAACATGGTACGGAATTAACATTGTCTTGAGAATTAAGATGGCCTTAAGCTCATCCTTTAGACGACTATGAATACCACCATAGGTATGTTAAGTAATTCCCTTGTAATAAACAATCGTATCTCCAAAAAAATATTATAAAACGCGTTGTACTCATGCAACATTTGAACAAAAATACAGTACTGTTTGCAGGAAAATAATTTACAAAGCCCTACAAAATATATATTTTAAAGAACTATTTGCTTAAACTGGACCACAGGTTTCTCGTATTCATTAAATTTTAAATTTTATTTAATGGAACATATTTATTTTAACCACCACACAGTTCGCATAAACGTGTTGTACTCTTTTATTAACATCATCACAAATCGATTGTACCTGTGACTTTGTGACGGCTATCCCCGCAAATCGAACGAAAGTCACCGACGGGGCCATATGATGTTGAGAAAATGTTTGCCGTTTGGGATGGCTTACCTTTGCTGCGACGGGGGTGTGTTTGACGAGCTCCACGCCTCACGTCTGCTGGGCGGGCCTGCTGGTCTGCAAGTATGGGCGCCGCGGGACCGCAGCCGCCCATGAAATCTATGTCTGCCTTCCCCTCCCTCGTACGTCACCTTGACCACGTGACGCCAGCCAGCCAGTCACGCACCACCAGGGTGCCCTTCCAGGACTTCAGATATCGACGGAGTGAATGTCATTTTGTAATGATTTAGATGATTTCAAACAAAATATAAATACAGGTGTCTCGTCCATTGTTCGGGGAGACAGCACAGGGTTTTCACTTGGGGAGGAACTGCTGTTCCGTCAACATTTTATGGGGGGGAGGGGGGGGGGGGTGGACGTGTTGCTATTTTGGTTAAGTATGTTTAAAGTAAAATAATTTTATGTAATCTGCATATAGCTGGGAAGAGATGTAATCTCGTAAAAATGTATATTTTGGGGGAAGTTTTAAACAGAATTATTTTTGGTACTTATTTTATACTAAATTTTATCTGTGAGAAAACTATTTTTATATATAAAGTTTATTAAATGTAAAATTTTGGGGAAAAAACTATGTAAATGGTTATATTTGATATAAAAACCAAGGCAACGAATAATTTTCAAACCTTTTCACTGGAATCAACCCAAATCCATCGGGCTCTCAGCTGTTTTCCAACTTAAAACACCTACATTCAGGAAGCAGTTGAGACAAGTACTTCGTCCTGTTTGTGTTGGCAAACACCGTCACAAGTTCCACTTTACTTCATGAACTTAATGTTATCTTCGATGCTTTCTCATACAGCATGCAGAACCATGCATTCATCAACAACCTTCTTTTTATACTTTATTCCCAAAAAAATCTTGATGTTCGCTAGTACTTTTAATTGATTCCCACTTTTGTTTCTTGTTTTTCACAGAACAGTCTATTATTTCTGCGGGCTTGCTGTTGATTGAAGTGGCGTTCTTGCACTTTTCCTCTCCTTATAATATTTTAAGAGAATACCTTAATGAGTTTCTGCGATTGTAATAGTACAACTTTGGAAACTAGAAATTTTCTAATTTCGCTAACGCCACTAATTTTACAATTTTCTTTGCTGAACAAAATCTTTGGGTACCAATTTCACATTTAGCTAAATCCAGTTTAACGACCAAATATTTAATAACATGTAGGCATATTTCATTAGATTCCCACAGCACGGTGAATAACAAAATGTATTTCTTACGCAGATTATAACAATACAAATTGAAGAATTAAAAAATATATATTTTTTATTTAATGATAATTGCAACCATCCCGATTGTTTACTTGCATAACAAAGAAAATCCGGAACACTCGCAACATCAGTGCTATCTGGCGGAGAAAAGCTTAGTTGCCAGATAATTAGATGTGAGCTGCTTGCTCCGTATAGAATACACTTTACTTGTGTTAAGGTTGCTTACATTACGGTTTCGGAACAAAACGCGAATCTCTCGTGGGAGAGTTTGGTATAGGGGAAATTTTCGCCGCTAGAAGCGCAGTGTTCCAACAGGTAATTTTTAATAAAAAATTTAAGCCACTTGAATTATAAAAGAGAGAAAAAATTACTTAGTTCCGAAGTTATTTTATATTTGACGTATGATTATTACAATTATCCTGTTTGTTAACGTCGAAAATAGAGAGAAAATCTAGTGCCTTGCCGACATTAGTGCTTACCTACACTCTTAACCCGAAACAGTGAGAATTGAACTAAATCAGTGAACACTAGTGAAAATAGAGCGTCTGATAATGAGTGCCAGATAACTAATTAATATGTTGGCTGTATTTCATTGATTTATTTATGATGCCACGAGTCATTTGTTCCCAGTTACTTTGTTTGATTTGCCAGTTGGCAGTAGCTTATTAACTGACATTCTGTGAATGTTATTTAACCGACTGATATCACCGGTTCGGGCTTAGAGTGTAGTGGCGAAAGTTTTCACTTTGCCAAACTCGTAACATTGATCACGAGCGTGTGTGTGTTGGCAGGCTGCGCGGAGACAGCTCGGTGACGAGCTACTTCGACTGCAGCTGGGTCAGCACCGAGGTACTGCGGAGGAACGCCTTGGACACCCCTGAGGACGCCGACGTCGTCATCGGCTACCTCTTCATGGTGCGTGCACGCAGCATGTTTGAGTACCTACTGTACATCTACACCTCACTCCGTTGTCCGCTGTTCACGCTTAACTGAGCACTTTGGGAAAGCCCTGCTTAAGGGAACTACCTATTGCAAAACAATGTATGTAAAACCAGTGTTTGCACGTGTATGTGTATCTCTGTAAATATACAGGTCCGAAAAGTCTTGCCCTGATTACAAACTTTTTCTATATCTGTTAGAGATGTGAAACTGGTGCCAAAATGTTGGGAAACTAACCAAGATTTTGTTGCAACAGGACAAAACATCAGTAAGTCTCTAAGAGTGCAAACTTGGCAGCACGTTTCACATATAGTCAATATTCAGTTTCTGTCCTTACATTAGCCAACATCACAGCGGGGATCGATGCAATGATTGTGGATTATATTGTTGCAGAGTTGCAATATGTGATACAGAAGTTCTGTAGACATTGTCCTTGACGTAACTCCATAGAAAAAATATAATAGAGTTATGTCAGGAGAGGGTGGAGAACAAGCTGTCGGGCCATCACGACCAATCCATTGTCCAGTAAAAGTCGTATCAAGACAGGCACGAACTTCCAAACCGCAATGAGGCGGTGCACCATCTTGTTGAAAAATTACACCTGGGTTATACTCATGTAACTGAGGAACAGCAAACAATTGCAACGTATCCAGATACACTGGAGATGTGATGGTCCCCTAAGCGAGAAATAATGATCCGATAATTTTATCACTTAAAAGCGCGCACCAAACATTCGCCTTTGGGCTGCCTATGGTACATTCTGACACCTCACCAGGGGTCTCTGAACTCCAAATACGCACGTTATGCCAGTTCACTACACCACTGGCAAAAAAGTCACCTCGTCAGAAAAAGCAACACGTTTCTGATAGTCATTATCGCCCTCAATACGTGACAGCATTTCGACTGCAAAGTCATACCGATGCGTGGCGTTATTGGACAACCAAGTCTGAACAATTTGCACTTTGTATGCACTAACCAATAAACGTTTGTGTATGATGATATCCGGCATCTGTAATTCACGTGGGGCCCTACACACCGATCTGTTGGGACTTTGCACAAAATACTTTCTTACTGCTTCCACCCTTTCCACCCGTAACAGATTGTGTTCTTGAACTTGTCATACTACGAGTCAATGCTCTTGACATCGGGCGGCATCTTTCCACACTTTGTATGAAAGTTCCTCTGCACTTATTGGTGACCGGGTCTCGTAGTACCAGAGGAAACGCTGAGTTTGTCCTGATTTGTGGTCGTGCAACTACTACACTACAGCCACGTTACTGAAACCTGAAACAAAAAACTTGGTTAGGTTTCCAAAATTTTGGCGCCACTTTCATGTGTCTGTCTTACATATAGAAGATATAAAGTGTGCAATCAGGGAAAGACTTTTCGGACATCTTGTACTTTCTGGGGAAGCAACTTCTTTTCAGGTAAGGTAAAAACAATTATCTACAGCCACCACTCTTTATTTTTACTATATTAAAAATGTTTAAAAAACGTAGTGAAAACGGTTTATAAGAAAAGACATTTGTTATGGATTCCCTGTGCCGTTTCAATAAGGCTTACGCTGCGTCAAATATCATCCTCTTGTCGCATTGCTTCCTAATACCAAACGTTAACTTGAGGCGTTAAACATTATTTACTATCCTTCTATCGTTTGTAACAATTTATACCGCCATTACTTTATTCATGCATCTGTCAGTTTAAAACGTGAAATTGTTATGTGATTAAATGTGTTGCTAATGCGCCGAGTCACGCTCTAATATGAATAAATAAATAAATATATATATATATATAATTAAGTTACTTTGCCATAAATCTAAACATTACCCCAGCGGTACGTCCAGACTAGACTTATAATTTCACTTGAATTGCTGGCAACCTAACTGCGATGTTGCGCGCCAATGTGTTCGCTTGTATGAAGTCGATGGTAGGTTATTTTCCTTTCATCGGTTGATTTCAAAACTTCTATATTTACCGTGAGCAGCTTATATGATAACAATGTATAACAGTAGAAGTGACGAAGCCATTACATATAGTTTCTCCTAGTTTTTAGCGTTAGTAACCTTACGATCGTTGATCACACCGGCCAGACGGAGCAAATGTCGCCGATAGCCAATCAGAACGCTACTTGCCGCTTCTGCCTTGTTCGCGTTGTCTGCACTAAGTTGAAACAGCCTCAGTTTTTTCTGCGCAGATATCGTCGTTACTGCCCACAATTTAGTGCGTGACGTTTAAGATGACGAAAAATATGCGTTTACGAAAAGCAACCCCAAAGCGTTAACTGTTTTAACTCGGTCATATGACCAGGTTTACTCGATCGCTAAAGATTAACCAAGTTGTTATTGAACGCTCAAAAGCAGTTCAGGGTTTTAGGATGGCGGGAACTCAAAATCAGCTTGGATATTTTGTTGAATTATTAAGTGATGTGTTAGATAATGGCGATAACGACTAACGACGAAGAAGAGTTTTTGGTAAATTATTTTATGTCCAAAGCGAACTCGCAACTAACAAAAATAAAGACACTTCATGAAGCAGTGCTACACAAACACAGTACCTTCGAATTCATCGGCTGTATACATTCACACTAGTAATTACTAGGAACGCCCGAATTTCGCGAAATGGTTTCACGACCAATTGTATTTCATATCACTTTAGCTCAGATCCACTTTCCTGATTGGATAAACTAGATGTTAGCGTATTGAAATATAGCATGTACGGAATTTTTTTTCGCTAAATTCAGGTGCCCCTAGTAACTACGCGGAGACGAGATGTCGCGTTGGTTCCTTTGAAGTGGGCGTACCCGTTCTCTTATTGACTGCAGAGGCTCTGGGACTGGGCCTTGTGTCTGCCTTCATACTGCGTCCTGGGAAATGTTTCATATTGGCTAGCCTGCCTGTCACCTAGCAAGGAAGTTACCACGCGCTGATTGGAGAACGGCGTTCTCACATGTCGGTGGCAAGGGACGCCATATTGTTGCTGGCGTGTGCGACTGAAGTTAGCGGTACAAGCGACTATTTCGTATCTGTATTCCGAAGTACTCTGTGATGAAATCATCTTCCGTCATGGTTGCTTGGAAAAAATTGGGTTTGGCTGTGTTGGGGACACGGCCGTTTGTTTTGCGGGAATACCTCTAAGGCGACGCGCTCGGACGCCTTGAGGTTTATTTTACGTTCCCGGCATCGCTTCACGCGATCATATGGGGTTTTGTGGGTATCACTGGATTGCTTATGAGATGTTCTTTCCAACCGTGTACGATTAGTGTGTTTCGACTTAACTTTTTGACGAGTATAGGCCAACATTGTGTTAAGTTTTTTAATTTTTTACATTAAACTCATACAATTTCACCATAACCACGCCACACAAATGCTTTTATACACGCAATCGATTGATCTTGACGAGAGCTGTCGATTGAAACTTAAACCAGCGTCGTAGCTTCTTCAAGTAAAAAGTTATACTACGCGGAAGTTATGAGACGCAGCGAAACGAACTCAAAATTGCTCCTCCCCCCCCCCTTCCCCTTTCACCGTGTGCGATACTTCGCAGTCCTCACTTGTAACATATTCTTTGAACCTTGGGAAATCGAGTGGTGTAATTGAATTTTGAATGTAGACGATGGATTCGTGGTTGCAATACCAAACTTTATCCCCCGATTTATCCTGGATTGTCTCCCACTATGATTGTAAATTTAAAGACGTATTCACGTCAAAACGCCTCCCCTATGTTCTACGAAAAATACGATATTTGCTTTCGTGCTCCTACTCAGTGTCACTTCTACAAATGACTTTTTTTTTGGTCTGTTTAGGTTGCATTGTTTACATATTTTCTCGCCATTTCACTTTCGTCTTCTGCCGAAGTTCATGTCGAGCCAGGTTAGTCCGAGCTTGATCGACTTAACTTCCGCGTCAACGCGTTAGAATTTCCGAACGCGAGCATGCTTCAGTCGAGTCACTTATGGAACGAGCTGAATATAAGTTTTACCCTGACCGGTTTAACCGCGTGGCTTTCCGTAAGCGCCTCTGATAAGGCTGAAACTTATAAACCACACTGTAAAAATGTTTATGTATTTTAACAAAAAAACTATTTTCAAACTCTTTGCCAATATTATAAATACGGAGATAAATAATTGTGTATGTTTTATAAAACAGCGTGTTGGAAAATGACAATATTTCACTCGTAGTGTTGGAAGAAAAATTGTGGCAAATAGTTTACAAGTTGTCTGTAAAACGTACAGAAACGTTTTACAGTGCATACGAGGAAAGACAATATTTGTTTTATATACCAGAAAAACTACAGAGATATATAAAGGAAAGATAAAAATCCCATAGATGTAAATAACTTCCAAGAAAAGCAAACTTAGTTCTAAGTAGTTGCTGGGTAAAACGAAATAAAACTCTGTGTTATGAGTACGGGCATAAGGTAGAAATCTTTGTATAGGCTGTTCACGGTAAAATGAGTACTTTTGAAAGCCCTGCTTAAGTTCTACTTGTATACACATTGTGTATTCTTCCGCCTTGTGTAGAATTAACATTGTCATGGGCGGCATCACTTTATTCATGAGTCGGTCAAATGAAACTGTGAAATTATTAAGAAAGTAAATAGTTTACTATTCTGCTCATATTTACACTTAGATGCATTAAAAAAACTGAAAGTGATATAAATAATTAAAATTATCACAAATGGTTACTCAACACTTTTTATTCGACATTAATAAACGGAATTACTTACCATCCATCGTTACCAGCTTTACTGGGCACATATCACTCAGAGCGCCCTTTACAATATATGCTTGTAGGGCAGTGCCTTTTTCCTAAGGTTGATTTCAAAAGTGCTCACTTTAGCGTGTACAACCATTAACATATGAATCGCTGCCACTAAAATCGCCATTGATGTCTGACAGTAGATAGGAGGACCGTATCTCACTCTAGGAACGATATTTTGGAATAATTTCTTGTCGGACCTCATAACGGGCCACGAGCACATGAAGGCGAAAACTGTGCTACCTAGTGTCGGGGGGGGGGGGGGGGACTGATGTTAAAAACTCGGAGAAATTTTGTAATGGCGTCGCCCCTTTGAATGAAGAATTAAAATCGGTGTTACTGTAAAATTATAAACTCCGGCAAATTCTCAAAATTACAATTTGTTAAATACATGATATTGTTCACCTTCTTAGCGAATATTCACAGACAACCGATATTATCATTTTACCTCACAGTTTCTGGCACTTACCACGTGTGCCAAGGATCGGTACCACATCTGTGACAACACTTGGTCCGGCGTTTGTTTTTCCGATGTCAGTTCCGAAGAACGCCAGTACACAAAAATAGATATACAAAGACAATATTTCGAAGTCGGTTGTGTTTCATGTGAAATAACATGTTATAATGTTTAATTTCATTGGACTTGAACATGTGCCATGATTATAACTGAATATTTCGAATGTTATGTGTATGCTGCAAGAGAATAGTACATTCACGGCTACTTCCAACTTTACGAAGCCCTGCTAAAGTTCTTAGAATATTACACCAGAGAACCAACGCACCACATTTGTGCGCACTCAATGTAATAAGTACTTTTTCGCATAAGAACTATTTATTTGTACTAGGTATTACCAACACACCTGTTTTCCTCCAGTTTTTATTAATAATATTTAAAAATTAAATATTATAATTTATAGATAAAATATTCGTAAAAGTTCAGTTCAACCACAAAAAGAAGTATTTTTATATTACCACAAGTATAAAATGCTTGTAATACATGACATATTTAGTAAACAGCCACGCACGTCATACATGGGGTGATTTTTCAAAGGTTTAATTCACTAAGTGTGAAGAAACCGCGAACACACTATTTATGAAATAAATATACAGGCATGTTCGCAACTGTTCTTTTTAAAAGCTTAAACCAACAATAAAACAAAGAAGCCACTATGGCGAGTGAGACAGGAAGGACAGAGACGGGTAGTGTACTGTCACAGAATAGCTAAGACTATAGAAGTGAAATTGTGTGGTGGTTTCTTTGAAGTGGGAGTGCGCATTCGCTGGTTCGCAGCGCGAGGCTTTTCGATCGGGCCTTAAATCTGATTGGCTACTGAGTGCTGCGACAGATTCCTTATTGGCCGGTCTGTTGGCTGTCGAGTAAGTGACCATGAGCTGATTTGCGAACAGCATTCCAACATATTTCTGGCAAGTTACGCCACTTTGCTGGCGTGTGCGGTGTAAACTCCCGTTACCACTCTGTATTCCTGAGCATAGCCAGTTCACGGCGGACTGAGCACTTCTGAAATACCTGCTTGCGATCTACTTGTTTGCACAGTGTTTATTATTCCGCCGTATGTACAATTAACACTGCCATGGACCTAATCACTTTGTTCATGCGTCCGCCAAGTGACACTGAAATTATTTTTTTTAAAGTAAATGTTTTACAAATTCGCTTACTTTTGCACTTATATTAATGTATAAAGAAGAAAGAAAAAAAAACAATTTCATTATTCACAAAAGTTTACAAACACTTTTAATTCAACGGGTTCAATCCCCGACCGGGTCACTCCGGATTTCCGCATGTGGGAATCGTGCCGGACGATGCCTTTACTCAGCGGGTTTTCTCGGGGATCTCCCATTTCCCCCCGCCCTTTCATTCCGGCGCTGCTCCATACTCATCTCAATCACTCTCATCGGCTCTCAAGACCTCGATGTTAAGAGCCGTCCAAATCTCTTCACTCACTCGCTTTTGATTCAACGTTAAGATAAAGGACTACTTCCCCTCTGTTGTTACCAACATTATTGTGCGCACGCTAGTCAGTGTACCCGTTACAAATACATAGTACATATGATCATTTGTAAGGGGCAGAGAAACTTTTCAAAACTTTATTTCAGAAGTATTAAAATTAACCGTGAACAGAGTTTATTTTCGTGGCACTGCGTTTCAGGGAGACGTGGAGCAGTTGACGGTGGTTGGCGACCCTGCCGCGGTGGCGCAGCAGTGCTCTGTGACGCGCACGCACTTGCTGGACCCGCTGCTACTGCCGCCGCCTAGCGGCCAGACCCCGCACCGCAAGAGGACAGCGGCCCGCAAGGGAGTACACTACGGGTACCGACACCATATTTCGCGAAAATATTTTCATCACTAGTTGTATTTAGAAAACAGTAATGTCGGGTGGTTTCAGATAGGGAGGGGACTGGGGACCTTCAGATTCGTGGGCGGGGCCATTTGACCGTTGTGTGGCATGACGGACCGGCCGAAAGTCTAGTTAGCTGTGTGCGGGCCCGACGGCATCTGGTCGCGCGGGCGGATTCGTGGGAATCCCGGTCCCTGGTCTGTTCCGGCGGGGGCGGCCGAAAGGACACCCGTCGGGGAGCTGTCTCGGTCGGGGCAGAATAGCTCACCACCTTCTTAGAAAGTGTGAATGATGCTTTAGAATAGAATAGAATTTGTAGTTTAAATTACGGGCACCCATACAAACAACCGTCTTCCCACAAAAAAAAAAAAGTGAATTTATATGACTTGTATACGGTTTGTTAAATTCTAGTAGTCATTATAGAATTGAACACCCTGGATGGCTGTACTGCTAAGTAAGGTTAATGAAATAAATTAAAAAAAAAAAGTTGTGATGCGTCTTGTGTCTGGTTGCACCACCGTGGTTCGAAACTCGATCCGAGATCGGATCTAACATCAACGTAGAACGGTTCTAAATCTCGATCCGAGATCAGGAGCTATCGTCGACAAATATAGTTTTCAAATACGCCTACAGATAGAACTACGTTCGATTGTTTTATTCGAAAATCAAAACAACATTATACGCACTTGAATATTATTCAGTAAAATTCGTACAACAATAATTCACTGAAAACAGATAAAACATCGCACATCTAGTCCTATATATAGTGAGAAATAAGCCTGCTTCCATGACGTCATATATTACGAACCAATAGCAAAATTTGACTCATACTTAATCACGTTCTCTCACTTTGGAACCAAGATCGACAAATCTGATATCCAGAATCATGAAATTTCGTCGATGCAACACTTTTACATTGGAACTAAGATCAAACTGAATCCTGGTTCGGAACTAGGATCATTCGATCTCGGATCGGGGAAGATGTTAGTGCAACCGGGCATTACGTGTCTGCCCTCCGTACCAGACTAACACCATACCACACTTTTTCATTTGAAACGAAAACATTATAGCCTTCACCTTAATGTACCCTTAATGGTAAACAATGCTTATAGGTCGTTCACTATAAAGTGAGCAATTTTTAAGGCCCTCCCAACAGGCATTAGCCACTAATAAATATGTTTTATTGCAGCCTCGGACATTAACTTTTGAGACTGGTGAATATATACACCGTATTTATTAGTCACGTGAAATTGATGGTATAAAAAATGGCTTAAATACAAAAACCGGCTTAAAAGAAAAATTTAGAAGGGCCTTAAAAAGTGCTCCTTTTACCGTGAACGGTCTATAACAAGATTCTTCGAGGATTCACTTGAAATTAAATTAGGCGGTACAAAGTCAACCTGGCTGGTACAACGTTAACCCAAATGATCGTACCGGAGTAACGTAATTCTGACTGCTGGAGCAAATAAAAGTATGTCTTACGAGAATGCGTTGTCAGGAACCAAAAGAAAGTTTGCACTAGGATACTGCAGTCAAGCACGAGTGTAAATCTAATCTTTTCAAAATTCTGGTGTCGCAAGTCATGACTAGACCCCCGACAATCTGGCGGGTTCATTTCTAAACAAGTTGGAATTCACACACTTGTATGTTCATGTTACTTTTGTAATCGATCGACGCGTTGTTTGACACCTCCTGGAGATAAACGAGCCAATAACAAACATGCAGTAAACTGTGCGCCCAACCAACGTCTCTTACTACCACAACAATCAACCCATAAACAGTTGATATCTGTATCAGATTATATAAGACTGTGAAGTCTAGCTTACAGGTCATTGCACTCGCGAATTTCTCGGGTCTCTAGTTATGACATAGGGAGAGCAGGAGGGTAACAATTTTTTTGTGCTACAAATTTCAACTGCGTTACAATTGTTTTAAATAATTTAATTAGGTCGACTGCAAAGCTAATTAATTGCCGCTTGTAATTTGCTTCGAGTTGCAATGGTTCTAAACACTGGAAATTATACAAGACTTAAGTTAAGGAAGCTCTTTTAACATCTCTTTATTCTTCCCCATTCCCCCTAATTGCGGCCAAATATAATGAAGGCTGATTTTAATATTCTTTGCCCTTACCGAACATTGACTCACGATCTTCCTACAGAACTGTCAAAATCACATGTTCAAAGGATTTCACTTTTTTTCAACACCCCGCTCTTTGGTCGACACGGCTTTCATTTACATTCAGTTAAAAAAAAACAAAGGAATTTGCAGCTTGTGGCGGATCGTTACACGCGCTGTCTTCTGTTAATTGCGTTGCGTAGCCCTGTGTGCGTGTGCGCATGTAAATATAATTTTCAGCAAATTAACTTATATTCCAGAGTTTCTGAAAATCACATCTCAAATAATAACTGCCGACTTCCCGAGGCGTAGTCGGTTGGTGCGCCGCCGATCTGTGGTGCGGGAGGTCCGGGGTTCGAATCTCAAATAATGCATGGATGTTAGTTTGAGTTAGGTCATAAGTTAGTTTGTACGCCAACCCATGATATGCCTTCAGACGTAACTCCAGGGGATGTTGATAAGCCCTTTCCAAACCAATAAAATAAACGTGTTGCGATTTTTTAACATACGCGTAGAAAACAAGTTTCGCCAAAAAGAAAGTATAATAGAAAACTGCAGGGATTGTTTTAAACCCATTTTAATATAAGCCTATAGTTAGAAGAAATTATTTTGCAAAATTTGAAGGACAGTCGCATATTGAAAATTTGCAAAAATTACCTTATGTGCAACGTTTTGAAAAATTGCAAAACTTCATCTGTACGATATATCATACATATTGGGATGTTTTAGGACAGATATTCCGCGAGAACATTTCGAGACATGATGGACTTGAAATAACTGTAGTGTCGTTCAGCTCACTTGATTGGCTGGATTATATTTCATCTGGTGTTAGTTGTTTACACGCTAGTCACGGAAACTAAGCGCTCCGGTCAAACGCACAAACGACTTTCCACGCAGGCAGCAACAACGGCAAAGTAAAATATACTGGGTTGTGAACATAGTATTGAAACGCACCGTGGGCTCAGATTTTTTTTCCGGTAAAATATCTGGCTGTAATTATGACACCGTTTTGCAGTCTAAATTATTCAGTTTCTGCAAGTGAGTAAGGTGTATGTTCCAAAAATGTAAAAACTGTAGCTTTGATACGTTATCATGGAAAAATAATGTAGATTATCACCACACTTGAATGAAATCACATTTGGGCACAGAAAATCTGAGCGAATTTTAAGAAAAGCTAGAAAGTTCTGGCACATATACAAGGTTTTTTTTTTTTTTTTTTTTTTACATGTCGAGATTCAAACCACGGCATCTATGGCCTAATATAAACAAGAAATCCCTGTAGAAAAATGTTTGGAAAATTCATCTAGTATTTGTAAATTGAAATTGAGCGAAACAGCGCTGGAAGTCCGAAACTTTCGTTATTTCTTGCGCAAGTTTGCAGACCACAAAGGCGGAAGGAACTGGCGCATTTTGCGGCGATCGCCTGTATACAGAGTGAGGCAGATCACCTGAATAACACTGCCAATTCCAGTGGTAGAAGAAAATGTTTCAGACAACAGTAGCTTGGGTCCAAGTCGCTAATAACGTGATGCTTATAATTTCTTCGTATATGTAAGGGTAAAGAATATACAAAGGTCAACCGCGTTAATTTAAATGGAATGTTAAATTTTATCAACACCCCTTGACAGTGCGTATGAAGATTTAATACATACGATGATATTTTCCGGCCATTCAAGATTGCTGAAGGGCAATGACGAAGTAAACTGTGCCGTCGCATGGAACAATGGGCCGACGTAGCGCCGTCCTGTAGCGACTGTAGCCGACTTGTAGCTGGCGTGTTGGTTTAAACAAAAGCCAGTCTCGGACTACGCTTTCTTTGTTATTTTATTGCATCAGGTGTTCAAATCGGTGACCTTGTGAAATTATACATACTGTAAAACAATTCTGAGCGGACAATACCGCGCGTGGAATTTCAGCTGGACTTATCGCAGAACAAGCTCTTGTTATACGGCCTTTCGTGTCTTCGGGAGTCGTCGGTGGGTCTTTGTTGACCTGTTTCTCTAATATTCCCCACAGATAACTGTCCATAGACGTTAAGTCTGGGGAACATGCAGGCCATTCCGTGTTTTCATACCGGCCGATCCAATTATCACCGAAGGTTCTGTTAAGAACCGTTGTAATTCTCTGTGCAGAATGAGAGGGACATCCGTCGTGTTGGTACCACATAGATTGGCTTATGTACAGTGACGTCTTAAAATAATTATGGCAGCACTTCTCTTAGGAGCTGTAAACACTTGATGTTATTTAGTGTCCTATCAATAAAATAGGGACCAATTAGGCGATTATACAACACCACACCACACCACACCACACGTTTACAAACCATGGTTTCTGTTTATCCTATTCTTTCAGGCAGTGTGGGTTGTCAACTGACCAGTAGTGCATTTTGCAAAGGTTAATATGCCCATGGTTTGTAAATGACGCTTCGTCGGTTTGTAGTTTTCGTAGATGCCATTCAGAGAACTGTACCTAATGTCGAAAGTCATTTCCATGTAGCTGCCGATGAAGCGAAATGTGGAAAGGATGAAATTTGTTGCTATGTAATATGCGCAGAATACTCCGTTGAATGATCCCACTCTCACGTTCAAGCTGCCTCGTGCTGACATGTGGATTCTGTGCTACCGCAGCTAAGATGTTAATTGCATCTCCCTCGTCAGTGTTTTTCGTCGTTGGCGTCTTTTCTCTTCCGCCCTTCCAGTTTCTTGAAATGTGTTTTTTATGTTCGCAAAGACTGATCGTGTCGGTGTGGCACGATCAAGATATCTCTCCGCATAAAATTGCACTACTGATCTAATGCTGCGGTGACATTCGCCATAAATATAACCATATCAACTCTTACGGCTGTCGTGTACAGAATGCCAGTTCGACTAACGTCACGGAGGAGTTGTCAGATAGCTACGACACAGCACAGACTAGAATAATGGCCCATTATTTCCTTGCGGTGGCGCTGTATGCGTCATTGACCTTCCTTCAGCGATATTGAATGACCGACAAATGTCATCGTATTTATTACATCTTAACACGCACTGTCCGGGGGTGTTAATAACAATTATCATTCCTTTAAAATTAACGAAGTTGCCCTTTGTATGTTCTCTGCCCTTCCACGTACGGGGAAATTATCACTCTTAGGTTTTTAGCGCCTTAAACATAAGCAACTTTTGTCTGAAACATTTTCTTCTACCACAGGAATTGGCGGTGTTATTCAGGTGGACTGCCTTAGGTGCCTCACGCGGTATAGGCAACCATGTAAATCGTGCAGACACTACATCGCCAATACTGCTGTTTGTGTGTTAGAAATAAAATGCAATCACTTATGGCAGCCTTTACTACTCAGTTGTTATCTTCTGTTGTTCATGCAGTTTAAAACACGTGTACTAACAAGCAACCACAAAGGCGCCCACATATCTCGAGTTGTCCTGTGTGCAGGCGCTATCCGTATGACGCACCAGTTCCGTTTGCCTTCGTGATATGCCACTTGCAAAGTACGCAGATGCGTGACATTGCGTACTCCCGCCGCTCTTCTACTAACTTCAATTTCAATTTAAAAATACTAAATTAATTTTCCGAACATTTTGATACTATGATTTATTGTTTATATTGGCCCATAGATGAGAGAGTGAGTGAAGAGATTTGGGCGGCTCTTAACGAGGTCTTGAGAGCCGAAGAGGGTGATTGAAGTGAATATGGAGCAGCGCCGGGATGAAAGGGTGGGGTAAACTGGAGATCCCCGAGAAGACCCGCCGACCAACGGCATCGTCCGGCACGATTCCCACATGTAAAAATCCGGTAACCCGGCTGGAGATTGAACCCGGTTCGCCATGGTGGGAGGCGAGCGTGCTAACCGCTCGGCCACTGCTGCCCCCTAGCCCATAGATGCCGTGGTTTAAATTTCTACAGGTAGTTTAAAACAGCTTGTATATTTGGGTGACTTTTGCAGTTGGATTACAATTTACAGGACGTACCCTGAATTAATCCGAGCCGATAACAAACCTGCAAGAAAACGAGAAAGGAATGTCCTGCCACAGAGTAGATAAGCGCACAGAAGCGAAACAGCGTGTCGGTTACTTTGATGCGGGCGTATCCTTACAGTGATTGGCTACGCCAAACTCTGGTACCGGCCTGGCCTTGTGCCTGATAGGCCACTGCGTGTTGAGAATGTCCCCTATTGGCTGGGCCGTTGGCTTTCGTGTAAGTTACAAGGCGCTGATAGGCGAAAGGCGCGCGTTGCGAAATGTTGATGGCTAGTGACGCCATTTTGCTGGCGTGTGCGTGACAAGTCCGCGGTATAGACGACTGTACTCTGTTGCCATGCAGTGTGGTCAGGAGTGCAAATGAATAAACAGGCGAAGCTCTAGTATACACTGTACTACTTGGGGACGGCGAGTCTATTCTACAGCACAATGAACCTGCTAAATTTCCCTGCCATACATCACATTTGAAGTTGCACAGTTTCATACACACGCACTATTTTTTTTGCGTATGGTGGTTTTTAAAACCATGTAAGAGCCAATTTTGTTTCTAGAATTAGAGGGTGTTTTATGATTTTGTGACATGATGTCAATGGTAATTTAATAAAAAATACCAAATTACTTGTTTATTAACATTACTCATGTTATTTTTAGAATAAATATGAGAACTTTAACTTAAAATCTTGATTTGCACAAATTTTTAGAAAGTTATGTTTACACAACTTTAAGTGTGGGCTAAAATTTTTCTTGAAATCACAAAAGTGGCATGTTGTCATTTCTTCTCAATTATGTATTTGGTTTGCCTTCGGTAAGAGTTTAGCTTCTTGCTGTTTTAACATTAAAATTTATCACGAATGTTAAAATTGAAATACCTAAGTACGAAAATAATAACAAATTATCAACAAAATTATCTTCCACAATTTTATAACATGAACAATAATTTTGTTCAATTATGAAATGAGTAGGGAAGTTTATATAAATTAAAATTCCTATAGTTTCTTTTCACTTATTTTTGGAAAGTAATTTTCAGCCACTCTTGTAGATTTTTCCAACCTAGTGTTGCACATCACAACGACAAAAAATATTAATACACTACGCTGAACATGTCGAAGAACAAGTGAGTGAGTGAAGAAATTTGGGCGGCTCTTAACAGCGATGTCTTGAGAGCCGATGAGACTGATTGAAGTGAATATGGAGCGGTGCCGGAATGAAGGGGCGGGGACACGGGAGATCCCCGAGAAGACCCGCCGACCAACGGCATCGTCCGGCACCATTGCCACTTGCGAAAATCCGGTGACCCAGCTGGGTATTGAGCCCGGTTCGCCTTGGTAGAAGGCGAGCATGCTAATCACTCAGCCACCGTAGCCCCGTCGAAGATCAAATTTTCTGCTGTTGTATCTGTATGAGGGAGAGCGCTGCCTATAGTGCGGGACCAGCAGAAAGGAAAACAGTGTGTTAGGCCTGTTTCACATATATGCCGATCACGCCGAAGAGACATAGCTAAAAACTAGAACAGCCAATCAAAAGCCGTCCTAGGTTTTCGCGCGACTCGCGCGGAAACCGAGGACGGCTTCTGATTGGCTGTTCTAGTTTTCCGCTCTTTCTGTTCGGCGTGATCGGCGTATATGTAAACCAGGCACTACCAGTTAAATGTTTTCAGACGGGTCTCCACCAGTTTCTCACGATATAGCTTTCAAACAAGAAACACTAAGTACCTTCCATTTGAAGATAAGGACTGTGTAACATGAGAACAAGTCATAGTAAATTAATAAAAGTCTGTGTTTTTTTGTTGTTGTTTCTACAAATCTTGATTATCCGCAATCTACAGGTAATTGAAAATATTAGAAAGAACTTTTTGTAGAACTGTAGCCCGGGCAAAGATGGACAGTGCTTTTTTTTTTTTTTTTGTTTGAAAACGGTAACGTGAAAGGTGGTCGATATTGCTTCCGCACTAAGCGACTGCGTTAAAAAGTTGGATGTAGCTGCGCGTCCAAGGTCAAGAAGCGAGGGAGCGATACGGGCGACACTAACACGCCCGCCTAGTGCCTCATTGCTCCTACGCGCAATGCGTGCAGTGTATCCGCCGTAACGCTGTACTGTGCAAATTCGATCTGTAACAGTGGGGTTTTATTACACGCGAATGAAGCCCACAGATTAAACTACGCCCGTATCTTTGTACTTTTCTCTTGCTGCCTAAAGAAACTGCATATGAAAGCTTTAAAAATGCGCTATATGACCATTTATTCTCTTTTTTTTCCTTCAAGAATACACTTATTAATATGACAAAATAAATAGGGGCATAGATTTTTTTCTGACAAAATGACTTATTTGAAAAAATATTTATTTGCCGAGATACGCGTATTCGCGCAAACAGCTATTTGACAAAAATAAAAAACGCGCAGGTTCATCCCACTGTTAAGGGTATTGGCCACGGAATAATTTATTTCATATTCTTACCCCGTACTGTCCACTTCAGACATTATCTGTGAATACTCCTTCCTCAGGAAGAAACACTTTTCGAGCACATGGTTTTTCGCATAAATACACGTCTAAACACAATTTTACTGTTATAGAAATACAGTACAAATGATAACTAACTTGCGTACATTAATCAGGTAATTTACACTGAAAGAAAATGCTAAGCGCTACTGCAAGACGCATATAAAGTTGCTCAAGGATGTTCTGCAATAAAAAAATTTCTGAAAACTAAGAATATTCTTGCGTATTTTTTATTTGTGGCTGCCCCAGAATTTTCATAAAATAACTTTCGCCAAGCATATGCTGTAGAATGAAGTAATATAAGACCTTTCAGTTGTTAAATTTTCTGTAACTAATTTGGCTTGTTTTATTTATACATAAATTATGTATACATATGTATACAATACATGTATTATAAACGAAATTTTAACTTTGACATGTTTTGCAAAAACCATGCAATCTATATAAAAAAATCTGAGGGAAAAGTAGTCACAGTTAATGTCCACAAGTTGAGCATAGGTACCAGTACAAAATAACACAATTTTTCTCGCGGCCAACTACGACGTTAACAGCGCGTGATACGACCTAAATTCTCGACTACGTCTACTATGTAGTTTTGTTCTGAGGTGTTCATCACTGTCGGCTGTTTCAATCCCCCAACGCAGGCACGTGCTCGACAAGGAGCAGACGAATGAAGTGGAGGGGGGCGAGGGCAGTGCGCCTGGCGGCCGGCAGCAGAACTTCCTGCGGGACGATAACAGCGACAGCAGCGAGGACGGCGAGTACGGTAAGTCAACTCAACCCCTAGACATTGGATAGAAGTTAATAGGACTCTTAAAATATTTACGATTCTATTTTGTTTAATCGCCATTCCAATATCGGCAATATGAAAACGGAAAAATATTATTAGAATTATTTGATATAATGTAAATAAACTCCTTATCGTTTTATGAATATTTTTCAACGGAATTAAAAATATCAAAATTGGTATATTGATTCAATTGTAGAGACTGAAGTACAATGATTAATATAAATCCACATTTATTTTTACTATGTTGGTGGTGTGAGAATTGCACTCTTGTATGGTCGTGCATTGTCGTAGATGTGAGCTATAGTCCATTCTCCACTGGAAGCAACTTTCTCGGAGCCCTGCTAAATATCTACTTGCAGGCCCGTTTCGTATCCTTCCGCCAAATGTAAACAAACATTGCCATGTGACTGCCATGTAACATCTGTCAAAATCAATGTTTACATGCCATTGTGTGCACATGTGTTCGTATACTTTCGCTACACCTAAACATAAACATTAAAATGTGACTTCAACTTTTATACCTGCAAAATGTGTTGTTTAATGTTTACAGCTTTTCAAAGAATTCTGTCTTAGGTCTATTTCAGAAACCATTTCGTACGAATATTTACAGTTAAGGCCTATAACATTATTTAGGTCAGTTTTATGACGTTTTAAAAATGCCTGAATTGACGATAGTTCTTACGGTTATGTTACATTAACATATTGGTTTTCCACAACATAGCACATTACACTTAATGCACGTTAATATTTTGCCGCGACTGTGTTTAACACTGTTATAACTGCGGGGTAATGAACTATAGTATTTAACTTTTTGTTATTGGTATGTGTTGGGTTATTTCTTTAAAAGGACAGCCTCAGTTCAAATAACGAAGGAATAACCAGTCCAACGAAAAAGAGACATTAAAATCAAGCACGCAACTCATGTCGCTCATTTTTTGTCGTACAAACTTAAAATATAGCGGTGAACATGCACAGAAATAAGCCTACCGTAACTTTTATTTCGCTCATATTTAGATGTATTGCTACTTACTGTGTATTAGGTTCATTGCAATTTATTGGGGCTGGGCTTGCTTATTTTGTTGGGATTGGTGGTAAATCACGTTACACAACTGTGTTTCAAACACCCAGGGCAAAGGTAGAACGTTGTGATAAATAAACAGACGTGGATGTAAATAAATAACTTCGTCATGAAAACAGTTCACATTCAAAACGTATAAATAGTCTACATCAAATATTTGAAATCACGCACACACACAGAGCCAGCGTAAGGATCACCATGCAGTGGTTAATGAAACAGATTTATCACAACATCGTAACTTGCTTAGGTAGGTTTAAAAAAGCACATCATCTACAAATGTGATGTGGTAATTTGAAGTATTTTTCTGAGTAAGTATAATTTAAGCTTCGTTTGGTAAAAAAGCAACACGCCATGTCATGGCTCGCTATTTCTACAAACTTCACTTTGTTTCTACCCCGCCATCATATCTAAATATATTAAAATAAGTATTCAAACATTAAAATCTCTTTTCAGTTGTAAATTACAAATTCAAAAATCATTATTTGGCTGTAATAAGTATGAAATATGCTACAATTGAAAACATGTAGAATATTGTAAATTACTAGAAAAGTGAAACTCCCCGACTGGGAAAGAGAGAGAGAGAGAGAGAGTGATATATATATATATATATATATATATATATATATATATATATATATATATATATATATATATATATATATATATATATATATATATATATATACATATATATACACGCACGCGCACCCCTCAACAGACACTTGCTTTCTCGCTCGATAAAACAACACCGTACCATTACAGCCTACTCACAATATTTTCCACTGTTATTTTAAACCGTAAAAATGAGATTTTTCCATTGGGGCTACCTACATATATAAATATTTCAATAGGCACCGTTTAATTTACCAATAGTATGCTAAAAAAAACTAGGTTAAAATAATATTTTAACTGTGAACCATTTCATACCGTCCGTTGCCCACACGTCGCTGCTCTCGCTGTTGTTAATTCATATTTAAAAAGAAATTAATATTACAAGTTATAGAAGATATTAAGGTAAAATTGCATTTATTCAATAATACAGTACTCTAAAATTAACCATAGAGTGATATATTTGTGGAATACAGCTTATTGAAAAAACAGGTCGACATGTTATGCCTAGAGTGTTTTTTCAAAGGTTGATTTTCATAAGTCGCTTCCAATCTGGAATGGACTATAGCTAAGTGTTTTAACAACGGTTTGGCATTGTGTACTGACACTTGACAGCTCATAGTGGCTGTTTATTTTTGGATGTAATTCTACATTTTTCACATGTGAATATTGAACACATTTTTATTAAAATGGGTGGAATTAGATCATTGAAATGTTACACGGAAAACTGTTCACGTGTATTAGTGCCAACCCCTGAAAAAATTGTTTTGTTTTGACATTGGCATATTTGCACTGGACAAAAAATAAACGTTCCATTGCTTTGGCTTGAGTGACGTCTCTGGTACTTGTATGCTCGTTGAGTCAACTCACAGTACCGCAGTTTGCACGAGCGAAACCACGCCTTTATATCTGCAAGAACTTGATTTTAGCATTAAAAAGTTTGCAGGCTTCACGTTAATATCTTAGGTATAGACTGTTCACGTTAAAGTGAGAATTTTGCAATCTAACCTCTGAACAATGTCACTGACCATACGTGCATGCATATTAACGGGCACACTGATTGTCATGCGCACTAGTTGGTAACAACAAGAGGAAAGTACTTCCATGTTTCAGCGTTGAATTACGTGCCAGATAAAACACGTGTGGAATACTGAAATTATTTCTTTTGCATTCTGATTTTTATAGACATTAATGTGAGAATTATCAAATTTGTATAATATTTTCATTTTTAACTAATTTCACAATTTTTCTTCACCGGCGCACAAATGATATGACCAGGCCCACGAGAATGTTAATTTTGCTCATGGCGGCAGAATACACGACATGCACACAAGTAGATCTTAAGCAGAGCTTTCAAAAGTGTTCAGTTTACCGTGAACAGCCTTAATACACCTGCAGTTGTCTTTGGATAATTTGCAGGATGTCTTTGTGAGGCCATTTTCTGTCATGTATGGGCCGATCATAATTTAGCTACTCCGATAACTCCCGTGATTAGCGGGAAGACATCTTAGTCGCAAAACAATAAAAATCAGCTAATCCGAAAGTGTATCTGACATTAAGTGTTTTACAATACAACCAGCCAATTTTGTTTTGCGGAAATCACGTGTTCCTAGCTAAATGGTGATAGAACATCACTAAATTGTAGTAACGAAGAAAGTATCTGAAGTAGGCTAATGCTCAAAAATTATTTTAAAATATAATGTGCAAGAATATTTACAAGCAATTAAAAAAATATTTAAAAAAAATATGAAATTATGTTGATTCAAATCTCTAATTATGCTGAAAAATTATGGTAACAAAGCTCGTTTTGGTGACTTTTGACAAGACTGTAAACATGCAGCAAGTGCCTTGCATCGCATTGACCATTTCCTGCAAACTTTGAACAACATTACCTGAAAGACGGCTCTTGCCGGGAAACGTACATTACCTTTATTGTCAAACGAATAATGACTGAAACTGCGAAAAAAGCAATTGCAACTCGCCACGATCCACGAAACTAGCAGCACACGAAAGAGGCAAAATTAACAGTGAACCGGATAATATTAGGTCTTGAAAATTAGTCCTCTGCACTAAAAAAAAAAAAAAAAAATGGCGTGTGGCTGTGTTGGAAACACGGCTGTTTATTTTGTATGAATACGACTACGTTAACGCACTCGGACGCCTTGATGCTTTTTTACGTTCCTGGCACCGCTTAACTAGACTATATGGGGTTTTATGGGTATCACTGGATTGCTTTTGAGATGCTCTTTCCAACCGTATACGATCAATGTATTGATACTTGGTTTTTTGACGAGGAAAGGCCAACATTGTGTTAAGTTCTCTTAATTTTTATAAACTCGTACAATTTCACCATAACCACGCCACACAAATGTTTTTATACACGCAATCGATTGATCTTGACGATATCTGTCGATTGAGACTTAAACGAGCGTCGTAGCTTCTTCTAGTCAAAAGTTATACTAAGCGGAAGTTGAGACACTGCTGAATTGAACTGAATGGTATGCATTGTGAAAGTGTGTATTTATACTCGAAATCCTTAGAGCAACCAATGCACCAGTGCTTGGCATACATACTACAAGCTGCAGATATCATAGGATTTTTTTTTCCATTTAGTAATAATGACAAAGTTTTGCCTCCAATTGAAACTAGGTTGAATTATGTAATTATTTTTGGTATTATTGCATGTGAGAAGCATAAAATCACTTAACAAAATTTTGTAAGGTTAAGACATGTGACAGTAGATTAATTTTACCTGTGTCAAACTTATTCCCATATACCCAAACAGTTACTTCATGACAGTGCAAACATGATACTTTTGTTTAGCATGGATGACTTAAATTTGAGGCATGTTTATTCCGATCATATAGACACTGATATGACTTTTGAAAAATTTAAAGATGTGTTTACAAGCTGTTGGGAATAACCACACAGATTGTATATCAGTAAGGCATGTTGTCCATTATAACCAAATTTGGTCATGGAGGCAGGATAAAACACGCTGCGAAAATATGACTCACATGCATGGTAGAAGGGCACTGCAGTATTGGTGGGAAATGGCTTAAAAATGTAGGTGGTCATACGTAAATTATGAAACATCGACCATTTGAACTCTGCTGCAGAAGTCATTACATAACATATCACAGCAAGTGAAAAACCTAAGGGAATAATTATGACTGTTTTGAACAGTGACAATGCTAAAATCAACAATGTATCTAGAGAAATTAAAGATATTGTCAAACACCAGCTAACTGAAAAGAACCCCGAAGCAGTGCTGAGGAACATTGTAGGTGATCAGGCATTTTGGGAACATGTCAAACATATGTTGGCCAAATTCGAGAATCCAGCCAAGTATTACCCATCTGGAGAAGATACACAACTATCATCGAACTTGCCGCCTGCCTTAGTCGTTGTGCCTGCAACACTAAGACCGGTTGTTCCAAACTATAGGCCTACTGACATCTAAAAAGGATATATAAGCATACTGCATGTTGTGTTTGTAAACAATACAATGTCTGTCATCGCAGAGGAATTACATTGTGTGACTCAAAGTGTGCATGCAAAGCATTTATTAACTACAAGAGCGAGACTGGAGCGAAATATGGGAATGAAGAATTATTTAACCCTGTCACATCTCGCCTGGATAATTTGAGATCTATGAGATTGTCTGCGAAAGTAAAGTCGGAACTCAAAGACGTAGCAGCTAATCAAATGGAAGGAGATGATGATGACCTGCCTTTGTTTGGGTATGTAAAAAGGCCATCGATGAGAAGACTACTACTGTCAACAAATATTTGAATTCCTACTAACCAAAGTTAATGATACGAAATATGGCGTGTATCTATGCAATAAAAAATGGGTTTTGGTTGGGGAATAAGAAAATATTTTTTCTTCCCGACAATACTATATATATATATATATATATATATATATATATATAATGTAACCATTGTATATATATATATATATATATATATATATATATATATATATATATATATATATATATATATATATATATATAATGTAACCATTGTAACAGATCCATGTACTCTCATTTACATGTCCCAAAACTAGTATGCAGATTAACACGTGTATTGTTTTGTACCATATGACACCTACATATTTTGCATATGTTCGAGCACTTATTAATTTTAATTGTAATACTTCTGCAATTTTACGTATTTGGTTGTATGATTTTTAAATGTGCGATGTGAGTCAGAACTCACCATTCATTTCAATACTTGTATGTTAATTTTTATGTTACTCTATGGTAAGCAAGAACATTATTCTGAGCATTTTGGATGCCTAATTAAGTATGTGACAATGATTTTTTCAGAGTTTTTGAAATCTCAGAAATTAATATTTTTGGTTTCGACACTGTATATTTTCTTTTATTTGCAGTTTTAATTGTCTTTTATGTTAAGTTATTTTTGTGACTTAATGAACCGGAAGTAGCTGAGCTCCATTGATAGAACTTGATAACGAAGTTGCCGGAAGTCAAGGGCTTCTGAGTACGGATCTGAAGATCCAGAGACGTGGGTTTTTAGAGCCGGGATTTCTTGGGTGAAATCCCCCGCATCGTCATAATTTAGGACAGTGTTTTGGTACCCTGAAGTTAGCATATTTTGAGGGCTAGCTTGGCAAGTGAAGAAGAGGCCAAAGCCTAGCTGAGTTAGTTGAATTTTATTAGTGGACGCTGTCGACGAGGAGAGTCTACACCGACGCTACGATGGCATGCTGGTAACGTCAGCCTTACTACAGATTAAGGTGATGTCACCTAATTTTTGGGCATATAGACTTGCGTTTGGTAGCATCTTTTGCAAATTTATCATTGCCCTTGAAATGTTGGTGACAGATAATATGATTTTTGGAAGATTAAGTAGCAGTACAGATGTCACTTTTTAATTTAGCCCAGTGGTCCTACGCTACCCGACTTGAGCTAATTACCGGAACAAAACTTTTTGAACTTTACATTGATTTCATTTTAAATTGGGAGTGAAGAACTATTTTTCTATTTTTGATTCGAATTTAACTTTGTTGGAGAACATTGAGACTTTGCTCATTTTTTAAGAGATTACGAACTTAAGTCAGATATGTGGGAAAGTGATTAGAATGTGTAATGCAATGACTTATAAGAGCTTACTATGTAAAACTTGATTAAGAGGCCCTAAGACTACAGACACTTTTAATTTGAAAACAGTTAAATTTATCTACAGTTTATTTAATTATTTTGAAAGCAGCTTAAAGACTTTTTATTTAATTTTAATTTTTAATTTAAGTAATTCTTGTTTTCAAATGGTGGTAATATTTTAATAAGTATAAACTAATTGCACAACAGAATTTTTATGTGATTTATTAGATTTTCACACACGGTTAAACAGTTTTATTCCGATTTTGATTTATATTGCTCTGTTTTGAATTAAAGATAATTAATAACATTTTGACTTCTTTAATTGGTAATGCTAAACCACCCCAGCAAAAATTTATTTTACAGAGGTAATAATATTAATGAAGTGTTTCATAATAAGTTTGAGATTTTTATGTATTGTGAATGCCAGTGCACGTAAATGCCCTTGCAGAGTTCCTGAGACGACCAGTATAAAAGGGTCAAACACGCATTCTTCTACACACACATATCTATTCCTGAGACCACCAGTATAAAAGGGTCAAACACGCATTCTTCCTCACACACATATCTATATATCTTGCACACATTAGCAGTAATAATTATTATAATTATATACTCTCTCCACAAAGTCCACATACTAGTCACTCTTTTCAACGGATTTATCACAGTGACGCCTATGTGTGGTGCTATAGTAACCCTAATTCGCATAGCAAGGATAGGACAGTTCTCAGAATTCTTAAATTATCACACCATGTACCTTGTGCTTGGGCTTTACGAGTTGTTGTTTAAACCAGAGCTTACAAAATATTCTCGCAAGGCATTAAATCAGTATAAACGACTCTGACACTTACGAGTGGGTATTTAATACGTAATAAGTCAGCCAGCAATGCATATAAAAATGCGGATCCGAAATTTGGTATTGTGTGTCTGCTTTTCCCAGACATAGGAGATGTGACTGGTAGCAGTCTAGAGCTGAAGAATAAAATTGAAAATAGACTACGTGTTGATTACACATACTGGAATGACCCAAATGAATTAGTAGATCATTTGCATATACTAATTGCCTTAGAAAAGGTTAGAAAGAATCCTCACATAAACAAAATAAATTCTGTTTTGGAAGAGTTATAGGAGGATTGGTACATACAATAATTCCTCCTGCTGAGATCGCATACAAATACAAATTCCACAGGCCTACCCATCATATATTCAACAGATATAAAGTGCTGCTTTTTGGAAAGAGAGATCTGTATCGAGCTGACTTAGTAGAAACAGTTCTGTATTCATAAGAGAATAAAATATATAAATACATGCTGACAGTCATTGACTGTTTTGCAAAGTATGCATGGGCAATTCCAGTCAAGACAAAAACTGGGAAAGATGTGACTAATGCAATGGAAATTATTTTACATGACAAAGACTGACCTCAAAATTTGCAAACGTATCTCTACAAGGAAATTTACAATCTTACATTTCAAGTTTTAATTATCAAATGCCATTGCCACCGCCAAACCCTCATATACCACCAGAATGGCCTTGGTGTCATGAGACCAAGAGCCTAGGCTCCCATGACTCACATTACTCGACATATGTTGGTCTTATTAAGGCTGGGATCATCGAGTGTTGCAATCGTATGCTGAAAGAAAAATTGTGGCAAGAATTTACAGCACAGAGAAGTTAGAAGTGGCTGGAAATTTAGCCTTGGCTTATAAGTGAATACAATAATGCAGTGGATCGTAGCATTGGAATGAAACCTGTCGATGTTAAAGGCGATTCGCTGCTTCACCCAGGTTTAAAAAATGAGTAGAAATTGGACACACACAGGCCAAAGGCGAAGGTTGGGGACTATGTTAGGATATTTAGGCATAAGAGCATGTTGACCAAAAGTTACACAGCAAATAGGAGCATGGAAATTTTCGAAGTGTTATACATATAACATTATCGATCATGAACGCATTATTTAGAAGATGTGAGAGGTGAGCCTATTTAAGGTGGGTTTTTACAGTGAAGAGATATTGAAGACAAAATATCATCATAATTACTTAATTGAGAAGGTTTTATGCTACATATGAAATCAAGTTCCGGTACACTGGTTTGGCTTTGATTCTAGCCATGACACATGGCTGTCGAAGTCGTACATTACTGGCAAGTAATAACTTCGTGTTGAGCATTGCTATTGACAGGCATAACTCTGCGAATGATTACTATCATTACTTATGCCAATGCTTAGTAAAATGGTGATGGAAAATATGCTTGAGCATATAGATACAGGTGCAGTTGTCACCTGGTAACATTTTGCTCGAGTTGTTAGACGAATGGTAACACTACTCACTCAGCAATGAGGAGATGGTCAGCTCGATAAGTGAAGTTTCTTCCTCTCCATAAACTGAAACATGCCTGGAAGCGCTGCTTACATCCAGCTCAAAAGGTTCATCGCCCTACAATGGAGTATGGAGTCCTCAACTTTGGATCGATAATGTGGTGGGATCGCCGCCAATACCATCAAATGACTACAGTGAAGAAAGGGATGCAGAATTCTGCGAACTCCTACTAGAACATTACAACATGGCTGCGGAGAGTGTTGGAGATATCATCATACGACTCCTTCGAGGATATCAAGAATGTATCATCGATCATCTCAGGGAGTATCACAGCATCATCGCATGGAAAGTGTCCAGGAACTAATCAGAGAAGAAACAACAAAAACAGATCAAGAATGACACCTCGCATGGTTGTATATGTTTGTGAATAACAATGTTTTTTAAACAAAAATGTTTTTCCGTATAAATATTTTTAAAACCCATCATAAATTTTTTTTAAATGGCACCAAATGTAACAGTCCTTAAAAATGTAAGTTCTACACGACTGATTAAGCCCTACATGAGTTATACGATGGTTTGTTTGATGAGTGAAATGATGGCAGTCGAACAGATGTGAGTAATTGGGAAATAAGATAATAGTTCGATGGGGCTGAGTAAATAGTAGTTGACTAAGGTGGAATGACAGCATGACAGTGATACCTGGAAAATTCTATAAATTAATAGATATTGATGTCACAGGGGTTGAGCAGTCGAACAAATTTGAGTAATTGGAAAACAAGATGGTTGTTTGAGGGGACCAAGTAAATAGTAGATGACGAAGGTGGAATGAGAGAGCATGGCTGTAATACCTGGAAAATTCTATATATTAATAGATGCTTTTGTCATAGGGGTAAAGCAGAGGACAGGATGAGCAATTGATAAACAAGATGAAATGATAAAGGATGAAAGAAAGATGGCTTAGGAAAATAAAATCCAAGAAGGCGGTTCGAGGGTGCTAGGAAAATAGTAGAGGACATAGGTGGCATGATAAAACTTGAAAGAAAGGTGAGTAATCAGGAAACAAAATGGTAGCGATGATGTAATCCAAGATGGCGACGTAATCCGGAATGACAGTGATGATGAATCCAAAATGGCGGTAGAAGCAATATGGCGGTGATGACATAATACAACATGATGGCGATGACGTAACAAAAGACGGTGGCGAGGTGCATCCGACTTCGGCTCTCAGTTCCTGGCGTCGGACCTTCTAAATCTATCTGTTCCATATAAAAATTAACTAATTAAATTTGTTAAAACTTTGTTCTTGAAACAGTACAAACTCGTAAAGTCAATAGCTTGTAGTAACTTTTGTTACCAACATCTGCAAAATCACACCCGAACTTTCAGATTAAAAACAGGAGTCTATACAATAGTGGTAAATAAACTCGTTTCTATTTAGCTAGCAGTCAAGCCCAACTCCCAGCTGGCCAACCTCCGGATTTACCGGGAGATGGTAAAACCTACCCTTATCAGCCAGAAGCCAAGAAACTAGGCAGCCTTTCGCAGCATGAGGTGCCAATCAGACACAAGGTCCGTTCAGAGAGCCTCGTGCAGCCAATCAGAGAATGGGTACTCCCACATCAAAGGAACTGCCACGCCCCATCTCGCCTCTGTGAATGTATCTACTCTGTGTCGTGAAGGCGAAGAAATGCAGCAGCCAGCTCCCTCGCTACCGTCATTCGTCACCGCGGGTGGCAGCTGTAGCCAATCAATACCTTCGACACAATATGCTTCGCGCCCGGAGAATATCTCGTAATAAATAAATAAATATATATATATATGTGTGTGTGTGTGTGTGTGTGTGTATCCCAGTCGCCGCCGTAAGCGGAGATAGGAGCTCCGGCGAGTCATTAATCACCACAAACAGGTTTTGTGGACAGCGTGTATCGGCGGGTGTCATTCCACTTTATCCACATAGGTGATCGGTTATCTGTCTTCCTCCCTTCCCCCTTTTTTCGCATTCGACACAGTGCATTTCATCACACATAGGAAGCTTTCCGCTTCGTATACAGATGTGTGCGTGCACTTTGTGTAACCTTGGCCAATTCCATGCTCGTGCGAGGTTTCCGTTGAAGGGCTAACGCACGGTTTGATGTTTATATCACAAAGGAAATATGGGGTACAGAAAGCGTATCAGATCACCTGTCCCAAAATTAAACAACTCTTTTATAATTAGAACTGTCAAACCCCCGTGTCCGTTAAAATAAATATTTGTTTTCGCTTTAAATGTTATTACACTTTCTCTGACCAAGTTGACAGGATGTATTGACGTAAGTGACTTTTCTTTATAAAAAGCACGAAGATGTATTGAAATTAGTGTTATTAATCAACAAAAGTGATCTATTCCCAGACAGTAACTCTTTCTGCACACCCCAGTTAGCCGTCCTACATGTAAACATATATTTAGCGAGTCATTTTTCCACCGAAAGAATACTTAATTTGTGAAAATAAACAAACAAATCGGCCAAGAAGCTTGTTTGTTTATTGTAAACCAGTACAACGTGGCCTTTTTTAAAAATCTGGATTGGGGATTAAGGTGCAAGAGAGATCCTGAAGTATACCGAAGTTATTATATTTACGTGAAATTATTTCTTGATAGGTTAATCGGCTCACAGTCTCCTCTTCTGTCCATTGTGTAGTTAATTTCAAAGGTTTTTATTATAACTGTGAACCAGCTGTAACCAGAAGCATTGATCGTGTGGCATCCAATGTCGGAGTGTTTTTTTTTATGAGTGACAACGCCTAGTTTATAGCTGTCACATTAGGGACAGAATCACATCCTCTTGCTATGTGTCAGCCTCGGGGATGCCACCGGCTATGGCCATAGTAAGGAACCATTCCGACTTTCGTTTCGAGTAGAAACAGTTTATTAAATCAATTCTCTGTACCTGTTCCATACTTATACTGATACAGGACTGTGAAAGGTACGAATCATAGACTAAATATGATGTAGACCGCTTATTCTTCTGCGCATGTACCCCAATCCTACAAAATTCCTACACAACTGTCAGTCACATGGTCAACAGTGATGTACGTGTTAGATTTATATCTTAATTTTTAAACGACAAGCACTATTATATTAACAAAATAGTTTTACCAGTTTTAATATAATCAAACTGCGTTACAAATTGGTTAGAGGAAGTATACATTCATCTCAAAGCATTTGTTTACAAATCAGTTTTCTAGCCTAAATTCCAAACCACGCCATTTTCTCTAGGCGTGTAGGTAGAAAAGCAGTTCAATGTTGGGACACGGAGATTGGTTGTGCTCAGCCAGCGAGATCAGGCTACCTCATCTTTAGTCTGTAGTACGAATTATCTCATGCTTTCTGTATCAGATACAGGAATTCCGGAGTACATACATCTCTGCTCATCGCAGGTCTGAGGTGTGGCCTTGCCCGAGCATGTTATCAGATACGCGTGGTATCAATAACGGGTTTAGGGTTGTTGGCCTACTGTGCGGTATCCGTTACAGTGAAATAAAGTATAGATAAGATCAAGAGCAGAAAAAAAATACTTTTTGTGGATTTTTTTTACAGAGGACAATGAAATTGTTATATGTATTGTGTAAACTAAAACTGTTACAGACCATCCTAAAAAAAAAAAAAAAAAAAAAAAAAAAACTTTGTAGTTGTTATAACCTAACCAAGAATTTAACCTTAAACTTAAGTACATTTAATAAATATAGTTAAAATTGTGTCCGTTACATGGGACTGCAGGTGCAACACACTGGTGAGTGTTAAACTTACGCTAAAAATATCTGATATTTTCATTGACTAAATATGAGGTAGACTAACTATTCGTCTTCTACGCATGTACCCAACATTGACCTATCCCAACCAACACAACTGTAAAAAGTCACATGGTTAGCAGTGATGGGCGTAATTGTTTATATCTTAATTTTCAAACGACGAGCGTTTTTATACGAATAAAATACTTTCGCCAATATGACTAATATAATTACATCAAAAATTGACCAGATGAAGTGTACGTACATCTCAAAGCACTTGTTTAATAATCAGAGTTCTAACTTCTTCAAATCCATTCTATGCCGCTTTTGCTAGTCGTGCTGGCAGAAAAGCAGTTCATTGTTGGGACACGGAGACTGGTTGAGTGCAGCCAGCGAGATCGGTCTACCTCATCTTTAGTCTATGGATAGTTCGGCAGTGTAGTCGTTTGCAGTAACTGGTACAAGTGGGCATCATATACAAAGTAACGGATTGATACTCGCTGACCCACCTCTGGTCTGCAGTAATCGAACGACCATGGGAAACAGAAACCAGGGTGGCCGGAGCGGAGTCAATTGTGTTTATATATATATATATATATATATATATATATATATATATATATATATATATATATATATATATATAAATATATATATATATATATATATATATATATATATATATATTTATTTATTTGCGTGTGCTTTCTATGAGGGAAAGAAACTGCATTTAACATAGTTCCCTAACTAACGGCGTATCTCTTATTGCAAATCTGATATGTTCGTGCATGCTTCGTCAGTACTGGTTCGGCACACGGAAGTATGAACACGAAACGGCTGATCGCGCGATGCCAGTTCAAACATCACCAATAAGTTTACCGCTCGTTTATCTGATGTTCGAGGACGCATGAAGCTTTGCTAGCGCGCCAGGAAGCAGAGTGGTTGACCTTTGCGTCCATTCTCTTTTCTGGAGATATTTACACGTGTAGTTTACATTTTCGCACTGTTTGACTTTTGTAGTATTTTTATTTTATTTATTTATTTTTATTTTTACAATTTTTATCAATAGGCTGGTTTACAGTAAAGTGAGCACTTTTGAATGCCCTGCTTAAGATATACTCGTGTGCACGCTGTGTGTTCTTCCGCCTTATGTAAAATTAACATTGCCATGAACCTCATCACTTTATTCATGCATCGGTCAAGTGAAACTGTGAAATTATTAGAAAAGTAAATATTGTACAAATCTTCTCATTTCTACACTTTGATGCATTAAAAAATACAGAAAGTGAGAGGAATAATTTAAATTATCACAAATGATTACCTAACCAATTTAGTTCGACGTTAATATATAGTTACAATTTCTCTCTCTAGAAATTAAGTGGGCTATACCAAGTCGTTAAGGGATGGAGGTCTTAATCAAATAAAATAATTAATTATAATTTTCTTATTTTATTTACAATAACTACAGCAAACTTCTCTGAACTCAAATTCTCACAATAAATTGAAATCACTTACTGTTCACAATTGACACCAATTAATATAATTTATAATTAAGACAAAGAAATCAATGAAATTACATAATTAAATATCAGTCCCAGAAGACAGTGTATCAATCTAGTCAATTATTTTATAATTTATGCGTCCATATTTGACAGTTCGAATATTTACAATTAAATCAGTAATACACATTCATTCAGTCCCACCTCAGTTCAGTCCATGCCCCGCCAGTCGCAATGTTCCAAAGTCCTCCAAGCGCCCTCACCCATAGTAGGCTTCACTCGTCGATTTCACACCCTCTCGTCCACGAACACCTCACTCGCCGTCGTCCAGCAATCTCCAGTCGTCGTCCACACTTCTGTTCGTTAGCGCACACTCGCCAGGTGGCCTCCGTCAAAGACTGCCGGCCTCTGGGATGCGGCAGTATATATAGTGTCTTAGGCCGCCACCTAGAATCTTCCTCAACTCGCGTGATGCGTCGCGGAGGGCTGAGGCGCCAGCCAGTTTCACCAGAACATTTTTGCGTCGTCGCTAAACGTATCGGAAACTCTGGCAGGCGAGAGGAGGTTTGTGACGCCAGCAAGTCTCGCTGCTGTCGGCATTCACGGGATTCCCAGAAGGGGGTAGGGATCAGGAGGCCGCGAGCGCATCGTTCCAGGAAGAGGGGAGGGCGAGGTGGGTCTCCGATTACGGCGCGGGGCAGCTAAGTCTGCACCTGCTGCAGCACGTAACACTGCCCCCTCCTTAAGTATATTCGTCCCGAACATACTTTACAGAATCAGGGCCTTCGTACAGCACCAGACGGTCAATGTGGACAACCTTAGGATTTTCTTTCCAGGAGTCCCGGCGACAGATCTGGAAGGAAGTGTCACTGACATGCTTCAAAATTTCGCAAGGGCCTTCCCAACATCCTCGGCATTTAGATGTATTCTCCTGAAGGAGTTTTATTTCGTACAGCCATACTAGCCGTTCTTCCTTGAATGCACTGCCACTAGACACTGCGATATGTTCATACCTTGCCCCCTGGCCTTCTTCCTTCTTCTGAAGACGCACATGTGCAGCTCCATTTTAAAACCAGACTTCTCTCGTTTCCTCGCCTGAATTAACTGCTGGGTGACTTCTTACATAGTTCGACTGCAATAGCCTTGTTCTTCTTACCACCATATGGCAATCTTTCTTTGTTTCCTCAGGTAGGATGTTACCAGATGTTTCCATGGGCCGTGGTTTGGATGATTATTACTGCGGCTTTCATTTCCATTTGTTCGTGCAGCTGTTCCTCGATGAATAATCTCGGTTGGCACCTCTGGACAGCAGACTGGTAAGTGTCTCTCCATTCCACAGTTCCAGCCTTCTCGATGCCTCCGTCGACGGGACAGGTGTCGCCACCTCTAACGCCGTCGCCAGTCTTCTCAACAAGCTGTCAGTCGTACTCACGTCTGGCTGCTGAGTCCTGCAGTTCCTTTGCGGGAATTGGGTACTCAAGTGTCCTGTCTGTCCAACATTCTCGACGCTTAGGTGGATAAACACTGGGTTTCCTAGCACAGACTCTGGCAGTAATGTCCTTCACTGTGGTCTCCAACTTTCTCAAGACGTCCAGGATGCTATCTCCATCTTCATCATTGCACGGGGTAGCTGCCTGTACTGCATGTCGGAACGTCGGCTCGTGCTTTGCTGATTCTACCTCCAATGCTCGGGCAGGGCATCCTGCATACTGTGAGGTGATGCCAGGCGTACAGCTAGGCGCACATCCGCATTGGTAATATCATCTACGAAAAAGTCGACTGCAATGACATCTCGTGCCTCGTCGGAGCACACCTCCAGAGACAGGTGTGTTAGTCTCACCATGGCCTGCCACAGCTCTTGTAGTGTTTCGCCGGGTCGCTGGATGCGGTTTCGCAGTTGGGCATGGTGGGTGTGTCGCAGGTACCGGTCGCCGAATGGAAGCTCCAAAGCTGACACCAGTGTGGAGTATTCTAGACGATGTCGTTCCAGCAGCAATTGCAGTATGCTCAATGCTGGGCCCTTCAGTAGAACCGCCAGGTAGTACGCCCACTGCTCTTGAGTCCAGCCATTCAGGGTGGTCACGATCTCGAATTGGTGCCGATACTCGCGCCAAGGGGTCTGTCCATCATAGGGGGGCGGGCTTAATTGTGACGCCTTTACCCACCCCTAGCTGGGGCATTCCCACACTGCAGAATGGCTGCGCCTCCTTTGCGATAGCTCCACTGGCGGCGACCTCTATCTTCTCGCTGCCCGCACTCGTCTTTTCGGTGGTGTCCAATTTTGGCTCCTCTTCCGCCCTTGCATGTCGTCTCTCCTGCTGCTGCAAGAACTCCTGCCACTCCTTCTTGAGGGCACTCACTTCATGTTTCATTTCTTGCTCAACACTGTCCATCCTATCATTCACACTGTCCATTCTCTCGCCCACACTGTCGATCTTCTTGTCCACACAATCTATTTTATTGTTCATTAACTCGCTTACACCTTCTATCTTTCTGTCCACATTCTCATTCACACTGTCTATTTTACTATCTACACTGTGTATTTTTCTACCTCCATTTTCGTTTACACTGTCTGTTTTCTTGTCTACTAGTTCACCAACACAAATAATTCGGCTATTTACAGATTCATCTGATGTCGACAAGTGCAAACTCACTAAACGAAATCTAGCTAGTCAGTATGAATAAATAACACATTAACACGATTCAGGCTGGAGAATATTATCTTACGGCAAAAAAAACTCTGAGTACGATTAAAACCAGACACAATAGTGTACGTCTATTCTGACAAGTAAATATATAACAATAGAAAATCTTAACCCAAATTATATTAAAATAAGTCCGTTCGATGTCCGAATGAGTAGCACTTGTGTAGAGCTGTAAGTGGATACGTCTAGCGCGGACGATAGACAACTGTGTTTAAATTATGGCAAAAACTCGTAAATGAAGATAAAAAAATTAAAAATGTTTATGAAATTCTCTGCAATTGTTAACACAAACTGTATTTTCGTAGACAGAACACATACATCAATTACTTATTACAAACACAGTATATCAATATGAAAAGAAAACAAGTTAACACACGAAAATTTATATTTTTCGATAAATAAAAAAAAAAATTCACAATATAGTTTAATAATACCGTGAACAAGTTGTGAGCCCCAGAGCAAATAATATAGCTTAACGAAAATCGCGGCTATCACTAGAGATGGTCGGTAGCTGCGGTAACCCTCGATCGTAAGCTCGTCGGCCACCAAGTGTCCAGAGGTGCGGTGTTTAGCTGGTTCAGAGGAGCTGACGAGTAGCATGTCTGTCTACCACAAGTGTTGATGAACGACTTGAATATGGCGCCGACTGCCCACAGATGTGTAGATCGGGTCCTGGCTGCCTGCACCCCTTTTCCTCTTCCCACCACCCCGCATCTGTGGAACCCTGAGGTCAACAAACCAGCTTGTATACTCTTTCCCCTCCCCGTCCCTCGTCTGTGCATGCTGCCCTGAGCTGCCCACGATCGTCAAATGTTTTCGGTAATTTCTCAAGGTGGTGACAACTGCCTACTAGCGTTCACATCGGAGGAGGCCTGCATGCCACCCCCTACCCTCCCACGCCTCCCTGCACCCCTCAGAACCAGCCGGATTCCATGATGCCAACCACCCTCCACCTCCTCCCCTCCATTCCGTGTCTGCGAGGTCCTGGGGGTCATTAACCCATGAGTCCGCGATTGCCATTTTTTTGCAACTGAATCAAGTTGGTGACAACTGCCTACTTGCGTTCACATCGGTAGCTGGCTGCTCGTAGCCACCCCCTCCCACCCTACCCTGTAATCCTCGGCTACAGAACCGGCCCGAGTTCAGGATGCCAGCCACCCCTCCCCAGCAAACCATGTCCAGAGGAACGTGACCCAGTCCACACACCCCTACCACCCGTACTCACAAAGCTGACTTTTCTGAAGAGCTCCGTTATCGATCGAGCCTGGTGTTCGCAAAACCTGTTTCACGTACCCCAGCGTCAGCCCTGAGAATGCTTTTTCGTGAGTTGACATCCCTGCAGTATCTGTCTCACGACAATGTGCCCTCCCCCGCTAGAGTATTTAGAATGCATTTTCTAGTATTGGCTCCCATGCTTGGCTCTAAATGCGTACCCCGAGAGATTTGGCCTGACTCGTCATTTCAACCTTATACAACAGGTTGAGTATATGAGCAGTGAAAAAAAAAATCACAACTCCCTGAAATCAAGTTCGCAATATTAGCCCCATATTTAACATCCAAACATCAACAAATGTATATTTGAATCAAGCAAACTATGATTTGAAAAATCACATACAAAAAAAAAACATTTTTACTTACAAGTATTCAAACAAGACTTATTTTATTCACTCGTTAAGAAATGTTTTTTTTTTCTTTTACAAGAATTCAAACAAGATAAATATATATTCGTATAGGAGAGAAAAAATATTGGGAGAGAATTGCGCATCTCTTTTAACGAGATCTCGAGAGCCGATGAGGGTGAAGCGAGGGAAGAAGCACCGAGTCGCGCATTTGAGACTATTGGAAATGAGAGACATCTCATATAAAACCCGCCAACCAATGTCTAACACGATATCCACACACTACGAAAAAAAAAATTTGTTTTTATGGTGTGACCCGCCAGGGGAGGCGAGCATGGTAACCAACACATTTCCTTTCTTTACGTCTAATTGAAACATTTCCAACAGCAAAATGTATTCAATGTAAAACAAATTATATATATTTGAATTTATTTAATATTTTAATAGTTTCCGATGCAAGTTTAACGAAATAGTATGAATCCAGACGTAAATAATGTTTTTCGGCATTGGAAAATAGCAATTTCAATGTTATTCATGCTTTTTTTTTGCTAAAAGTTCCGAAATCTTGTAAATTCATGGGGAAAAAGTGGCCATTTTGGATCCTTACAATATATAAGGAGGGATAAATTAATTTTTCCTCAGTATTAACTCGGCATCTGCTAAGGTCCCTTCGAAGACGTGCATGTGCATTGAAGTAGCATAGATAACGACATCGTGCATCTACTACAGGCATTCGGGAAGTGTCGACATCAACGTCAAGCATTGATAATGAGAACGATGCCAGGCGTCCACTACAACAGATGCCAGATGACACTACAACAGACATCCACCACGTCTACTACAGCTCCGGGCGTCCTCTACAATGCCAGACGTCTACTACAACTTTGCAACATCTAGATCATCATCAACACAGAAACTACAAGACATTTCATCTTTGCAATCAGGTACAATGCACCAATGTCACTGCTGTGATAATTGCGACTCTGATTGCGTCGAAACTTTCAATTATATTTTAGCTTATGGGAAGGCTAAATCCTTATTGAGTGTTATTAATAATTTCGTTTGCGGGTCATGAAATAAAATTAGTGTATCCGTTCCTGGCTGAACATTTAAAAGCATATGATGATATCTGATCCTATTTACCTTGTGAAGACTGTCCATGCGGCATGCCTGCCTTTGCTAATGATGAGAACTTACAGCATATGCAGAAAAATTGTATGTCACGCAGACTGGAAAAGATGCTTGAAGCTAGAATCATTCCAGATATAGTAATGGACGATTCCGGATTTGATGAAATAGATTCCGAGGCTAGCACTTACATCTTATAAAATTTTATATGAGAGAGAGAGATATATTTGCAAATAGTGTATAAAAAGAAATAACGTAAAAATGATGTTCTACGCTCAGGGTTTCGAAAACTACCAAGATAACTCCTTTGTAATTAAGGAGCTTGCTATTTCTTATGCAACCGACGCTAATGACTAAGTACTATGCTTTAAATCTCTCAGACCTTGGTATAGTTCAAAACCTGAAGTTAAAATGATGTTTTGGGAACAGACTTACGAGATACATAACCTGAAATGGGACTCTAGCGACATAGCTTACAAAAACATTTTCAATATGTAAATGATGCTTTACTCGAAGACTATCTCATATACGTGCTTGGAAAAACACAGAAGGAAACTTTGAAAACTTTAACCAATGCAGAAGTAATAAATATCAGAAGATACCACGACTGTTCGAGTATTAATTCAATTGTCAAATGCTATAATATAAATTACTGTGAGGAAAAAACATTCTGCTCGCAATGTAAAAGCGAAGCGTTAAGAAAATATTTGTATCAACATCCTACCTACGTGTAGAGATATTAATGTTCGAAAAATGCTTTGTTCCAGGTCGCGTAATATTTCTAGTATAAAAAAAGTGGAGAAATTCGACCCAGAGAAGACGTACTCTACTATTTTTCGAAGACACATGAAAGTATGGTTCCAGTCTCTAGGCAACATATACTTTCAAACACAGATGTGTAACGGAAATGAACATTGTAATTTCGCAAAAAGTTTCGGAGAAAGCATGAATACAGAACGAGTGCTGTGTGGCGAAGAAGACTGTCCTTTTTTAAATTTGCGGCCTGCCAGCGAACTGGCCTGTTCTTCATGGGACCTGTGTTTTAAAAATCGCAGTACATAAATAACCAAAAAACCAGGTTTTCATCAAATAAAATATAAATTTATTAGAGAATTTTACGACACCACCACTACCTTATGGACTGAAACATGTAGTAATAAGGAACACATCACGCAAAAACAAGGCAGTAGCGGTCTTTTAAGAGCACCATGTGGAATGTGGGACTGTGAGGTATGGAACACTATTGTGTGTCTGTAAATTTGATCAAAAAAGTTGTCGTTGAAGAACTAATTTTAACAGGAAGAACATCTGTCTATATAGAGTATCATACACCAGAGCTTCAATTAAGATGGAGAGGTTCGACTCATCACTTCACTACACTAGTGTTACTCCAGGATTCAGGCGAGTGTGGTTTCGAATTGAAGATGAAGATAGTCCACTTCAGATACAGATGTGCAACAGAGATGCAAATTGGCGTTTCTTGTTAATCAGTCCAACAGGAACTTTGAAAGTTTTCGACCTATGTTACGGGCGAAATGAGTGTCCTCTATATAATTTACATCCTCACAGCAAGCTACCACAGTGGATACAACACCAAACGCATGTCCTACAAAGTAATCAAATACATTATGCAGAAGGAGTGTAGTTGCTGTCGTCTTACTACAGGTTGGACGGAACAATGCAACAACAAGCAACATTATACGTACATCGGTGACCAAGAATTAACTTCTCCCTATGGCATGTGGGAATGCAAAGTTTATCAAAGTAAGAACATCTGGCAGATTATATAAAGATTGTGCGTAGTATAAATTCGTCAGTCATGGCTAGGATCTTCAAGCCTACAGATGTATACGAGGTCCTACAAATTTGATACAGAAGAGTGTTCTTTAAACCGTCTTCTACAAGTTCATGTCTGCAGCGATATAGATCATTGGTGCTACACTTTCGACAACAGTCTCGGCATTCGTTTTTATGAAGGAATAGCATGCAACAATTGTGCTGTGAGATATCTTCGCCCCGACAGTGACTTTCCATCAACATTAGAATATTTGATGATTGCCAGTCTTAGCAAGGCAAAAGAAGAGGAACGAGGATATGAAATAATCGACTACCAGTTCACCAAACTTCACCAGGGAATCAATCACTGTTGTTGGAAGGAGACCTGCAACGGGGACATCCACAACTTTATTTTCGAACAAGGAGGATTAGTTTTTTCGTCGATGTGTAATTTATATGCGTGTGAAGTGATTCATTCAGAATAATGATCCCAATGTTCCCATTGGGTACAATGAAGTAAAAGTATGCATTTTTTTAAACTAAAGGTTTGCATTCTGTAATGTACAGCTAATTATATTTACATTTTGTTGTAAAGGAAATGTGTGAGTCAGACATTCATTTAGAATGTACGTATTTCTCTCAAGCTTCGTCAGCACATAGTAAACCAAATACTTGTGATGCTACTTTAGCTAACTGTATCAGTTCTGAATGTCTTGTAAACCAGTACAGACCTCATGTAGTAGATCGTAAGCGTAAACTTAAGGTCGAACACATTGTAACTTCATATTGTGAGGAAGAAAAATGTTTGAAATATCTTGTTTATAATACAGACACTGTTTTGTCTTATCAGTATTTCGAAGAATGTGATAATAATCTTCATACTTTATATCACTATAGCAAATACAAGTTTGGTTACACGTCTCATACTGGGTGTGATTCATCAGAATGTTATGTACATCGAGCAATAGAATTAGCAAAAATAAAATTTAACCCTAAAACATGTTTCAACTTGCAAATTTAGGGAGAATGAATTTATCAACATGCATATCATTGTTCGTTGCTAAATCTTCTCAGTCGAGTGTTGGATGTCATAGTAGCAACATGACGTATTTTCTTTCTGCAAATCATTATCTCAATGTCAAACAAGAAAATTCCAATATAACTTACACCCTTCGGTGTCAGGGAATTTTGCGAGAATTTACAGAAACCTGTGACAATATTTTTTATTTTAAATAATTTACTTTCCTCTAAGAGACGAAAAGGGTCACGAACTCATACAGTGCGGTGACAATAAGAAATGTCCAGTTTTTCATATGACTGCAATCACACCTCTTCCATTTAGTATTGAAGATATGTACTCTCATTATGTTGAATGCAATCCTGATTTGGTTGAAAGCATTTTTTTACACGCCCCCACTTGTAAAAACATTTGTGTGCAGACAGATAGATTAAAACCAGGGCATAAGAAATGCTCACTCCTTGAAAGTAGAGGTCAATAACGGGATCTGGCTCCAACTTTAAGAAAATGTATGAAAATATTGTTCACCGAAGTTACTAACAGTTTACAAAAAAAAGTTATGTTTTTAAAGAAAAATGTTGTATTTGATAGTGGTAAAATGTTTTGTGTTACCCTGTAGTTGTTTCTGAGCAAGGTGTAGTTATTGTACATAGAATTTTGGATGTACCTCTATCATTGAAATGATTTGTGTAACATGCTGTATTTGCTAGTGTTAAAAAATGTTGTTAGTATTTTGTGAATTCACTTGTGTTTGTTTAACATGGTAATGTTTGGAGTAAATTGTATTTGATAGTGTTTTGTGTCAACCTATACTTGATAGAGTTGAAATTATTGAAACTAGTATATGTAATTTGTATACGTTTTGAAGAAAAATTTTTCTACTTGCTTAATTATGCTGCTTCAGTGTTACAATAATTTTTTTGTTTCAGCCTGTGATTGTATACATTTTGTAAATAAATTTGATGTAAAATGAATCCCTTAATTAAAATTTATTTAACCTTTTCCTTATTAAAAGTGAACATGTTTTACTAAGAAATGAAAAATAAATATTGATAAAATTTGTGTAATCAGAGAGAGAGAGAAAGAGAGAGAGATATATGTATATATATATATATATATATATATATATATAATAATATATATATATATATATATATATATATATATATATATATATATATATATATATATATATATATATATATATATATATTCTTAAATTTTATATTGAAAGTATGCTGCATTAACCAGAAAGTCTTGTAAAGAAAAAAAAATCCGATAAACAGACAATTACTTGGTCAAAAAAATACTAATCAACTAAAGATATATTTGAATTTGAGAAAAATATGTCGTCTGAAAAAATTATAATTACATAAAATGGGTTGTTAAATGTTGCTTGCTACCGTATAATTATCACATTAGGCAAAGAGGCTCTGGGTTCGAATCTCGGGCAGTGGCAGCTGCTGAGGGAGGGCTGTGGGGTGCATCCCTCCTAATAAAATCTCAGAACGCAGCCCAATACTTATCTTCTACTCAGCAAATAATACAGCATACGAATACGGAGGTTATTTGGCAGCCAATGTTTTTGAGATGGATGAGTCTCTTGACACAAGGGAAATGTTTTTGGAAACGTCGAGTGGTGGGGCTACAGTTTCTTCGCCCCAAAGTGGGTGGAGCGAGTAGAGAGAGATGACAGTAACAATCGGCTAGGGGTACTTTGGGAAGGAGGTGAAGACTTCAGGGGCTCATCCGTTTTCAGCCAATCACATGCTATAAATCAGAGAGAGCTGGGTGCGCCCCTGCTCTCACACAAAGATGGTTGCCTGGAACTTGATAGGGTTATCAAAACTGGAACTTCGAATTTCACCGTAAACGGATGTGTTCTACAGTTATATACTATGTGTTTTGTAGACGCACTTTCGTGCTCTGCTCTTTCGCAATTGTTAAACACATTTCTTAACAATGCTTGTATTTATTTCGAATAGTTTTTAATTATAGATATCGTTAAAAGTTGCGGGAGCTTCAAACGTAATGTGTAATATTCTTAACAGGTTTGTTGTTAATGATGAGCCATGAGCATCGGTCAGAAGCAGGGTTGAAGAGTGGTTCATGTCGTGCTATGTAAACTGTAAATAATGAATAATTATGTGAATATCATTTAAAACCTTATTACAACAAAGATTTTGAATTACAGCAATAAACTAGAGCTTAAGAATTTGGGACCAGCAACGCCACATTAAAATATAACAAAACAACAAAGCCACGATAGTTAAACGCAGTGGTTCGTATATGCGAAAATTCATGTCATTCAATTTCGTGGACTGGCTATGAGGGTGTGATATTAGAAATGCGTTGTTTTGTTTCATTTTATTACTAGTGAAACTTAATGACCCTGCGTGGACTGTCAATTGGGTAAAAGATTTGAAACGTTTCGGAGACAAAGTTAAGACCTAAATCATGTTCACAGCATATAAATAATGCCTTAATATTTTCAGTGATTGGTAAGGTGAATATTCATTGCTAATTAGATAGCTCGTACAGGTTGAAGAATGGATTCTGTTTACAAATATATTAATTAAGATATGCCACTTCCCTATAATTTAAATTTTTGACGTGCATTTTGTATCTACTGTACGTAAATTAGTTTTGGGTTTTAAAAATATTTGTTTTAGTATATTTAAGTTCAGCTTCATTAGTATAGTAGAATATTTTTATCTAATTTCTTGCCATCTCGTCTAATGTACCACGCCACATGGGTACTGGTTGGAAGGCATATAACTTACACAAATTAAAACAAACAAATACATGTGCTAGTGTTAGATCGGAGCCAGTGGCCACAGTGTGTTGACAATTACAAATCGAGCGATAAGTTTTTATTCAAACAACCACACTTAATTTTTGTATTTAGCTGCATAAACTACACTTACATAAGCCTGACACATGTAAAATATTTATCATTGTGCCTATTTAAAAATAAAAGGAATTTGTAATGATCTGAGTTAGGATCCCCACAACTCTCCCAGTTTCAAAAGTCACGAGCCGCCACTGATCCCGGGTAAGGCATGGTAAATTCTAATATAGAGTTTACAGATTCGATTCCCAGCTAAGACATGGTTGATATAAGCTGGGTTCGAGTCCTACTTAGATCATGTACGAATGCAATCTAGTTACACACTTTTAATGTTGAGTGCATATATAGACTCTGGGTTCGATTCCAGACTAGGTCTTGTATGATATTAGCTAATTTGCAATTCGTTAGCCATATTAATTAAAAGGATTAATCAAATAAACGATATTAAAAACGTATACTTAAAAAGTGTTGAATCATAGCTTTAAATTGATTTCACCTTGTAATGCAAAAAGTTCGTATTTTAATGACAATTGTTGGTGTAAGAAAATCGTTAAAATAAAAACGGAGTTCAAACCTAATGGCTTCAAAACGTACAATTGAACGTTACATTCAGATATAAAGGCTAACATACAGCTTATCAATGCTAAATTAAAAAAATCGTATAAAATTCTTTTCAATGCATTAAAATTGCATAAAACCACATTAAATTGCATTAAAACATATTAACTATCTATTTTATATCCATTTCAGGCGAATAGCATTAATTTTAATTTGTGACAAGGGAGGCTGGTGAGGGTATAAATATCACATCCTACCCACTGGAGCTCATTTGCTCCTGTGACTCCATGGAGGTAATACCTCCCCTCCGGTTCCTTGGGAGTATCGTCTCAACTGTGAACCGGTCCGCAGTGCGTAGGTCAAGGGTACCAGTCGCCCTTCCACCAGCGGCTACCGGGGACCTGACGCGACGGGGGTTTGCGAGCAAAGGACCCGCTTGCTCGCCCGCCCATTGGTTCTGCAGCGATGGTGAAACCAGCCCTCCTTGCCTACCGGACAAGTTACCCACTTTGTAGGTATTTAGGTCAGCCACACGTCTGCTGGAACAAAACCCTAGGACTTTCGCCTGCCTGTCGAGGTAGGCTCTAACGGAGCTCCCGAGGGGATTGCGAGCGCCTGCCCGAATGATTTTCGGCGGGTGGGGGGGGGGGGGATGGTAGCACTCATACAGCTTGACCATGGTTTGGGTCTCATTCATCTACCAACATCTTCGCTACAAGAGTTTAAGTAAGTGAATATAAAAATTTAGTGTTTTTGGTATTTCGTTAAAATTTTTTTTTCGCATTTTCTTTAAACATTGAGTAAATTGTATGATTTTCGTTAAACATTTAACAAAATCATTAAGACTTGAAAGAAAGTTTTAGCAAACTGAACTATTAGTCTTTAAAATTTAGAAACATTTTAATGGATTTCGTTAAACTTTTAACAAAATCATTACAACTAAATGATTGATCTTTAAAAATTCGCTAGAACAGAATGAGAATTTATTAAAAAATCCTAACAACTGAATGAATTTTCTTTAAAATAAAATGAAATTATTTCACACTTAAGAATATTTGTTAAGCCAAGTATTTTAAGGATGATTAATGATGTTTAAGGCTATTTAACATTGTTTAAGGGTCAATGTTTAAGGATGGGTTTTGGTTAGATAGTTGTATGACAGCAAGTGAGAGTGCGGGGGAAAAGTCATGAAAATTTAATTCCAAATGTAATTTTTCCATGTACTTTTGAGTTTATTTAGCAAAGTTGAGAGGAGAGGTATACCACCAGTAGTTACATCTTGCACTATATGGAATAGGGTCCGTGTCAATAACATACACCTACAGTCTCTCTTCACTGTTTAAATATTCACAAAAGTATGTAAAACACATCTAGAATATATGGCCAAGTACTCTGAGGAATTTTGGTTAGGACTGTATGACTGCAAGTGTGAGTGCGAGGGGAAAATCATGTAAATTTTAGATAGTTTTACATAGTTTTAAGAAATGTTTAAGGGGGGATGTTGTGTGTATGAGGTATGAACTATGGAAAGCCTAAAACAAGGGAGAACTACAACCCTCACACAAAGCGTGATGGGGAGATGCATAATCTCAGCTCCCAAGCTTGTTCAGTGTGAGCTGACTGGAGAAGGATGTATGATGATGAATAGATGACCCTTGAGTACTTCTAACAATTAAATGTTTTTGAAGTGTATGTGACGGGGTGGTTTGGGCAATGAAGTTAATTTTTAGACATTTCCTTTTCAAAGTTGATGATTAAATGAGAATGTGAGTGAGAGAGTGAGCGTGTGAGTGTGTGTGTGCATGCGAGAGAGAGATATTTTTCAAGTATTTTTTAAGTTTCAGAATATTGTACTTCTAAAATGCCTTATTGTATATTTGTAAGAGTATGAAATATGTATGTAAGTTTGCTTTAAGTATTGCATGTTTAGTTTTATAGTATAAAATTTTGGAATTTTAAGTGTTTTTTAAGAAAATTTAGTTTATAGTGTAAAATGCTTTCAGTGTAACATATTAATTCCCCTCGCTAAAACTTTTGTTATTAAACTTATTTTCGAAAATCGTTATTAAATTATATAGTTTAAGATTTTAATTTTTTTAATAATATTAATGATTTTTTTACAGTGTACCACTACATAAAAAAATTTAATGGTGTACTACTGCTTTAAAGTTTTTGACTGTGTACGATTCAAAAAAATGTTTTCATTGTTAAGTTTTTCTCTCATACAATTAACTTTTAATTTGGGCTTAAACTGAATTCAATATCGTTTTTGCCAGCCACAACCTGCACGCACCTGGCCCAAAAAGTAGAATCTTGGGAAATACGAGGGCGAGACAGGTTCCGAGATACTGTCAATTCATTACTGGAGATGGGGTGTTTGACAAGAAATTCACACTGCAGAGAAGTTGACGGAGTGGTGTGGCCAGAGGGGAAGTTCCCAGTCTCCCTCCTGCTGGTGCACATGCACACCCACAGGCTTTGCACAACACCGGGGGAGAAGGGAAAGTTGTCGGGCAGAGTTGGAGGGGAAGTGCCAAGTTTTCTCCTTTTCTGCTCTCTCGCCCCAACACACACACACACACACCTGCAGGGTCTACACGATGTGTTGTTGAAGGGGAAAGGGATTGGGCAAGGGTTGTCAAATGGGCGTGGGGGGGTGAGCGACCATAAGCATACGGGTGCTAGCAGCAGTTTAGTGTACTAGAGCTCCCTTTCTGTCGCTAACACAGCTACATGCGCAGAACAGCCTGGTGCTTCTTGCCTCGTTTCCCACTCACCATGCATGCAGCCCATCTATTGTGTTTCTCCTTGCCTGCTAGCTATTTGCCTTTGTAAAAGTGTCCGGGATCCGCTGCCTTTTTACTCACAACTCTCGTTTATATCTTTCCCCAACAAACACAAAATTTAAAATTAAGGAAAACATCTTGCCCTTTTGTCTAGGATGTTAGTAATAAAATTACGTTTTCACTTATTTTGTGTATGTGTGTGTGGTGTGTATTATTAAGGGCATTTTCTATTTTTTTTTCAGAACAAGGGGGTTACTTCAATTTAATTATTATGGTGTTGGAATTTTTATATCGGGTAAACTAAAGAAAGTTTTTAGTTAGCTGAAAAATGGGTTAGCATAAGCGATCCTGTGTTGACATCTTGCTTGAAGATCTTTATGTAAGCGATTCCGATTCGGAATCGCAGATGGAAAGACAAACAAGGTGTCGAGACAGTGTCGCTTCGCCTAAGCAGGCACGAGTTAATCTTTAGGAGGACAATCTCTACTTAAGCGATTCGAGGACAGATTCGCTTAGAGAGATTGTCAAAACCAAAAGGTCAAAATATGTCCGCCTCCCCCAAACATGAGAAGGTTTATCTTTTGAATGACGACTTCTTTCAGTCACTCAGAATATTCTTGTGTTTCGGAGAGTGCTCCAACCATTTCACAACTGACTTTCTAGTCGATTAGAGATATTTCACCAAGGGAGCCAGAAAATTATTCCTTTTCCGATTCCCAAGCCTCAGTGGATGCTTTGCCAGACCTGACGTGCCAGCTATTGGCTACGGAGTTCGCAGGAAGACTAAATGATGTGCGGATGCATAATGATCAATTAGATTATGATGCGGATTTCTCTTTTTTTCCAGAGGTGTAAAGTCCCTATTATCAAGCTTATTAATTGCATCACCCTTGCCAGTTAGATTACCCGTTTCTGTAGCGGGTAAGTACTTGAAATCGCTCATGGCTGGAGTCTCCAAATATTGACACATATGGACATCCATGTGAGTCAATTTCAGCCATTCACTGTTGGTGCTGCGTACACTAAACTGCCCAAGTTTATTGCAGATAGGAAAGCTTGTGTCGATGTAGATTGCCCAGAGGGAATGTGTTTCCACTACGCTGTAATAGCATCTTTGTTTCCAGCCACACAAAATGTTTGCAGAATTGCTTCAGATCCAAATCCTCATGAGGTTTTGAATATCGAAGGTCTGTCGACACATGTAGTCATTCAGGATATTCGCAAGTTCGATGAGAACAATTATATTTCTATCAATGTCGACTGTGTGGTAGACAAAGATAGCAATATAATAGACGAAACTTGCGAAAAGGGTGTACTTGTAGTACCCATGTGTATTTCTCCAGTACAACATGATAAACACGTAAATATTTAGGCGATTTGCGTGGGTGGAAATGCCGCTCATTTGAATTTCGTATGCATTAAAAATTTGTCAAAGCTGGTTGGTAGTCAACTGAGTAAGATGAAATGTAAAAATTTGTTTGCGAGCATTGTCTTCAGCATTTCACAACTGAGATGTAACTCGGTAGTCATAGTATTCTTTGCCAGCAACAAAAGGCTGTTCGCAGTACTTTCCCCACTGGGAACGACAAGTACTTGGAATTTAAAGATTATGGCAAATAGCAGAGATTGGGTTTCGCTACCTAATGCGATGTAGAAAGTTGCCTGAAACCCATGTCCACTTGCTTGCCTAACGATGAAATAAGTAATACAACTACCACCAACCAACATGTTCCATATGTTTGTAGAATTTTTTTGGTTTGTTCATACAATCCAAGTTTAAATCAGTATTTCGAGTTTGTGTGTGCTGATTGCACGTACAGATTAGTTGATAAATTAATTGAACTTACAAAGTGGGTTGCAGGAATTTTCAGCATCATTGTTTTGATGAAGCCAAAAACCCCTGGTGATGAAGCTCGGTTGGTGGCTCAAAAAAGTTGTCACCTCTGTAAAGAATAGCTCGGCACATATGATATTGTGGTCGACCAATACCATCTGATGGGCGAAATAAGAGGCCACACACATAATAAGTGCAACTTGAATTTTATACTGCCCAAAAGACAACTTGTCGCTGTTTTCCATAACCTGCAGAATTACAATGCTCACTTTCTTATAAAGCCCTTGGTGTGAACGTCACATAACGTTACACAACAGAACCGTGGTTATTGAAAATCCTGGAAAAATTGAAGTGATTGGAATGATCATTGTAAGATACAAATTTGTCACGAAACAGATTCCCAGTGGGACAGATTGCAATGAAAAAGCACAATATTTCAAGTTAAGATTTATTGATTCATTCCAATTCCTCTCTGTAAACTTTGGCAGGCAATTTACTATGTGCGCAATTGAGTATCACCTGCTCGATGTTTCCGGGCAACACCCAGTTCGAATTGTTAAAACGGAAGTGAGTTTTTCCTTATGACTTTATTAAGTCGGCAGACAGTCTGATGAGCAAGTCACTCCCACCAAAGGACGCATTTCATAATGTGGTGAGAGGCGAAGGCATTAGCAATGAGGATTGCGCTCATACCCAAGCCACATAGAATGCATTCAACTGCATAAACTTGCTGCAGTATGTCATTCATTACTTACATGTGGACACTTGTTTGCTGGCTGATGTTTTTGAGAATTTCAGGACCGTATGTTTGGCTCATTACAGTCTTGACCTCGCCATGTACGTCACAGCTCCGTTTCTTTCATGGAACACGTCAATGACATGTGCACGGCTAGAGCTGTTGACTGATCCTGACATGTATATTTTTGTAGAATGCTGGGTTAGGGGTGGCATTACTGAGGTTTCAAAAATACCTGCAGAAGTCTATATTTACACTACTACCTCATTGTGGCATCGTAATATGCTATTTTGACATCAATTGGCTGTACAAACATACAACGCTGTCCAAGCTTCTGATTGGTAATTTCGAGTGGGTTGAAGGCTGGTGTGTTCTCTTCATGGGATTTTGCAAACATGGTGAATGATGGTGACACTTTTTTTTTTTGCAGAAGTAGATCTGTCATTTCTGGAGGAGTGTCATGATATATTATCTGATCTGTCTGTAGCCCTAGAAATTGGCGTACCCCGGAATGACTCGCATGAGATACTTCTTTTAACACTGGTGCTGCGGAAAAAATATGTTATACACATGGAAACACTGAGCCAGTACTTGATGTACGGGGCCAAACTTGACTTTGTTCATCACGTTTTGCGCTTTGAGCAGAAGGCATTGATGGGTCAGTAAATTGACTTTAATATTGAGAAACGTGCCCATACTGCGAATGCATTCGAAAAATCGTTTTTCAATTTAATGAATAATTCCTCTTATGGAAAAAATGGGAAAGGGACATCAGAGTCGTTTCGAGGCATGACACAATCTATGGGGCTGCAGAACTGGTAGGACGTCTGACGTTCCAGGCGCAGGAGATTATCAATGAAAACTTGGTCCTTATCGAGATATCAAAGAGTTCTGTTGTGTTCAAGAAACCTTTGTAGACTGATGTTGCCATTCTCGACCTTTCAAAATTATCACTGAATTTCAATATCAGTACATGTGTACAAAATTTCTTCTGCTGGCTTTGCACCTCCTCTACTGTGATAAAGATTCCCTAATTTGTTCTGTTGCTTGTGAAGACATCTATAAAGTAATTACCCCAGATTTAACAGCATGGTTTGATACATCCAACTATGCATTCAATAACCCGCAAGGATTTCCTCAGAGGAACAAAGGCTGTACATGGGTGATGAAAGATGAATGTGCTGGGCGCATAAGCACACACTTTGTGGGTTTACGTCCTAAGCTTTACACATATGTTGTTGCGAATGAGCACTGTATTTGCAAGGCAAAGGGTGTAAAACCCAATGTGTTGCAATTACTCAGGTACGAGGATTATCGAGATTGCCTCGAATATTGCATAAGGGTAATGGGGACCCAATATCAGTTCCATTCGCGTGCTCATCAAGTCTACACCGAATGCGAAATAATGGTAGTGTTGTCAGGTATGGATGATAAGTGGTACATTGAGGCAGATGGAATATCAACCTTACCTTGGGGGCACTATAGAATACCTGAGTAAATTTTTATTTTTGTACATATATTAATTTCAACATTACAATAAATTTATAGACCTTCCAACACCACACAATGCCAAGGACATCCATCTGTCGACACCACATGCACATCCTGGTCCACATTCATCGCAGCTGTTTGCAATCATCATCACAGCTGACTAGTCATCATCGCACCTGACTACACCAAATACAAATTGTGCCATCATTCAATGTTGCTGCTCCCTGTTTGCCTACTTGTAAGGTATTACATTACTTCCGAAATAACTCTTGATACAAGTGTCTTTGATCCGATTTAGCTTGTCAAAGAAGAAGAAAATGAAATTGATGTCTTCATCATTAAAATTTGGAATATACATGCATGTGAGTGTGTGTGTGACACTCTGTCTTTGGCGTGTGTGACAAATGATGTGACAAATGAATACTCATCTGTGTGTGTCTACGAACACACCTCCCGAATGTGTTGTTAGGGGAAATATTGTAAATATTTAGGAAAGATAATGCTCTGAAAATTGTTTCTTGTACATAAATATCTTCAATTGTGTTTTAGTGATGAAAATATTTTTTAATCTTGTAACACTAGTAGTAGTAACAGTAGTGTAGCAATAGTAATAGTAGTTTTAGTAACAGTAGCTGTAGTGCTATGTTCCAGACATGAAAAAAAATGATGATGAATTGTTTTTGAAATGTCGTTAATAAAATGTTATTGACGAACTGTCTTTTAGTTCATAAGTGATTGTTGTTAAAATGTTATTGATGAAATATCTTGTTTTTGTAAAAATGACTTGTTTTTTGTAAAAAAAAATTGGTAATTTAGTTGTAAGATGATAGTTTTTCACGTATGTGCAAAATTGTTTTGTATATATTTGTATAAAAATTGTAATTGGGAGATGACTTTTACTTTGTGCAGATGTTTGTTGTAAATTCAATCTTTTTTGTGTGATATTGTAAATACTTAGGTTTAAGGATGATTTTGAAAATCATTTTTTATAATAAAATGTTAAAAATGAATAGTGTTTGACTTTTTATTTTTTTTAATATCTCATTTCACTAACTTTTTTCAATAATATCTTATGTAAAATGAGTGATGATTTAATAGTAGTGAAGAGAAATAATTAGTTTTCTATCAGTAATGGTGAACTGATGACTTGTGTTTAAACTCAGGATAACTTTTTGCTTGCTTTAACGAAGAAGATTAAATTTTCTTTACTTAAAAATTTACGATCATTTAAACTAAAACTTGATTAAGAAACTAACTTAATTTGAAGGGTTGAGGGGAAATTACAAAAAAAAATATGGATAAAATCAGACATAGCTGAATGAATGAAGTTTTGCAAAGAAACAAGACAGTAGGTTAGTATCTTGAGAGAACATTCTTCCACTCCAGCTATTCAAGTTGAAAATTGGAGGACATGGCACTCTGCTGACCAACTTTTGTGACATCCCAGGGGAACATATTGAAAGCGAGCTCTGAATACTTTTACAGAGGCAGGTAGCAAAAACCTCCATCCATCCTTGCGCTCAATCTACGTCTGCACCTAACACAGTCCAGCAAACCTTTTTAAAAATATTTAATTTTACATTTACACAGATTAAAAGAGTCCCTGTTCAAGATACAACACAATAATATCTGGAGAAGACAATATAATATATTTAAACTAGATTAAATAAAAAAATTCAACCCAAGTTATTTAATAATACCAATATATTTTCCTATGAATTTACAAGAGTCTGGCCTAGCTTCATCTCTAGTGGTAGCCACGATTTTCGTTAGGCGATATTATTTGCTCTGGGGTTCACAGTAGTTCACAGTATTCGTCAACTATAGTGTGAAATATATATTTTTTTAATTTATCGGAAAATATACATTTCTGTGTGTTAACCTATTTTATTTTCGGATCGAAATATTGCCTTTGTGATAAGTAATTTATTTCTGTGCTCGGTGTACAAAAATAACGCTTGTGTTGACAATTGCAATGAATTTTATAAACATTAAAAAAGAATTTTTCCTTCATTTATGAGTTTTTACCATAATTTAAACACAGTTGTCTATCGGCCGCACTAGATGTATCTACTCACAGCTCTACTACGCAAGTGAAACTCATTCATACATCGAACTGACTTATTTTAATACCATTTGGAGTAAGATTTTCTATCGTTATATATTTTACTTATCAGAATAGACGTACGCTATTGTGTCTGGTTTAAATCATATTCATAGTTTTTTTTGCCGTAAGATATTATTCTCCAAGCTGAATCGTTCTAATGTGTTATTTATTCATACTGACTATCTGGCTTTTGTTTAATGAGTTTGCACTTGTATTTCGTGTAATTTATTCATACGTAAAACATGTTTAAAGATCTGCCTTGTGTAATTTCATACTCATTAGCTGGATTTCGTTTAGTGAGTTTGCACTTGTTGACATCAGATGTTATTCACCTAATTAAAATTCTCTCCGCAGTAAATTATATTTCTAAGCTCGAGACTCACATTATGTTTAAGACTGATGTAATTGCACTTATTATTCATGTAGTCGTTTGAAATTTGCGATTCGATGTGTGTAATTTATTCATATGTAGAACTCGTTTAAAGACTCTGAATTTCTCTCGGATGTTAAATACATTCGTAAAATTCGCCTATCTACCGTATACGATCAATTTCCCACTAAAAACATCTCAAAATTAGAAGAAAAAAAAAGAATTTAGACTTAGCCCATTCTTGCACTCAACACCTATATAACACATTGCAATCCACCACTCTGATCAGTCGCCTCAATGACACCACACTGTCAACATCGTACAGCGATCCTGCTCCCCCTCCCCCTCCCAAAAGTAAGAAAAATAATTAACCCTTTCAATTTTCATTAAAATCTTTCAATTTCTGATTATCCCTTTCAATCAATTTAATTAACCATTTCAATCAATTTAACCCTTTGATATCAATAAAGGCGACATTCTCTTTGATCTAGGACCCCTACTCCCCTACTACTTCAGCACTACTGTCACGGAGATCTCCAATATTGCGTTTCGTTGCCATTTATTTATGAAACTGTACTTAGGGGAGAGTGGGGCAAAGTGAACCAATATTTAAATATTTTGGAATATACCCTTAAAATTTTTTATCATTTTCAAACATAGGTTGCTAACTCCGATAAGGATTTGTGAAATAAATAATGCGTATAACAATAATCCAAATAAAATGCAAGCACATGGCGACGGAAATAAAATGAGATATTTTCTGTTTCACTTTACCCCAATGGTGGGGCATAATGAAAGGAGAAGTGGGGCAGAGTGAACCAATATGATTATGAATACGCGTATAGAGCATATATTGGCAAAGTAAGCATTTAACATTTAATACAACTAGTCACGTGATTTTTATATTTAAGGGTGCGACTAATGCATTTAAAGGAAATATTTCAAAATCTTTTAACTATGGAAGGGACAATATAAAAACATCATTGGCAAAAAACACAAACAAAATTAAAATGCACTTCGATATCAAACATGGTGCAAGCTACATGATACCATTCTGAACACATTTGACATTTCACCCATTCTTCTCCTGGTTTGCTCCTATTCCACTCCCCTCGACACATTCGGCAGGATACGTCCACATCTTCGCTTTCACTATCCATAGTTTTCAGTTTCTTTTTACTTGCTCCATTTGTTTTAGGGTCACTTGGTTTCTAATTAGGCTTGCTTTGTCTATTGTTGTTTCTTGACACATCTTGGGTGAATAATTTTCTTTTGCAGCTTTATTTCTGCGGAGCCTTGTCCGTAGCTCCTGGATGTATGGACTTGAAGTTAGGATAGCAGTCTTCCTTTTGTTTCTTTTCGGCTTAGGCTTATTTAAACTTACATTGTGTCTCCTGTCCTTCGGACCTACCTGTAGAATTGGTAAAATATCTTCTTGGGTGACACGAATTGTGTGGGTGGTATCCTTTTTTGCAGCTGGGTTTTTGTAATACCTTTGCCAGGGTGAATTTTAACTATGTTTTACGTTCTTGTGTATAGAATACACACAAAGGATACATAAAACAAACGTCCAGAGGTTGTAATCGGTGAGATGTATGAGGGGTAGACATAGCACATGAACGTTATTTTGTTTTGCTGTTTCAAGAAAGTCAATATTTTTCGTATATGTAGCATGCCCATCTAAGATTAACAGTACAGGGTCGTCCTGAGTAGGTTTTGTATGCTTTAGAAAGTGGTCGAACCATATCGGACAAAAAAATTTCCGTTTGCATCCAACCAGATGTGTGGCAAACTAAGACAATGTCTGGTGGTGCATGTTCCTCTAATTAAAAATTATGTCTTGCTCGTGGAAATATAAGTGGTGGAATATACTGCCCAGATGCACTAAAACATATTAAAGCTGTTATTGCGGTATCTCTTTCATCAGCAGATAAAGAGCCAACCTGCTTCTTCCCCCTGCAGCTTATTACTTTAGAAGATTTATTAGGCACTGAAGAAACTGCTATCTCGTCCATGTTAAAAATTCTGCTTGTAGTAAAATGATACCTATTACGAAGTACATTCAGAAAAACAAAAAAAGAATGAACATTTTGTTTGTTAAAAGCAGCTGCACGTGCAATATAAGTTTTTTTTCTGGTAACCTAAGAGACAGTTCTGGATGCCGTTTTAAAAAAGACAGAACCCATTCTTTACCTGCCCTTCTTTTTTTTTCGCAACATTGAACCGGTGTTGAATATCATTTCTAACAGCGAACTGATAAGCTAACATCTGCAAGTCTTTCACATCCGAATACCGAACATTCTGTTTTCCATAAAGAGACAATGTTGTACGAACATCTGCTCTTCTTCAGGACTGAAACAGTTTCTGTATCTACCCAATACCTTTATTGATACCTCGTCTGCACTACCTTCTTTCCTGCATCGTTTGAACAGTGTTGCTTTGGGAACACTGGATTCCATTGCAGCTTCTTGCAGTGTGAGGCGCCTGTCCCGTACAGACTTGACAGCAAATGCTATATCGTCCTCTCGCCATCTGTGTTGAGACGATTTTCTAATATAGATGCGTGCAATACTGCTACCTTGGAAAGTAAATAATCAAATTAGTTAAATATTTAAAAATTAAAACACATTCACCTTTGCTTCATATATTAAGTACAAAAACAGAATAGGTATCTGAAATAAATCAATGTTTCAAATCATAATGGTATTAAACTGTGATTTATTGCGCGACAAAGGAAACTGCCAATGCATTTAAGTGGGGCAAAGTGAAATGAGCTGTTTCACTTTACCCCACGACACCATTTTAAGATGCTACATAATTTTCTAGGAATGCGAAGCTTTAAGCCAAACAGTGCTTTAATATAAATAAATTATATACGAGAGCAACATAAACATGCAGTATAAACACTGTTCTTAAATCAATGTATTTACTAAACAGAAAACAGCGAGGCGAAAACTTACCTTGCATATAGAAATAAAAAGCAAATCAAATGCCACTACTCTCGCGTTGCTTCGTTAACCGCCATAACTGTTACACTACACAAACTAGTAAAGAAGACAGTTCCGGCATTCACTAGTGGGTAGCAGCACCGTACGGTGCCTAGTTCACTTTGCCCCTCGGTTCACCCGTACTTAGCTTACACAAGACTTTCATCTTTATGGCATACATATGCAAATAACATCGCCAATATTACGTGTTATTACGATTGATTTATGAAACTGTAAATAATTGGGTTGCACAAAACATTTATCTTCACGGCACTCATTAACAATTAAAATATTCTTTAAAATGTTTGCCCATAACACCACAAATTATTTACCACAAAAAGTTCCGGGCTTCTAATTTCATTCATTACATCAAATCTAATGATTATTGCTACCAAACATATTAAATTGATGGCTCCGGATTTTACTATCAAACTTACATCTCAAAATCACCCTCAGAGCGGGCTCTGGCTTTGACGTGCGTATTTAAAACCATTAATGTTTACCAACGCAATCACCTACGAAAGCATTCGGGCGCAAAAATTTAAAGATGTCGCTTCATACCTGCAGAAATTTGGCACACCAAACAACGTGCATTCAGCTGCGAGCCCCTGGCAGGAAACTCCGTAGACCAACGATATAAGGCACGGTGACATGCCTCCAAATGTACGGCGCAGTGTCGCTGTCGAACAGGACCCCTGGGACAACGCAGCAGCGCTCTGCGTCCAAGCTGACGTAGAATCATGGTGAAGTTTCCGCATCAGCTAACCGCACACGTGAATAAAGTCGTTTCCTCGTACTCAAAAGACCTGCGCGCCTTCTTCACGCACACGTCTGAAACGAATGACATAATGTTTACCGTTACAGATACAAAGTTAATCGCTCTCAAGTGGTGGCATAATTTAAATAGGCAGTACTTTTGCTCAGCAAAGAAATTTGCAATATACATTGGTCAACAAGCACGTTCATTTTACAAAAATAAATGTTACGTGAACCAGCTAACACCATTTCAATACCACACGAGTGATCTTTCGTCACCACCAACACGTGCAAAACTAATACGATTTTTTCAATGCTCATACTCGGGTGCAAGTCATTCGTAACCGTAAATAATTTCCACACATTCCAGACGCTATACGGTTCACTCGCCACACACCCGTTACGCCCTCGTGAAACGATAGTTCCGCTCATACCGGTGATTAATTCGCGCAATACAGCGCGCGCACACTGATGGCCGGTTGCCCGAGCGCCACGTCTCCTCCAACACATCACATCACGCACACGTCATAGCCGCACGGAAGGCGCACTCTTTAGGCGACTTTTACATATTTAGACATACAAATAAATACTCAATATAAACTATTAATACCTACTAAAACAATGGCACCAATAAAAATTATTAGAAATTACGGACAAATAAATGCATATAAATAAATATATATGTATATGCCTAGAATTACGCAATATAAGAAATGGTAAAATACAAATGTCAAAATTACCAAACCTTACTCTATATTAACAAGGGTTGCCAACCATGGCGAAAAAAATGACTAAAAGACAAAAATTTATATACCGTGACGATCAGACTCGTCACACTGTGCCGCTATCGTCTCGCAATTTCCAACAGCCTCGGAACTCTACTCAAGGTGGGACAAACCCAACAGTGTAACATGAATATAATTAAGCAATAATTAGCAGTCAATATCTCATATCGCTTCCCTGGTACATTTAAATTGCATTTATGTAATTATAATGTTCAGTAATTAAATAATAACCAGACTCTCAACCTAGGCAGTTTTACAGTTAATCTTGTCAGCCACTAGTTACAGCCCCTATGATTAATTCACAACCATACGGCCCCTAGTCCATTTCACGTATAAATATGACCAAAGGGCATATTTATAAACAATTCTGTCGTGAAAGTGGATCTGAGCTGAAGTGTTTGAAATACGTCTAGACTGCAAATTTTCGCGAGTATCCGACATCCCATGTTTGTTTAACAATATTCGCTTCGTGTTTAAAATGTGTGACATAAACGGTGACTTATTTAATGAATTCGTATTTGATTCAACGCTTCTGAAGTGTTGCTATGAATCGGCTTTCAGTCAATATTGTAGAGCTTTGCCACCAGTGCATATTAATATGCCATATGATTTCCAACCGTCAATCACATTACTTAACCTAATGAGGCAATTATTGCGGTTTACATAGAGACAGTGAATTTGAACTGATAAAGAATGTGGTCAACAGTGCAGGCACACACGCGAGTAGCCGAGGAATGAACGTTATACTACTCTGGTGCTTGCTTCACTAGAAACGATATTCCAAGTACGGTTAAGTCAGTCAGGAAAATAATTATTTCCCTATTATGGTGAAGTAAAATTCTAATAGCCTTACTCAGGGTTCACGAGGGAACTGCCCAGCAGTTCGCGTAAACGACTACCAGTGACCATCAGCACTCATAAACAGAATGGAAACCTCAGCTGACAGTACTGGAAATAATCACTAGTAAAACTTGTAAGTATAGTCGGACGGCGGTACGTTCACAGTGTAACTCTTAGTACGTGAAAGTAGATCCTAGTAGCTCTATGATATTCATATGGAGTGCAGTGAATTCTCGTGTAAACAAAAGCAGTGTTTTTCTTGGAAACATGGTAAGGATAACTACTTTTTACTTCACGGCACCGTAGACTGGTGACCCATATAAAATCGCTAAGAAACACGCCTCCTGTGAGAGTTCAGCTGAAAAAAAAACTGTAATTGCTTTGAAGCCGGCTTACAAGACAACGCTGCTGGAACGAAACGTTGCTTGTTCCTCTTAAAGTTGGGATTGTTTCGTGACCCGAGAGGGAGGGCGTTTACTGTTGAAATACACGTGGAAACTGTTTGCCACAGAAGAACAGGTTAACAGTTCACAAGTTTTCAGTTCCTTGTTTCCTTTCCCAATCTACGTGATTGGAGGGGAAGATGCGCGCGCCTCTTTTTCTTTACGCCATTCCCCTTCCTCAAACAGTTTCTTCGCTCCTAACAGCAAGATGAAGGAAGTCTTTGATGCTTGTTATAGTTGACTGAAGACTTTTGAAAGCCCAACTTACTGCATGCTTATTTACTTGTATAGGCTATTCACGGTAAAATGAGCATTTTTGAAATCACTGCTTAAGATCTACTTCTATACATGTTGCGTCGGTCAATTGAAACTGTGAAATTATTAAGAAAGTAAATTCATTACACTCATTTTTACACTATGGTGCATTAAAAACAGAAAATGAAAGAATTAATTTTATGTTATCACAAATGGTTACCTAACACATTTTATTCGACGTTAAGATAGGGAACTGCTTTCCATCTATCGTTGCCATTTTTACTGCGCGGATGTCACTGAGTGCACCCATTAAAATATATGCATGCAGGGGCAGTGTCTTCTTTCTAAGGTTCATTTCCAAAGTACTCACTTTATCGTGAACAGCTTTCATCATTCCTCAGCATGAATACATATTCCTACATTCGCAAGGACGTGATGACTTTGCATTAATGCGTTGTCAGTGACGCCGCGAAATGGTTTGAAACAAGTGGAAGTACAGAGGCTGAGGCGATGAGGGTGAAACGAGGTGAACATGGAGCAGCGTCAGAATGCAGGGGCGATTGAAACGGGAGATCCCCGAGAAAACCCGCAAACCAGAGGCATCGTCCTCCATGGTTCCCAAGTGCGAAAACCGGGAATGACCCCGCCGGTAATCGAACCCTGTTCGCCTTAGTGTGAGGCGAGTGCACTAACCACTGTTCCACCGCGGCCCCTGATAAAAAAAAGTTGATGTGATACCAGTTCTCACTCAAATGAGTATGGAAAAAAGAAACCGAGTTCACTTATCGCTAATGTAAACATGACACTGTTAATGAGAGATTAACACAGGGCTATACGGGCGACAGTTATACGCACGCCTAGCGCCTCGTCGCTCCTACGCCAAGGGGTGCAGTGTTTCCGTCGTAAAGCTGTACTAAGCAAATTAGATGTGTAACAGTGGGGTTTTATTACGCACGATGAAAGCCCACACATTAAGCTACGTCCGTATCTTTGTACTTTTCTCTTGCCGCTTAAGGAAACTGCATAGGCAAGCTTTAAAAATGCGATATTTGAGCATTTTCACGATTATTTTTTTTTTCAAGAATACACTTAATATGAAAAAAGTAATTTTTTTATATTTTTTCTGACAAAAAGTCATATTTCCAGAACTTTTATTTACCGAGAAACGCGTTTACGCGCAAACAATGATTTCACATAAAACGTTTCAGTGCATAGGATCCTTAGGCTGCACTGAAAAAATTATTTGGCAAACTTCCTAAACTGTAATGGAAGTATTTAACCTATATACTGTATGGAAATAATACCACACATCAAGCTGCAGATAAAGGAATGTTTAGTGTCGTTATTATACACAGTTGGGAACTTCCGTACGCATTTGACTGTTTCCTGAGCAGATGTGGGAACACTACAATGAATGTTCAGGGCAAACAATTACCATTACCGCTTTCTCACTAAGCGTATACACTGGTATGGTAAAATTTGCGAATAATTTCTTAGTGTGTCAGACGAGCGACTTGGATGGTCACAAGGTGACGCGCCACCTATCAAGTGGCTCGCTACTCAGTGCGCCACCTGATAGGTGGCGCCACCACGTCAGGCAACTGTTTCAGTGCAGTCTGTCACACGACACCACCGGAAAACGACCACTTTGCAATGGAGCTCGATGTTGAAGCCTTTATTCATGAAGTGTAGCAGCGCCCAGCTATTTGGGATGCTACCGCATCAGACTATTGCAATAGGCAAAAGAAGAAGAAAGCTTGAGATGAGTTAGTTAACATACTTTTGAACAATAATGAAGAGGCGTCAAACGAAGAAAAAAATCAATTTGGTGAGTTATACTGTGTGTTATAAGATTTTTGCGGTTTCAAATGTATTGTTACAATTTCTCTCTCTAGAAATTAAATGGGCTATACCAAGTTCGTTAAGGAATAGAGGTCTTAATCAAATAAAATAATTAATTATAATGTTCATATTTTATTTACAATAACTACAGCAAAATTCTCCGAGCTCAAATTCTCACAATAAATCAAAATCACTTACTGTTCACAATTGACACCATTAATAAAATTTAAAATTACGACAAAGAAATCAATGAAATTAAAGATCAGTCCCAATAGACAGTGTATCAACCTATTCAATTATTTTATAATTTATGCGTCCGTATTTGACAGTTCGAATATTTACAATAAAATCAGTATTACACTTCCATTCAGTCAGTCCATGTCCCGCCAGTCGCAATGTTCTAGAGTCCTCCAAGTGCCCTCATGCACAGTAGGCTTCACTCGTCGGTTTCACACCATCTCGTACTTTCACGCCACGAACACCTCGCCCGACGTCGTCCCGCAATTTCCAGTCGTCGACACTTCAGTTCGCTCGCGCACACTCACCAGGCGGCTTCCGTCAAAGACTGCCGACCGCTGGATTGCAGCAGTATATATAGTCTCTTAGGCCGCCACCTAGAATGTTCCCCAACTCGCGTGATGCGTCGCGGAGGGCTGAGGCGCCAGCCAGTCTTACCAGAACATTCTTGCGTTGTCGCTGAACGTATAGGAGACTCTAGCAGGCGAGAGAAGGTCTGTGACGCCAGCAAGTCCCGCCGCTGTCGGCATTCACGGGATTTCCAAAAGGGAGGCAGACAGCCACGAGCGCATCGTTCCAGGAAGAGGGGAGAGCGAGGTGGGTCTCAGATTACGGGGCGGGGCAGTGGAGTCGGCGCCAGCTGCAGCACGTAACAATATTATATGTTAGCCTGTAACACTATATAATTTGAAATGTTATATGTCAGCAGTAATAATAACTACAAATTAGCATATCACTTCTGGTGAAGCAGTAAAATAAATGTACATGTGCACATCTGGCCCTACAACGTAAAAACAGTTTATTCAAGTTTAGCAGTGTTGGAAACAAAATACCAAAAACACAGCAATATACTAAATTACAAGTTCAACGAAACCTGTGTGAATTGTACAAGATTGTTCAACTGTTCAGTTTCGTATTAACAGAATTTGTTTTTAAAGTATATATTATATTGCCAGTGCAGTTCTTCCGCCTCGCTAACAAAATAATCTGCGAAAATTTCTCGAACTGTCAATGCCCGACAATTTCCCCTACTCGCGTTGTCTCGATCAAGAATGTGAAGGTCTGGAGTTGTAATTGTATCTTCGAACTGGTAACCCTCTCTCTTTCTCACAAAATTATGCTATATACAACAAGCTGTCACAATGTCTACTGGCAATTCAATGTCAACATCCAGTGGGCGTTGAAGTACGCCATTTATTTGAAAGTATACCGAAACTGCACTCGATGTACCGACGAGCCCTAGACAGTCGGTAGTTGAAGATTTTCTTATCAGAAAGGTTCTTTCTGCCATAAGGCCTTAGCACGTTTTCAGACAGTCCAAATGCCTCATCGCCAACGAATACGAATGGTGCAATAACTGGGACTGTTCTTGATATTTGGGTTGGGGCGGGAATGTGTAATGTATTATCCATCATTCTTTTGTACAATGGTGTGTGCTTGAAAATAGAAGAATCGCTTGTTCGTCCATACGATCCTATGTCGATGTAGGTAAAAGTGTAATCAGCGTCACAAACCGTGAGAAGAACAATGGAAAAGAATTTCTTATAATTAAAATAAAGTGAGGCACTCTGTTTTGGTTGAATTACTCTGATATGTTTTCCATAAATGGCCCCTAAGCAATTAGGAAAGTTGGCCCTACTGTCAAAACCTGCTGCAATATTCTACCAATTTTCTTCAGTCGGTTGTGGTATACACATCTCCTTCATGCCAAACCATATTTCTTGACACACTTCTTTTACAATTCCCCCAACAGTAGATCTACCCAAAGCGAAGGAGTAGTGCAAATCCGCCAAGCTGTAACCAGTTACCAAGTATCTGAAACAAACATCGCACAAAACCGCTGTAAAAATCAGCACACCTACGTTTCACGCACTAAACACGAGAACGTCAACACTGTTTCAGATCTGTCAATTTAATGATACCATATACGTATATGTGAAGAGGGAAATGGTAATAAGTGTTACTGAGGACTACAATTCTGCAATTAAATTGTATTTCATCGTTAATATTGAAACTATATCTCTGTTAATGCTTATTGTATTATGTGAGTAATTGACTGCGGGTATTATGAACTGTATTCCTTTGTTATATGACACCAACTGCAATTTGACTTGTCCAATATTTTTGTAAAGCTATGCATTGAAAAAATACCTTACGGATGCAATAAAACTAAACAAAATAAAACGGTTTTTGAAGACAAATAATGACAATTTGCCAAAATTAATCCAATAACATGGTCAGCTCTTTCATAGTTACATTTTCAAAAAATTTGTGTGAAATAGATGTTATGGCAAAATATGCAATATGACGTCCATCTCTCCCCGCATAGAATCACGGAAATGCTTCTGGTAATGTCAGTAGATTATGTTCACTATTTCAACAGTGATTTGTAATTATATAGGCTAATGAGAATTACACTTGTCAGGCACAAGGGTGAGACGAACTATTACGTAAGTGGTAAATAGATTTCGACGGCTCTCAACAGCGAGATCTATAGAGCCAATGAGGGGTGACACGAGGTGCGGATGGAACAACGCCTGGAATGAAGGGAGGGGGAAATGAGAATACCCGCCGACCAACGATATCGTCCAGGCACGACTCTCACATGCGAATTCCGGATGACCCAGCCGGGAATTGAGCCCGAATCACCTTGGTGGGAGGCGAATACTCTAGCCATTCGACCACCACCGACCCCTAACTATTAAATAAAAACATTAATACTAGGAAATGTTTCATTCTATTTTATTTTTTTTGACAATATTTTCATGTATTGTATCCTGTCATAGGTAAACAATTGCTAAGGCGATGGAAAAGCCTGCTTGATAGGAGAGCTAAAACATCAGAAAGAGCACAAATCTGGGTCAGGACTACGAAAACGTCCAATTTCTGTATTCTTATAACAATCGGCATTTTTGGAAAACGTCACAAGCTCAAAGGACACCACAAGCTCTCTCGCGGACGAAGATCCGGATGTGTCTCCTCCGCGGCCTTATCCAGTTCCAAAAAAATACAAAACTAAACACGACCCAATAGATGAGAGACTGGTTAGTGCTGTGTAGAGGAGTGCTAAGTGTAGAGTAGAACGAGAAAATGAACTAGAGATTGATTGTGATACGATGTTTCTTTTGTCAATGCTTCAACCTTCGAAACAAATTCCCGAACATTTACGATTTGGGGTTAAAAGGAAACAACTGGACGTCATTGATACTGTAATTCAAATGTATGTTCCTAGATTCCCCCGCAATTCCAATATCAAAACAACCCGAGTGCACATGTTGAAAGTCCTCAACATATTCAGCTATATAATGCTTCCATAAATGATCCTTCACATAACATCGCTACTCATACACAAGTTAGTTATTCTTCGGACCAGCGACACCCAAGATCAGACGAACGACTTGATACACATTCCAATGTTTCAAGTTACTCTAGTACTTCTCTAAGAAGCCCTTTTTTCGACATTGGCCTTATTGAAGGGAACTAGTTCTCATTCGTATTATTAATTCATTATTTTGTGTGAATATTAGTGTACTGCTCCAAAGCATTGCATTTTGGATTGCATTGTATTGTTCATTTTAGTGTGAATAATTTTGTACTTTTTCAAAGTGGTAGCATATGTATTGCAATATAATGTGCTTGTTAATTATGTTTATGTGAATAATGTACTGTTCCAAAGATATGTATTTTCATATTTTAAGTACATAAAGTATTTACAAAGATTTCATTTTATTTATAAAGCAATTGATTGAAAACATTACATTATTATTTCAGCTTGACATTGTAAATTCTATTTGAATATAGAGATTCATCCCAAATATGGATGTATGCTGTTGTTTACAATGCCGAATGTTGTTACTTTGTTACATTTTTCAAGAGGATATTTTGTGTTTGTTCGTCATGGGGATGCAGGTGTCTGTCACAGGAACCAAAAATAAACATGAATAACATATACATAAGCAAAACATGGTATTCGGTCGTGTCTGGGAAATGTCCAACACTCATAATCTAGTAATACTAACTTTGTAATGACTTAATTTTATACACATCTACTTACCTAAGAGTGCAGATTAATTTTCTTCTGGTGTTACTGTTGATCTCATGGTGGTGTCATGACGGGTCAAATTACATCTTACAATATCAAGTAGTTCATCGAATGATGCCCGAGACATACGCGCAAAATTGAAAATTTGGCTTCATCTTTCTTGATACGTGGATACATAGTATAAAATAAGCTTGGTGCCCTTTTCTCCATTATAATAGGATGTACCCAAAATCTCCTTTTTCTCATTTTATTTCTAGCCAAATACAGATGTGCAACTGCTGTTATCTCGTCGGTGTCCATATTTCAACTGGGCAGCCACCCGGGTCGGTGTATCAAGTGGCAACGAAAGGAAGTGGCGCGACCCGGGTGGCTCGTCTCACATCGGCCTTAACGTCTGAGGTCTTCAGCGGCGACGAGGCGTGAATGAGACGGAGATGGGGCAGCAGCGGAATGCAATGGTATGGGAAGCGGGAGTACGTCTGTGTCGTCTCACATGCTCGACAATCCATGCCGACCACAGCGGGATCAGATCTCGGCTCGCAGTGGTGAGAGGAGAGTTTGGAGATGGCCTCTACACCGCTACACTCCCATGCTGCCTGCCGGTTGCTTAAATTACACGTTCATTATTCACACACTGTTAAAGTCGGTAACGATTTTTTCAAACGTTTATTTCAAGGAGCCTCGGTAGTAAATATTTTTTAACGTTTCAAGTTTACGTCCGGTCATAAGGAAGCGTAGCGATGGTGATGGGAAATATCGTGAACAAGCTTAGTCATCGCGCTTATACTGACTGTTTGCTTCTTAATTTTAAGTAGTCGCTATAGGGTTATAATACAGCGATCTGTACATTAGAGATACAGCATTGTCGCTAAAGTTTAACACCCAGTTTTACAGAAGCGGGATACTTATAACGATATTTCCTGACTTTTGCACTTTTAAACTAGGGTACCACATTTTTGTTGTGAAAAAAGATTTACATTTAAATATTCCATACTTTATTTTTCTAATTAGAATTATCACAGCAGTTTACAATGAATCCCAAATGACAACAATGGAGGTTCCTTTTTAAAAGTGCTCCTTTAATACTACAAGAACAATCATAATGTTTTTCAGTAGTAGGGCCGCATGGGTTCTGGGACACCTGAGGTGAATGACACGTGGATGGAGCGGAAAATTGACATATTAATTGCTAATCTGCGTATTAATTGCTAATTAATGTGCTAATTTGATTAAAGAATTGTTTAATTGGATTAAATAATTCCTTGATTAATTATCTTGGATAAAATATCTTTAATAAAATTTCTTTTATATAATTTTTGTTCTATTTTTGGGAAAATACTACGTAATTCAGAGCGATGTTTACTCTCTGACGTTAGGGAGCTGATCGAATAGAGGTATATTGTAATTGGGTATATAGGTGTCGAGGTTGGGGGAAGAGTGGCATAAGGGACTTATTTTCGTATTTGTTTGGAGATGTGTTGGAGCACTTGTGACTAATGTGAGTGGGGTACACATCCGTTCAGGTCGAATGCCTGTGGAGGAATGAGCACTTAAGACTGATGGAATGCACAAGAGCAGTTGCACTCAGCTCGCTCTCTGAATGTACATACATAACACAAATTAGATACAGGAGAAATGTTTTCGGCAAAGCAAATATTTTTAATTAAAATAAATTAAACAAAAGGAGTCAATTTACATTCAAATACACAGACGATGGTCTACTAATTTAACTTAAACGTACTAATCGAGCAAATACTCGTAGTATAGAAATGCTGATTCGGGCACAAATGCAAAAAAGTGGTTCAAAAAGTTGCCTTTGAGCACAACTGCAAAAAAGTGGATTAAAAAGTTGCGTTTGGTAGCAGTTACAAAAAAGTGACTCAAAAAGTTGTTTGGTTAGCTCGTAGTCTTTAGAAAAAAAGTTGCATTAAACTTTGCATTTGAGTGCATCTGTAAAAGTACACTTAAAAAGTTGCAGTTGAGAACAACTGCAAAAAAAAGTGGCTTAAAAATTTTGAAATTGTAAAAAATAAAATATTTTATATAATAAATGAGCACAAATAAAAATCAACTAATGTCTAATATGATGACGACCATGGCAATGAAAAAGGCTAACACAACTGATAATGTTTGTAAAGAATATAAATTTTAGAAAGATGTTTTTGTGAAAAGAAAGAAGAAGCACTCTCAAGAGAAGTATGTCAAGTGTGAAACCTGTAATCACTTTAACAAACATCTCTCATAAGTCACTTGAGAAGAAAAATTCGTAAGTACACACTCAGATTCAGTGTAGAAGAAATCGAAACAGCATTAGCACTCTCAAGAGAAGTATGTCAAGTGTGAAACCTGTAATCACTTTAACAAACATCTCTCATAAGTCACTTGAGAAGAAAAATTCGTAAGTACACACTCAGATTCAGTGTAGAAGAAATCGAAACAGCATTACAAAGTAGGATCAAGACTTATGTGGTAAAGAACGTGAATACATATAAAGACCCAATTCATTTCCTAAACGATGTGAAAGAAACTGTCACGGGACTAATTAATAAACATATTAAATCACTCAAAGTGAACATGAAACTCTTCACTGAGCACAAAATGGGAATTAGTGAGAATATTAAATATGTAGAAAGCTCCTTTAAAATAAAGAATTAAATTATACTGAAATCGACTAATCTGGAAGAATATCATGCCAACAGGATATCGAAAATCATAGCTGAAATAGGGACTTTCGAAGCAAAGAGATCTCAGTGGGTACTAAACAGAATATTTAAACTAGAAGTGCGAATAAATAAATATGTACCATTCAAGGGCAGATCTTATGTTGATCTTCCAGAAAAAATCAAAGCTAAGCAGGAGGTAATTAATGTTAAGAAATATTAACAAAAATGTTTTTTGTGGTCTGTTCTATTTGCGTTGCATCAAGTAAAAAGAAACCTCCAAAGAGTGAATAAATACATAGCTTACGAACATGAGTTTGATGATGTACTTAAGGGTTTGGAATTTCCAATGAAATTAGATAGCATACCAACCTTTGATAAAAGAAGTGAAATTTCTATTAATGTATATTCATACGAAGAAAAAGATGGTGGTAAGAAATATAAAATTTCCCCATTAAAAACAACAAAAAATAAGACGGATAAGCACATTAACCTATTCTATACCAAAGACGAAAAGAACTACCACTACTGCTGGATAAAAAGTCTTTCGAGACTTATCGCATCATAAGTATCAAATAATGGTCACAAATATATATGCGATAGATGTTTGCAACATTTCTACTCTGTAAGTACGCTAAAAGATCACGAACAAGACTGCTGAGATCACGATGGTGTTAGAGTTGAACTACCACTTAAAGGAAAAAATTACATTAAGATTTGAAAACAAAAATCATTCTTTCAGAGTTCCGTTTGTTGACTAAAATTGAAACTTACCAACCAAACCCCGACGAATCCTACACGAAACCATACCAAAAACACGAGCCTATTAGCTTCTGTTACTATGTAAAATACGAGCACCAGTAACTTATGAAGAATCTGATGCACCTACTGTTATCGTTAAAATGCTAATGGAAGAAGCAAAGTCTATTGGTGATATATACACAAATGAAAAACCAATGCTTCCACTAACTCAGAAAGAACAAATTGGCATCAGAGAATAAAATACCAGAAGGTTCAAAAAATCCCAAACTCTTGACTACTCTGTATGATAAAGAAAAATATGTATTATGCTATGTAACTCTCAAGCAATATTTATCTCAGAATGAAGTTGAAAAAGATCCATAGAGTTCTGGAGTTTGATCAATCAGATTGGCTCAAGTCCTATATTGATCTAAACACAAATATGCGAACAAAGTCTACAAATGACTTTGAAAAAGATTTCTACAAATTAATGAACAATTTTGTTTCTGGAAAAACAATGGAAAATATTAGAAACAGAGTGGATATACGGTTATGCACAAGTTCTAAGCAAATGGATAAACTAGTGGATAAACCAAGCTTTAAAGATAGAACTATATTTAATAACTCTTTGGCTGCAGTTCATATGATTAAAACAAAACTGTGCTTTAACAAACCCATTTATGTTGGAATGAGTATACTTGATCTATCGAAAGTCTTAATGTACTATTTTCACTATAATATAATGAAATCGAAGTATGGGAAAAATATTGAACTGTACTACCAAGATACTGATTCATACATCTATTATATAAAAACATCAGACTTCTATAGTGACATGAAAGAAATGGTCTATCATTTTGATACTTCTGACTATAAAAAAGATAATCCATATGGTATAATGTTGGTTAACAAAAAGATTATTGGCAAAATGAAAGATGAATGTAATGGAAAAATAATGGAAGAATTTACTGGGTTGAAATCGAAAGTATATGCAATAAATGTGGAAGGTGGTGTAAAGAAAAGAGCAAAAGGTGTGAAAAACACTGTAGTTAGAAATGAGATTAGTTTTGATGACTACAAAAAGTGTTTGTTTGGTAAAAAAAACTGTAGTATAAAAGTATGAATCTTATTAAAAGTAAGAAACATGAACTCTATACGATTGAGATGAGAAAAAAAAAGCATTAAGTTCCGAAGATGATAAAAGATTTATTCTTAAAGATGGTATTAATGCACTACCATGGGGGCACTACAAAAGTGAAAAAGAGTGATACTATGAAGTATTATATAACAGTAAATGTTTTTAATGGATAACCATCCATTAAAAACTAATAACCATACATGTTTGCGCACTATTGGACTTCGGTGATTCTTTCACTTGTAACATCATAAATTAGGTTTCTTTGGCTTGCTAGTACCACATTACAAATAGTTGTAGCCAATATTGGCTTATTAAAATCAACTGTAAGTTTCAGATTAGTCCGATATTCTACAATAGTGGTTTTTCTGTTGAGCGCAGTTCATTATTATGATAAGGGGAATCTAGTTTAGTCTTTGAATTTCTAAAATCAGTGTAAGCAGTATACATCTTATCGAAAATGTTATCATAAATGTTTAAATTCCGATTCTCTTTGGGAAACACTTCATTCCGTCCATTCTTAATAGAAATATTTTTGACAAAACAAGAGTCAAACATTGAACCGTGTGTGAATTGCCCAGGCTGTTCTTTTCTGTTTTGCTGAAAACCAACAATGACAAAGTCTGGCATATCGAATTGGATTGAATTGAACTGATATTTTATATCAAACTGAAATGAGTTTGCATTAAGAGGTACTGGTTTTTCAAGACATCGCCAATAATAAAAACCAATTGGAATTTCGGGGTGTTTGTATGATTTTGCTTTAATTTTGTCTCCATTAATAGGATCGTATTCAACAATTGGCCACAGAATTTCCATCTCTATAATAATTTTAGCAGCATCTGGTCTTTTATCATCATCATTAGATCCGTCTACTTTCTTTGGGGAGGGGGGGGGGGGGTCCTTCTGTAAAAAGAAGCATCAACATTAGAATTTCGAATGAATGTGATCTTGTACCCACCTTTCCAGAATATTTCATAATCTCTCATAAACCGAAACAAAAATACTTAATGGATAGGTAATTTCGTTACACTTATCTTTCCTAACATATTTACCTAGTTCTATCCCCGACATTTGGAAGTATGCTGATTCTGATTCCGAACCTAGCAATGTATGTATCATTGTTGAAGTGATGCCAGGGTTGTCAATACTTTCGATTTTACAACCATGTTTAGATATCTCTAATCTTGAGAACTGGAATGGGAAGAAATTCTCACAAAGATCAATAGTTGAAGTTTTTTCATAATCTGTATTTGTTTCTCTTTTAGTTAGCTTATACTGTTGGTATACATAAGCTTCATTCGGATTTGAAAATGCATTGCCAATATAAATATCAAACTCAATGTGCTTGTTGTATTCATTCAAATTATTTTTTGTTTGGTCATTTGGTGAATGACTTTCAATTTTTTGTTGATCCATTTATTATATAGAAAAAAAATTCTTAAACAACTACACTTTTCTTATAAACTCAAGAATTATGACTACTATCAAAACCTAACCATTTAATTAGCAGCTTATCTCCCTTTCTTCTCAAAACTTTTTCCACTAAGTAGTCTTTATCATATTTAGTCTTAAGCCGCTCTGGCTAATAAAAAATACCTTACATAAGTTCATTTTTTAAATTGTTTATTCTATATGTTGTGGGGTTTGTGTGCAATACTTCATACACCTCAAATACTTCAGTGGACCAATTTGGTGTATGTCCTTTTTCAGACAAACTTTTACTTTTACGAACTTTATCTCCTATTGCAAACTTTGGTTTAAACATTTTTCTGTCTCCTCCGTACATGTTGATTAGAATAGAACTTTAATTTATTTGCATTTACATTGGTGGGTTTCATTATGATTGTACTGTGAACAGGGTTATTGTATTCACTTATTAATTTAGGTAATATAGCCACCATTTATAGCTTCCATGCACAGTAAATATCTTCCATATTTTCTCCTTCAATGTTCTATTAAATCTTTCTACATTGCTAGCTTTATTTTCACTGTATGTTGAATAGTGTATTATGTTGTTATTGGCCATTAATGTCTTAAATGATTTATTGTAAAATTCTTTCCCTTCGTCTGTTTGTAAATGCATGGGTTTGCGATAATTCAAATTAGTTTTAAATGCTAATGTAACATTTTCACCAGTTTTATCTTTGATTGGTATTGCCCATGCATATTTGAAAGAAAAAAAAACATCTATCATGGTTAACATATATTAAAACCTTTTGTTAATTATGTGCATACCTTGTAAAGATCAAGAATTCATCTCAACTAAATCAGCTTGCCAAAGATCATCGATGCCAAAAGATAGAACAGTTCTTCTGGGGAAGTTTTTTTTCGCATTGGTTTATGAATTTCATTTACAATATCGTGTTATACACCCCCACCAGTGAATATCGAGTTATTGGTAACACAACATATACAAACACATTTAATTCTTAATTTGTTATTATTTGTAAGTTCATATGAGATTTTATCACTTAGTGTATTTTTCATACATTTGAGACAGTATACATTTAAGTTACTATTGTTCATTTTATTTATTTATATAATAAATGAGACAACAAAAAATTGTAAACAATATAGAGAAGAATATTGAGAAAAGATGACAGCTAATTGAAAAGTTTAAAACTTTTAGAAAATTTCACCAAGATGAATATAATAAAAAAAAAACTATCAACCATTGATAGATGCGATAGATGGTTTGGGGCAAAAATTGGACATGTAACAAATGAGAATAAGAACTTAATAAAAGAACTTGTTCCATTTGCTGTTAAGAATTTAGAATACCCACCGACACCAATAGAAACATCTTTTGAAATAAAACTGTTTGGTAAAACAGACACCAATGAATGCATTGACGATGCTGATGAATGCATTGATGATGCTGATGAGCGCATTGACGATGACAAACGCGATGACGATGAATGCTATGTCGATGACTATGAATGCTAGACGAAGTGTTTGGGTATTTGAAAACTGATATCTCACAGTTACCTAACTACAAAACAACATTTATTGATAATAAAGTGGCCGATTTCTTATTTGACTGCAAAGATGATGTTTTTGGACTAAAGACTGATAAAGGTAAATTGTATATTGTTTATAGCAAAGTAACATTCAACAATGACAAATTTACTGTAAAAGGCCGAACATACACTGGAACTGATGGTTTGATGAAATTGCTAACTAGTAAGAAAGTAACATAAAGTCACTACACTGCAACGACTACGAACACTATAGTTGTATCCTAGCAGATACAAACACAATTTTTTAAAGCAATTATCCAAACTTGGGAACACCAAAATCGAGTAAAGGGAATAAATAGAAAATTATTGTTAAACCTATTTACGATTCGATTAAAAAGAAACGTTCTTCACCTAAAAAGGGGAAAGGTATAAAGAAATATACAGACTATCCCAAAGAACACATATGGATGGATGATGTTAGGAAGCTTATTGATCGACTTCTCATTATTTATGGACAAGAGAATGCTGGAAATTATAAATATTACAGTAAAAAAGTTCAACAGCAAGTTTAGTGACTTCGTTGTGAATAATTCAAAAGGTATATCATATCTGATACGAATGTTAAACACAATACCACATACTTATTGAGAGTCGGAGCATCACGAAAAAGGGTTACTCTATTACATTATAAATTCACTACCTTTTGAGCTCCATGCACCCGGTTATCACTACTTAGGTCGGGGTACCAGACTAAAAGAGAGAATTGAGCGTGGTGATAAACCCATTAATCTACTAGATGTGGCTGCAATGGAACATGATATAGCTTATCATCATAAAGATCTAGCTGAAAGGCACGTAGCTGACAAAGAACAAGAAAGAAAGCGTTCAAAAGATTAAGTTCAGATGTTGATCTCAGTGAGAGATTGTGGGCTGGTGTTACTGGATCTACGATGCATATTAAATGTAAGCTTGGTTGGGGAATTAAAATGAAATGATAAAATATTTGTTATAATAAATTAAAGTAAAAAAACGTATTTCAAGTTCCTAATGAGGAGTTGAAGGGATTTGAATATTGATTCTTTCCTAACAAAAGACCAACTGGAACGTAAAAATGAGAAATTAAAGGCGCACAAAGGGATGACTATCAGAACTTCAGTTCTACAACTTAAGAAAATGTCCAAAGAAATGAAAACTGGAAATGGTCTGACAGTTCACAAGGGTGGGTTTTTACCCTTAATTTTCGCAGCATTTCGAGCGCTAGGAGTGTTAGCTGGTGGTGCATCATCTATCGCTACGTCAGTAATTAATGCTAAGAAGAATAACCAAGAATTGGAAGAACGCAGACATAATTTAGCTATGGAAGAATACGGCAAGGGATTGAAGAAAGTTAAGTGGGGTAAGAATGTTGAAAAAAAGTAACTCCATTCAGTAACTTTGATATTGATAAAATGGTTAAAAAATTAAACATTAAAAATTTTCGGGGTGTATTTATGATCGATGAGCTACTTAATACGCCACTCGATAATGAATGTGGGATTGTTAATCTAGATATTTCAACAAACTCTGGTACACACTGGGTATGCTATTGGAAAAAATGCAAACAATACATATTATTTTGATTCATTTGGTGGAAATCCACTCCGACAATTAATAGCATAACTCGGAAGTAATATTTTTTTATAACGATGGGAGAATTAAAAATTTCAATCAAGTAACTTGCGGTCATTTGTGTGTAATTGTGCTAAATCACTTTTCACATAATTTTAAATTTCCAAAAATTATTTCACTATTAATAAACAATGGATATATGAGCTCTTGGGTTGAAGATCAAATTAAAGAACACACAGAGAATGATACAACTACTGAGATCAATCCTAATGATTTTGTTTTGTACACACAGTTCAACGACTTTATAACTACACTGACAAGAAATAAAAGATCATAGGATAAAGCCTATTTTACTTACTTGGAAGTAGATAATAATATAGATTTTGAACAAAAAAGACTAAGACATGTGGGAGATTCCATTGCACCGATGGATACAATCAATTTAAAGTACTATCAGTAAAACAGAATTAACATTATTTGTTTAGTTGGAAAATACAGTTCAAAAGAAAAAGTATTTTTCTTTGATAATCAAATAGAATATTTTTTTATGAGAGATGGAACTATAGTTGAACTTATAACAAAACCAGAAAAAAAATATAAAAATGTTATCAACTTGTACTATCAACTGAAAAAAATTGACATGTATAGTCCTTTTGAATTATACCCTGATGATATGATATATTTAAAAATACAAAAAGCCTACAATGTACCCGAAGGTACAATTGTGTTTATTGAAATATTTATGGTTTACCAATACATGAAAAAATATCGGATTATATTGGTTTTTAATGGAAACACTTCCATTAAAAACAGAACTTGCTTATAATCTAAGAATTTAAAAAAGTCTTGAATTTTATTACGGTACTCACCATTATTTAACTTACGAGTCATATCTATGGTAACAAAACCATATTCATTATTCCAACATTTTGAACAAGTCTCCCTAAATTTCTCAAACATCACCACCAACAAAATCACTATAAATACATTTAATATTGAATCGTCATGTCTAAATATGCAAAGAAAATTGGCATTGTCTCTTATAAGCTGCTTAGGTACTTTTGAGTATGTCTGGGCTAAATAGAATTAATCAATATCTTTGTGTCTACCACGAGTAAAGTAATTTCTTACCATATTTTGATTTTCAAGTATATCATTGAAAACAACTACAGACTCTTTATGACATTCAGTTACATCAACCATTTCTTCATTTGATGGAAAGAAGTATGCTATTGGTTCATTAAATAATTTCGGTGCTACATCTATATCTTTCTTTAAATTGATATATTTTGGTTGGTCCAGACTTATTGAACACAATGTGAGTACCAAAGTCCAACCATCCTTGAGCATATATAAAATTATGTATCATAAGTGTAGTTTTTCCACAGTAACTAGGACCCACTATCAAACATCTAATATTATTAGGTAATAATTCTCCATGACGTTTTGTCGATACAGTCTCGTCTGGTATTCTTATTTTAATATCCCAGTCTACATGTTTCATGTTTTTCTTGCTCATTTATTAATAGTTTTTTAATGATATAGTAAATGAGTAAAGTATTCAAACTAACAGATAACAAACAAATCAGTGTTGAAGAAAATACTACATTACCCTTTAGAGATAGAGGGGCGCTCCTTGGCTTTAGTTCAGTTCTATGCTATTTATCTAATCCATATCATTATCTCTGGGAGAAATAAGCTATATTTTGTGGGCCAGAATGATACGGAATCAGCAATTGATATTCCAGTTGGCCAATATAGCTTAAAAGATCTTGAAAAAACTATAATTTTTTTAAAATTTAGTGTAGATTCAATGGATGGGAAAGAAAATGATAAATATTTCGAGCTGGATAAAATAACAGAGAGTGAAAGTAAAATGTACGCTTAAATTACAGTTTGGAGAATGGGGTTCAATAGGAAAACTTTTGGGTTTCGTAGAAAATAAAACCCTGAAAGCAAATGTGAACCATTATGGCGATTATTATACACTGCAATATAGTAAATGGTATGATATTAAAACATGATGAATATAATCATAGAGAATCTAATATAATTACCACTTTTAAACCAAGAACATTTGGTTTTGGCGACACAATCTATTACGAACCAGCTTATCCATTATTTTTTCCAGTGCAAACAAATCAAGTTAATGAAATAATAGTTGAAATTAAGGATGAGAAAGGTAAGTTAATAAACTTTGATTTGTCCGAAAGAACAGTGGTATTAGAGATGAGGCCATAGATATTGTTTGGTTTGGAAGTAGTCATATTCTATATATAATAACTTTAATAGTTTAAAAACTATTAAAGTTTCATGTGATAAAGATGAATAATATTTCTATAGAAATTGCAATGAAAGATTTAGATAAAAAATTCAATGTTTCGACTACTTTAATATGTCGAATTTGGAGATGTGTATCTACATTTTTAATTAGACTATGTTGTAGCACATCGCCGAAGTCAGAGCGATAATTTTTTTTTGTCTGATTGGATAACCGTTAAAACTTTATAGAGATATGAGCACAAATAAAAATTAACTGATGTCTAATTATACGACGATGATCATTTACTCTTTTAAAAACCAAATAGAATGCATTTGTTTAGCATCACAATCCACCATTCCACCATATGCAAAACTTATACCTCCACGATTAACATCATTTAAAACTTTTTCACTGAAAATCTGAACATATCTGTCTGGTAAGGTTACTTTAAAATTTCCTGAAGTAATTATCACTTTGTATCCATACCGTGTATCATTTATTTCAGCATGGTTTATGGGATAGGACTGCCCAATTGTAAGTTCGGAAAGTTTCTTAAATTGTTTGGTTCCGTTTAATACATTTAGCAACTGATTCATCTTTATTATACCAAATATTTTATTTTTTACATTTTAAAATTTTTTAATTTATTTTTTTGCGGTTATGCTCAAATGCAACTTTTTAATCCACTTTTTTGCAACTGATCCCAAACGCAACTCTTTGAGTCACATTTTTGCAACTGCTCCCAAATGCAACTTCTTAATCCACTTTTTTTGTGATTGTGCTGAAACTCAACGTTTTGAACCTTTTTTTTTTGCGATTGTGCCCGAATCGGCATTTCTATACTAATAATACTAACCATAATCACTCCTCGAATAGCATAAAAGGAACAAACTATTTCGGCGAAGCCAATGAATTAAGTACGAATTATTAAAAATTACTTTAATCAATAACCTGATTGACCAATACATAGCGAATGGACCACAATGCTATTTGCCTATCAGAGAATAAAAGCAACTGATCTCTACTTTAATCAAATTATTACTACATGTAACATTAAATCGGACTAATAAAAACCAAACACGAAACATTAATCATTCAATTACCACAAATTCATTAAACCAATTAACATGACAGAACTACAAGCCGTAACGAATGAAACACAAAATTTATATTAATATCGTAATGAATGGACCACAAAAATTATTTCCTATCAATATATACGACAGAAACAAATGCTAACCCAGTAATTGAATTCCTATTGAAATAATCAATCACATACCCAAACGAACCAATAACGACAAGCCCAATAACCAAGCTGTCATAAACACAATAAAAAGCATAAAATATACAGTCAACCTAGCACAGATTTATGTCAAAACTCACCAGAATTCCATGGAATATCGAATATTAACATCCATGGAACCTAAGCACACATCCTTCATCAGCTCTCAAGAGCAAAACGTTATTATCGATACGCAAATATGCCCAAAAACCTAAGATGCAACAAAATACAGGTTAATCAAGACAAACTATCTTCCACAATCCACCTAATGCCTTATAAAAATCATTGATTACACTAAGAAATTAATCAAACTTACCCAAAATAGTATGGAGTGTGTGGTGCTACTGTGGTGCTAGTGGGGTGCTAGCATGGTGCTAGTGTGTTGCTATGTGGTGTTGATTGCTGTGCTGATTGCGGTACTGATTGCAGTGCTGATCGTGGTGCTGATTGTGATTTTAATTGTGCTGATTGTGGTGCTAAGTCTTAAGTATGGTGTTAACTGCTAAGTCTTAAGTGTTAAGTTTTAAGTGTGGAGCGATTGAGGAGTAGTGAGGAGCTAATGTGGTACACTCTGGTAAGCTGATTGCTGAGGAAGTGTATGTGGAGGAGGAGGATGAGGCTGAGGATAAGAATGAGGAGGTGGAGGAGTTAAACCAGTGTTGCAAACTTTACAATGTCTCTTTAAATCAAGTTTTTAAAGTGTTGTTGAAAAAACTATTTCAATCTTTAAAAAAACAATTCAGTGTATGTTAAATATAGTGTCATTTATTTTAGCACATAGTTGAAGAATAATATCTCTTCATAGCAGATGTCAACAAGTTGATTCACAGCCGTAGTAATTTTTATATGTTAAAAAAGTTTCCTACCTTGGACACAAGTTCGGTAACTTCATGACCACGCAAGTGGAACTGATATTGGGTCCCCAAAACCCTAGTACAATTTTCAAGGCATTTCCAATAATCCTTATATCGGAGCTTCTGCAAGACATTAGACTTTACGCCCTTCGCCTTATGCATACACTGATCATTCGCAACACTATATCTATAAAGTTTGGTATGCAAACCTATAAAATGTGTGACTATTCGGCCAGCGCATTCATCTTTCATCACTCCCGTACGATTTTTGTTCTCACATGGGAATTTTTGTGGATCATCAAGCACATAGTTGGAACTTTCAACCCACACTTTTAAATCTGGGGTAATTACTTCACAAACATCTCTACAGGCCATTTCATATATCAGGCTGTCGGTATCGCAGTAGAGAAGGTGCAAGGATGGTGGAGGAAATTTGGTGCTCATGTACTGGTAATGAAACTCGTAAAGGGTTAATTTGGAAAAGTCAAGAATAGCAACGCCAGTGTACAAAGGCTTGTTAAACGTAACAGCTCTTTGACATCTCGACAAGGACAATATTCTCAGTGATTATTTGCTTGCCTTGAATGTAGGACCACCTATCAGCTCTGCCACCCCACTGTCCATGTCAAAACTGGTAACGTCTGTCATGCCCCTTTCCCCGGTGGACATTTTTCATTTTTTCCATACATGGAATTATTCATGAGTTTAAAAAACGATTTCTCGAATTAATTCACAACCTTAGCACGCTTGTCAATGTTAAATTCGATGTACGGCGCCATCCAGGCCTTCTGCTCAAAGTACAGAATGCGATGAACAGAGTCAAGATTGGCTCCATACATCAAATAGTGCTTCAGTGTTTCCCCGTGTTTAACATATCTCTTCTGTGGTGCGAGTGTCCTAAGTAGTTTTTCGTGCGATCCATCGAAATAAATTTTTTTTCGATGCCACACTGGAGTCGTAATCTTCACCCATGTAAATGTTATTGGCTTCCGCTATATCAAACAGTATTAAAACACCCTAAATGTTAACTCTATTTACTTACATAAAGTCTGCTATCGAAGGTGGTAGGCGAGGCCTGAACCCCATTCAGGCAGGTGAGGGTCCAGGTGAGGTCTGAACCCCATTCAGGCAGCTGAGGCCCCGATTGTTGTCAGGCGAGTGTTGCAGGTAGCTAGTCACCCAGGCATACAGTGGGCCTAGGCTACTCTGGACCTCGGTGATTTGCTAACCCCTCATTGCATCGGGGCAGGCCGCCAGGGGTTCCAGTGGGCAGTGGTCAGGTGGCAAACAGTGGTGATCAGGAGATCACGTGTATATATAAGCCGACACCCCCTCCTCACCCCCCAGGGAAACTTTATGAACAAGGAAAATAGCCTGATTTGATAATAAATCATAATTTTAACAAAGAAAATATGGTTTCCTTAATGATTTAAATGATTTATCATGAAATTATGGAATTAAAATATTTTTTAAATTAACTGACATGTTTGTTGAATTTTCCCATTTAAAATTACATCAAATTGGAAATGTAATGTGAAATATGCATATTTCTTCATTATTAGCAATAAATTTAATTTGAATTGCATGTTTATTTATTGATGACTTGCACAAATAAATTTATTTTGCAATATGAGGTTTTATAATTACAGAACATAATAGTCTCTGTAATGCATTACGTACAGTTCTCTGTTTCGAATGTCAATTGATTGTAATTTAATTATATAAATTTCAATAATTTAATTAGCTATCAAACATTGCATACATATGTGATAGTGGACCATCTATTATTCCATGAAAGAATGTTATGTAAGTTATAAGGACAGTGAATAATATTATCTATGCCTTAGCGGGATTCTAACCCAGAAACTATATTACAAGTATCCATGTCTTACCTGGGATTCGAACCCAGAACCTTCGAAGCATAATCTAACTATGCCATGGAGATTGGCGAAATGAATCAACTATTTTTATGTAATTGTGTTGGGAATCATTAAATAAAAATAATGAATGTGTGTTAGAGCTGTTCGTAATGGAGTTGGGCTGGGTCAACATGAGCGGGAAGGAAGCGTGGGCGAGGGGAATGCTTTCAATGTCAGTGTTAGTCCTAGTAGCGTGCTGGACTATTTGGAAGACTGTGTTGGAAAATGGACAAAAAATGGTATTTACGAGCTCTGCTTTCGACCTGAAATGCCACACTCTGTGTACTTGTACTGGGTAGCTGGAAGTTTGGGGCGGGATACAGACAAAAAATGTTTATTTCCCAGCTCTGCCCTCAGCCTGCATGCTGGTCACATATCAGAGTTTCAAGTGTGTTTCTTTGAAATGCAACAAAATATTATTATTTCTGGATACACTATTTCAAAAGAAGTTTTTCACAAGCAGCTAGAGTGCTAGCCCCTAGTTATTTTCACATCATATTAGATTTTTCACCACTCATTGAGATAAACCAAACACTTAAAGAATTTTTTTACGCCTTCATACCATATTTTTAGAAAATTTAAGACTTTTTCCCCCTTTATTAATCAGAGTAATAATTTTTCAGTCTCTTAAGGAAGCAACTACATTTCACACTTTATTAATCATAGTAATATTGTTTCCCTTTCTTAAAGAAACCAATGCATTTTTTGTAAAGGGAAAAAAGGCAATTAAAAATATACACAAATCCGTTCATTTTTAACACACACATTTATTTACTAATTTTTACATCTAGGATTTTTTTTAACAATTTGTTTCAAAAGTATAGTATATTAAGCAACCGATCATTTCAATACTACACAAGCACATAACAGAATACAGGTATAGGAGGTTTCATAACACACAAATCAATTCATTTAAACATAGATTGTTTCGAAATACACAACACATTTTACACTAATAAAATATTTCAAAAATACAAATGTTATACAGAAAGTTTCAAGTACATAACTAACATAGGACATTTCACAATACATAGCAAATTATACACAAACAGTCATTTAAACACAGGTTGTTTCAAAATACATGACACATTTTACTGGTATGGGATGCTTCAAGATTATATATAACATTTTAAAGAAACAAACATAGATAGCAAAACTTACACAAGGTGATACATAGCACATGTAAGTATAGGATATTCCACAAATATTTGAAGAGAATCTATAAGTTATTAGCAACTTCAGTAAACAATGTTTTTATAATTGAATCTATGTCCGCTTCTTGAAGTCAACTTTCAAGGAGAGGATGTTTCTTGTGACCTGGTTTGATCCTGTCTGAATACACATATTTACATTCTGGTGAATGTAAAACAACACTTTCAATTAAGTCTAGGTGTGATTCGACATAGTGTGAGTGCATGTCTTCAATCCTAGATGCAGCGGCATTGTTGTAGTCATATAAAACACATGACATTTGGTTGTATCATAACATTGAATCAATTCCTGACTTTTTGTCTCTCAGTGGGAAATAAATAACCTTAAAATGGAACATTCCATCGCAATACTCGCTAAATTAACAGAGAATCCCATTACACCATAGACTGTACGATACACTAGACTTGCCTTGTTTCATGCTAATGTAATTAGCCATGTTACTCGTATGCAATCCAATCCTCGACTGAGAACAAATTTGTAAGGAACAATGAATTAATAATCCTCCTCTATATTTGCAAGTTAAAATGTGTTTGAGGGCCAAACTTTATTTTTGCTAATTTTACTGCTCGATGTATGTAACACTTTGAAGAAACACACCCAGTACATCTTTGTATAACCAAACATTTAATGATGAATATATAAAATATTAATATAATTTTTACATTCCTCGAGATATTGAAATGTTAAAGTATTATCTGTTGTATAGATCATATGTTTCAAACACTTTTCTTCCTGGCAAAATGTTGTTACAACATGCTCGCCCCTAAGCTTAGGGGATCTGTGCGGTCTGCACTGATTTACAAGACATTTTGAACTGTTGCTGTTAGTTAAACTAGAATCGAAATTACATGACTTATTTCATGCTGTCAAAGATCCAGACAAGTATGAACATTTGAAATGAATGTCTGAATCGCACATTTCCTTAACATGTGAATATGCTAGGTTATAAGTTACAGAATGCCTTTTCATTCAATGAATACTTACAAATTGGCGAGAATGTTATTCTGAATTTGCCATTTCACAAACGCAGATATTGCATATTGATAAGAAAACTAGACTTCCTTGCTCGAAAATAATGTTGTGAATGTATCCATCACACATTTCCTTCCAATGGATTGTGGTTCCCTGACGAGGTCTGATGAGTTGGTAGGCGATTACTCCATTGCAGTGCTCTTCTTTCAACTCTTCAGTAAGGCTAGCTAACATCAGGTCTTCAAATGTAGATGGTAGTTCACTGTCAGGGCAGAGATACCTCACAGGACAATCATTGCATGCTAATCCTTCACCAAAGCGAGTGCCGAGGCTGGAATCAAAAGTGTAGCACCAATGTTCGATATTGTTACACACTTGAACTTGTAAAATACTGCCATAAGACTTAAAGAATACTCTTTGGTATCCTATTTGCAGGACCTTGTATACGACTGTAGGCTCGAAGATAGTCACCATGACTTATACTTTATTCAATTATTCATTCCTTTATATAGTCTGGCAGATTAGATGTTCTTGTTTTGAAAAATGTTGCATTGCCACATACCATAGGGAGATGTTAATTCTTGGTTACCTATATGCGTAACATGTTCGTTGTTGTCACATTGTTTGGTCCACACAATGGGAATAGAACAGAACAATACTTTTGCATTATGTATTCAATTTTATTGCATGATGTGCATTTCTCAATGTATTTCAGTAATGCTTCAAATGTTAGTTGACTCTCTTTACAAGGTACCTTACTGTCAGGACGCATAATATACAAAGGACAAAATCTTCGCCCAACGACAGACGTCACCAACGACATACGTCACCAACGACAGACGTCAAAAACTTAAAAAATATATTCAGGAGTGATTAACGAGAAATGCCAATGTTCTTCTCCATTACACATTTGAATCTGTAGTGGACCATCTTCTTCAAATCGAAACCACTCTCTCCTATAGCCTGGAGTAACACAAGCATAATGATGTGATGGGTAGAACCTCTCCATCGTAACTGACGCTTACTATATGTTTGAGTTCCTTTATATATGTTTTTTTTTTCAAAGAAAAAAAAAAGAAATGTTTCCACAATTTGCCAGTAGTGCACCACCGAGTAGGTTTAAACATAATTTCTAAATTTTTAGTCTTTTCTTAAGGTCATCTTGGTTAAATCGAATTTACAAACACAAATATTGCTCTGCCACACCTCACAACCCCACATACCACAAGGCGACATTTTAATTCTGCTACTACCTTTCATTTTCATGGTGTTGTTTGTTATTACATGTTTCAGTCCACAAGATGAGGCTGCGTTAGAATTCTCTACTTAATTGATATTTTATTTGTCTAAATCCTGACTCCTTGGTTATTTCTTCATTTCTAGTTTTAAAACATAGATTCCAAGGAGAACAGGGCAGTTCGCTGTCGGTTTGCATGTTGAAAACTGAGCAGTGATCTTGCTCATAACACAATACTCTGTCTTTATACATATTTCCTCCAAAACTTTGTGAAAAGTTCAAGTGTTCATCTCTGTTGCATATCTGGAATTGGGAGTATATGTTTTTTAGAGACTTGAACCACACTCTCTTGTAACCTTGAGTAACACTACCGTACTTCTTCTCTGGATTGAATGTCTCCATTTCAAAATCTTATGCAGATATGAAACTGTAACAAACCATTTTTTAAAATTATTATCTTTACATGTAGGTAGGATGCTGATACAAATACTCTCTTAAAGTTTTGCTTTTGCATTGCGAACAAAACAATTTTTTATAACAGTGATTAGTGTTATAGCATTTTACTAGCGAAGTATTGATTGAACATTCAAGATTTTTTCTGATGTTTACAATTTCAGCATTAGTCAAACTTTTTAAAATTTTCTTCTGTGGTTTTCCAAGTACATATACTGGTTAGTCTTCGAGGAGTGCATCTTTCATGTATTGGAAATGGTCTTTGTAAGCTATAACACAAGACTCATTTTAAATCATGTACTTCGTAAGTTTGATGCCAAAACATAATTTTCAATTCCGAATTTAAAGCAGACCAAGGCTTGGGAGCTTTAAAACTTGATAATTTTGTGTTATCATCAGTCGCATATGAAAATGCAAGTTCTTTAATAATAAAAGACTTATCTTGATAATTTTCGAATCCTTCCTCATAGCACATCATGATTAGACTATTTCAATCACGATTACATCTGAGTTTAACAAGTCTATTTATATGCTCTGTTTACAAAAAAAATCAGTTGTGGTTTCTGAATCAACTTCGTCCATCTCTGAGTCTTCTATTGGTAAATCGGGATGATTAATAAGGTTCATTATGTTTGCCACCTCCCGCATTACACAATCTCTTCTCAGATAGATTGTGTTTGGTTCATTGGAAAAAGCAGGTGTACCATAAAGATAATCTTCATCACAAGGCAAATACGAGACTATATCCTCATCGACTCTTGATTCCTCTGAGAGGCATAGATACACGTGTTGAATTTTATGTGATGCAAAAGTTATTATAAAGGCTTTAGGTAGCAGCAAGAGCTGGATCTCAATATCTAAACTTAAAAGTGTTTTGCTTTGTCCTTATGCTAAAATGGCATAAAACACACTCACATATTCATCACAGTTATCGCAGCAGTGTCCGTTGTGTATATTCCCTGTTGGTGAAGTTTGTAGACTGATAACTGTCTCGAAGAAGTCTGTTGATTGATACAAACTTCTCAGAGATGACTGTAGTACATCTTGGTGAAATCTGTGGAGTGATGTAATCCTAAAGTGATACACTCCCGACACGATCTGACCTCGACAACTGCTGGCTTAAGACTGAGAGAAAAATTAATTTATTCCTTCTTATAAAGTATAAGGATTCAAAATGGCCGCCATTTTACTTGAATGTTGCTAAAATTAGGTTTTTTTTTTTCAAGAACTTCTTTAAATATAATTTATTTTGACATTTTACAACTCATTTCAGGCTGGAATCGTGGTATTTCGTTAATATTTTGTCGAAATGTATTGTTTTTTAAATAAATTATTTTATATTTACCCAAATATACACATTTGTTCAAGTATATGCCTTTCTGATATAAATGGTATAATGAAAATCTTAGTTGGGAGCATTTGTAAAATAATATTTTATTTTTCACGTCTACATATTTTGTGTTTCGTAGATAAATCTACATGAGAAAACATATTTTGTCTGCTAATAATATTTTAGAAAATTATATGTTCGTTTTTGTAAACATAAATCCAGTATTGTATCGGTTAAATTTGCTTAGAAAACGTTTTTTTTTTCTTTTAAAATGTAGTAAGTTTTTGTCACTAGACAAAATCCTATTGGGTTCGAAATGCCTAAAATATGTTTTTTTATATTGGAACTTTACAACTCCGATACAAATTCCTATCGGTTTAATTTACGATGGAAACATGATACCTTTAATGAAATTGGTATATATGTGGTATAGTGATAAACTTAGTTTGGCGCATTTGTAAAAGAAAGTTATTAGAGGCAGTATTTAATTTTCGTGTATACGAAGATTGGTTTATAACTTAATGTTTCGTAGAGAATTCCACATGCAAAAACGTATTTTAGAAAATATACGCATGTTTAATATGCTTATCGAATTGTGGTTGGTAACAAAATTTTTTGATGGATGTTTAAAAAATGGTATGTGTAAAAACAGTTTCTCAAATACTTAGTTTTATGTCTTGAGAGCAAATGAGTGTGATCATTTAACATAATATTTTTAATAAAGTCATTATTTGGAATTATTAGAATTGGTTTGTTTAGCTCGTGTTTGCAGGATATTTCTTTGTAATTGGAGAAATTTTTTTTTGTTTTATAATATATTTTCTGGAATTAAAATATTTTTTATCTAGTTTGCTGGAAATTTGATTGGATTAAGTTTTCATTTTTAATTCGTTTTATAGAAAACTGAAATTTCCTCGGATTAAGTTTTCAATTTAAATTCATTTTATAGAAAACTGAAATTTCCTCAGCTAGCTAGCCTTCATAGGCAGGTGGGCGATGTCTTTGGTCCCGACATGGTGGCGCCAGCCCTGTCTTGGATGCATGAGGAATTGAGGTAGGTTCTTTGTCCCTGTCAGGTGGCTGTGGCTGAGGGGTGGGCATGAATCTGAAAAAAATGTTTTGTCCCGGTAGCAGTCCGTTCTAAACAAGCGGCAGGCCTACCTGCAGGGGTTACGCAGGGCATGGTGCAGTGTCGATGTCTCCTACACAGCACACTACTTTTCTCGATTTATATATTTATTAAATTCTCACATATAAGAGCTTTGGAAAGTTACTAGGTTTTATTATTCATTTACAAGAAATACATGCGACAGGATGTATGTTGAGAGTGTTGAATCGGAGCGATATGGGACACGGTCCAGCGGAGTAAGACAGGCTAAACGAATACGCATCTGTAAGATCACTGTGTTCTTTAAGCGGTATTGCTACACATTTTATTTTTAATTATTTTTAACATGTGATGTAACACAATATATGGGTCGGGTTTTCGAATAGGAGAGCGATGTGATGGTCGTATGAGTTAACGAAAGACGCGTTAGTGAAATGGATATAATTTATGTGTTTTTAAAAAAGCGTTCATTTGGGGTAAGTTAGATTAGTTTCTTAGTGTAATGAATTATTTTTATAAGGCATTAGGTGAAATTTGGAAGATTGTTTGTCTGGTTTAACCTGTAATTTGTTGCATCTTAGGTGTTTGTGCATATTTGCGTTTCGATAATAACATTTTACTCTTGAGAGCCGATGAAGGATGTGTGCTTAGGTTCCATGGATGTTAATATTCGTTATTCCGTGGAGTTCTGGCGAGTTTTGACGTGAACCTGTGGTATGTTGACTGTATTTCGTATGCTTTTTATTGTGTTCATGGCAGCTTGTTTATTGGGCTTGTCATTATTGGTTCGTTTGTGTATGTGATTGATTATTTTAATGGGAATTCAGTTAGTGGGTTAGCATTTGTTTCTGTTATATATTGATAGGGAATTAGTTTTGTGTTCCATTCGTTACGATATTAATATAAATTTTGTGTTTCATTTGTTATGATTTGTAGCTCTGTCGTATTAATCGGTTTAATGAATTTATGGCAATTGCATGATTAAAGTCTCGTGTTTAGTTTATATTAGTTCGATTTAATGTTATGTGTAGTAATCGCGTGATTAAAGTGGAGATCAGTCACTTTTATTCTTTGGTAGGGAAATAGCATTGTGGTCCACTCGCTAGGCATTGGTCAAGCGGGTTAGTGATTAAAGTAATTTTTAAAGATTCGTATTTAATTCATTTGCTTCGCTGAAATAATTCGTTCCTTTTATGCTATTGGAGTAGTGATTATGGTTAGCATTTACTCGATTCGTACATTTTAATTAAATTAGTAAACTGTCATTTGGGTTTTTGAACATAAATAGACTCTTTCCGTTTAATTTATTTTAATTAAAAATATTTGCTTTGCCGAAAACATTTCTCCTGTATCTAATTTGTGTTATGTATGTACATTCAGAGAGCGAGCTGAGTGCAACTGCTCTTGTGCATTCCATCAGTCTTAAGTGCTCATTCCTCCACAGACATTCAACCTGAATGGACGTGTATCCCGCTCCTATTAGTCACAAGTGCTCCAACACATCTCCAAACAAATAAAAAAAAGTTCCTTATGCTACTCTTCTACCAACCTCGACACCTATATATCCAATTACAAAATACCTCTGCTTAGTAGGCTCTCGGACGCCAGAGAGTACACATCGCTCCTCAATTACACAGTATTGTCCCAAAAATAGAAAAAAAAATTACATCAAAAAAATTTCATCACAGAAGTTTTGTCCAAGATAATTAATCAAACAATTATTAATACATTAAAAGAATTCTTTAATCCAATTAGCATATTAATTAGCAATTAATATGCAGATTAGCAATTAACATGCAAATTAGTAATATACAAATTCTTCTTCCACACGAGGTTGCCAAGAAAGGAAATATAAAATATTCTAAATAATTAATTTAAAAGGACAAACTGTAACAAACGTGAAATTCGCCTATGATACTTAATCGCATAGTCAATACGACTACGTAACATTATATATTTATATATATATATGTTATATATATATGAGATATATATCGTATATAAGGGTTATTCAGCTAAGATGTTCGCCCCAAAAATCTTCCGAACAGCTGAAAGAATGGAATTTTTGCTTTCGAATTATTAAATGGCACTACGGGACTCATGCGTCTGTTCTGATATGAAATTTATTACTGAGATAACGATATCAACTTTTTTTTTTTTTTTTTTTTTTTTTAAGGAAACGCACACAGTTCTCTCAATAGAATAACATGTTATTAAGAGGCGAGTTGCGTGACGTAATTATTTTAAAATTCTGATGAGAACTTTCTTTAGATTTAAGTAGGATTTTGTAGGTGTATGCATCATTTGACTGTAGCTGTTGCGGGATTAGTTGGGTCATCCACTGGGAGATGTCCAGCGGAGAGCTCCTACACATACCTCGCTGCACACATTGAGCGGTGTACATTGCAAAATACAATGTACCAGAAGGTTTCGAAGCCTCTGTTACACACGCGATTACTCTGTGAACTAATTGTTATCAAGCTATGGACATAAAATTAAATACATGTTTTATTTGTTTGTATCATCAACAACACCAACAACAACCTTTCGCGTGCGTCCGATACCTGCGTTACTGTATCACTAGACCGTTCGTCACCTGTTTAGGAACACTCCTCTGTACGTAGGAGCGGATGACGCAGCCTACTCCACAACATACGTGTATGATTAACACCCCCTTATATCTCCGGGTTTACAGAGTCGCTGTGGGCCTACGTATGTATCTGCACGACCACGAACAATAAGCAATCAATAGCAGGAGGTAAGCTTATGTTCCTCGCTGAATGGAGAGCAATGGTGTTCACTAGTGAGAGTCATCTCTGCCTTGGACAAAGTGACGGCCGGGTTCGCGTTCGTAGACGTGCGGGTGAGCGGGACAATATATCCTATTTCCGCACTTCACATACCAGACCCACGTCTGGGATTATCATACTTGGGTGGGAGGGGAGCCGGAGGGAGCATAAACTACACATCTCGATCGCCTCTGGTATTCATTTAGGTGAGCATGGCGAGTACGTCGCACACCCGTGGCATTGTCGATCCTGTCCTCTGGCCATACCTCGACTACCTGCAGGAACCAAACGTCCAGCATGATAACACACGTCCCCATGTCGCTAGAGAATCACAGCGTGCTCTACGTGTTGTAAGCATGCTACTCTGGCCCGCTACATCTTCAGACCTCAGACCCATCGAGCATGTGCTGGACATGATAAGACGGAATCTGATATCCAGCGCAGTTCCCGCAACGACCATCGCCCAGCTACCGCCAAAAAGTACAGCGAGCATGTGATACCCCACCCAGAGAGGTATGATGACAGCTAGTTTAAAATTAAAGAGGTAAACTTTAAAACTGTTCACTTCAACCAAAATGCTAACTCAAATAGTTGCTCCAGCTAGCTTCTTATTTCTATAGTTAGCTCTCACGCAGTTATTATAAAATATTCTTATAATGAATATGTCAGTTCAATACATGTGTAAATTTAGTACTCCGATTTAATGTAAGATCTTATATCATTAAAAGAAAAAAAAATATATTAGAATTCTGAAAGACCAGGAAATATTATAAGCAAATGACTTGGATTAAAAGTATTGTAAGGGTTATTTCTTTTTAAATAAAATAATTACATTTAAAAGATATTTACTGATTAAAAATTAAAAACTCATGTGATGAATATTTAAAATAGATCAAAATTTCAAATTACAACAAAATTCAGTGTCAATGCTAATGATGAAAATTCTGCATCAAAAAACTCTAGCTTTCATCCGTAAATTATCAGAAGTGGAGCGAACAACACTATTATAAGGACTACTTCAATAAAATTAGCTCAACTTCGTCGCTCATCCCGTTTGTGATAATAATGTTGCAGAGAACTTATCTGACGCTGCAACTTCAGGAATGGTAAACGATATATAGACTCTCTCTCTCTCCGACTTCATGGAACCTCGCGAAACACGTCATCGCTGCTCTCGGGTGTGCGGGCGTCGAGCTTCGTCGTCGATCCACCGCAGAATGATCTCGGTTGTGCAGCAGCTCACCAGTTGAGTCTGGAATCCTCGATGATATGGGACTTCCCGAGCTTCGTCAGGAATCTCTTCTTTACCGTCTTGAATATCGTGAAATATTATACAGTGTCTTCTTCCAAATTGATCTGCAAAATTAATTATCTTGCAAATTTCAAGTATTTATAATAATCTTCTTTTTGTGGAAATAACACGTTTCGTTTGTACATTACAATGATTAATTATAATATTCCTTTCAACGTAATTCAGATTTTATACAATGAAGTATCTCCTCAATATTCTTGCAGAACTTTCTTTAGACAAACCTTTTTCTTATGTTCTATATTTTATTCCAAACAAACTTTCTTTTCAAACAGTTACGTCATTCGCCTAACGTATGCCCTATCGGGGGTATAAAGTTATTCCACTCCCATTCTTCTGCAATAACAAGCAGACCTTATTCACTGTATGACGCACAAATTTAATTCATACATAATAATTTCCATGAGTGATATTTGATTAAATCTAGATACTTAATAAAGAACTTGGCAGAGTAGTTGGAAATAACCAGTGGGTGGCATGTAGGCTATACTCCCGTTAGAAAAGACTAATCTTCTCCTGGTACTATTATTATTTTTTGTCCTGTATAAGGAAGGGCTATGGAACTACTCATCCTCTGGATAACTTCCAGCTGTGTTCCCTTTAATAGCTCGAAAGGAGCAAGAGGACACCAGGTTTACATTGTAGTGGATACGAGGTGCTCGCTCAGATTTTAACACTCGCTGGCTGAACTGAGTGTGGATCAAAATCCTCCACACCCCCTATCCCACCCATCACCAACCACCCCCTCACCTTACCTTAGTCCCTTCCACTGCCCACATCACCCCAATTGGCCCACGAAATATTAAAAATCGAGGATATGTAATGTCATAACCCCACTCACCCTGCCACCCAGCCATAGCACATTTCGTGATGCCAATATTTAATTTTGGATTTGTGTATTATTGGTTAGTGCATACCCTCAATCACGATAACCTCAAGAACTATTCCGAATAGGTTATTTTGTTTTGAAAAATTCATGGTAAATTAATGTTTGTCCACATTGTAAGTGCATTTAAATGTAAGCAATGTATCGTGGAACTAATTTTTTTTTCAGTTGGGCCTGTATCGAAAAATATAATATGCCTACATACTCGCAAGTCTGATTTTTTTAAGCAAGGAAATATTTAAAGGCATATGATATTCTAATTTAAGATTTCTTACGACCAGGCTCGTGAAATTCAGTTTGCAAGCATAATTTCTAGCTCCAGGAAAAAATGCATGTATGAGCCCTACGACCATTTATAGACATAGTGATTGACTAAATTAAAAATATTATTTGCATCATAGTGATTTTATATCAAAACAAGTTTATAACAGGGGAAGAAAATATTTAAGGTTAAAATATTGCTTATATATATTTTTTAAATTTATTAAAATTTATTTCTACAAAATTATTCATGTTCGTCTGTATCCATACAAACATCAACTTCAGTTATAATTCGTTAAATACGAAACCAACTATTTAGGCACTTGTGAACTTCGTGCTGCCGTGCAGTAAACTTGAAGGCAAAGTCCTTGCAGCAGAAGCAACAACACTGACATGCTACTGAAAGCCCTAGATGATACACTAGCGGTCCCAGATGGTTCTGCTGTCGTCACGTTGGAAGGAGCAGGATCCATGGATGATGTCTTCATGGAAAAAGATGCTGCTCCTGGTGATGAAGTGCCAGGTTCGTCGTTCATACTGGTCACAGCAGATTTTGGTAGCGGAGCCATATGATCGAAATCACCGACCATCGCTCCGCCGACGGAGGCCGCGAGAACTCTCTGTTGCAGATCCGGCACCAAGGCATCGATGAGGCCTGCAGTTTAACTTTGCATGACCTTACATGTTTACAGTAAGAGTAAGTATTGTTGTGGTGTAAAAAGTGACCCACACCGCAAGCACAGATATTTAACGTGGTTGGGATTGTTCATAAAGCCACGAAATGCATGGTGCTGTGTGGTGTATGTCGCAATAGCTGCAGGGATAGGTTTTCCCTGGTGGTGCCGATACAGGCGACGTCCCAAACTCTGCAGGAGACAGGTCAGCAAAAGGACTGGATGGTACAGCTGAAGAAACAGATACTGCAGTAGGAAATGGCGCTGCCAATTCGTCCGAAATTGCAGTCGACCCCACTGAAGACGTCTCAACCAAAGAAGTCAATGGCGCTGCCGAGTTCATGCCTGAAGATGGCGATGATGGTGCTGTTACTGAACGTATCCCATCCGAAGAACTCGATGGTGATTCTGCTGGACCCACGACAGATGTTTCCATTATGCTTATGCCAAGTACTGTCACCTGCTGCGACGATCTGCACTCCCCAATACCTTTATTAAATTAAGCTCCATAAAATGAACCCAACTACCGACATAGCTATACATGACGTTAGGGAAATATTGTAGTGCATCGTGGGAGGCGAAGGCACATTCACTGTTGCACCTGGTGATGAGCTGACGAGTGCAGCATTCGTTCTCGTCGTAGGCATTGACAGTGTGGAGAGGTATAGGTACGAAACGATGTTAGCATTGTCACTCGTACCGACGACTGAGGTTGCAGCAAAACCCAGATATAAACTTCTTCTCACCACTGTGGGTGCCGATCCGTAAGCTTCTCACATGCCTAGGGCCCTCTGCATATATACACTTTGTTAAAACAGAATGTAAATTGTTATACCGCGAATTGTGGACAATCTTTAATGTGCGTAATTGACACAGATGATCAGTGGACCGATTATATTTGTTCTCAGCCGCAGATGATCCACCAAATCGAATGTTCAGCCTGAACCCTCCGATATAATTTATTCCTCCTCGCAGCATACCTCCTTTATTTTCTTTTGAACACCAGCTTCGATGTTATCCGCATTACACCTAGGTATGTTCGAGGTCTTGATTGCTTTCTTTTTTATACATCTGGTTTACTATATCTACATTCCAACCATATATTATATTTGATGGTTCAGTATTTCCCCACCTCTCTGTAAGTTCGTTTATTAAAATATTGTTTCATACAGGTCATAAATGAACAAACATCCTTCGTCGATGTTGTCGGATTCGGAGCAACATAATATTTTAGAAGACCTCTGAATGCTGATTCCTTAGGGAAAAAGCCATTTACATTCACCTTACTTTCTTAGGTAGTGATGCAAGGTTGGGTGAATTGCTAGGCGTAACTTTTGATTCGCGGGCCGAAGTTGCAATGGAACCAGTCTTTGCTGTGAACTACAAATAGGAAGGATGAACCACTAGGGCTGCATCATAAGGTGATGCACCCCGTTCACACTGTTTCAGGTAACTTTTTTAAACGTTCTGTGCAAGTAAACGGTTCAAAGCACTTCTCACATCGATGTGGGATGCGCGTTCTTTCCATTCCTTCGTGCTTCATTAACATTTGCGAAAGTCTTGTTGAAGTTGCTGCGTATAAGGAAACGATCTGCTCATGACATTCACAGCTGAAGTTTTCTGCCTCCAGTGCGTGTACCACCAGTTACCATCCAGTACGTCTCTGCTTCAATGTCTGCAGATAACGCTTAGCAGGCAGTGAAGGTAGACCAGTATGGATCTCCAGATACCTTTTCAGGTTGCCATTTTGTCGACCGAACTGCGATTTGTATTTTTCGAATGCGAAAGTAACATGCTCCATATTCCGAATACAGTTGACCCCATGTCGCCGAGCATTCCTGCTTTCAGAAAATGTCTTCTAGCAATAACGACACAATTTTATGGAGTATGTTACATCTTGGATCAGGACAATGCTCCCCTCTTCGCAGTCCGTAAGCTTAAAAATACAATAGAAGACAAGATTTCGAAAAGAACATGAACAATAAATATACATTAACCTCAAGAATTAACATTATTAAAAATGCAGATATAAAGGTCTCATGTTAAAACAAAGAAAGTGTTGGAGGGAAGACAACCTAGTGCACCCTCGACATGAAATTACACAAGATTATGAAGAAACCCTCCAAATATTCCATCCACGGGAATTTCAGCATGAAAAAAAATGTGTTAAATATACATATTAAATATTAGCACCCTAAGCATGTCAAAGAAAATGAGGAAAATAACCGATTGGGGGGGGGGGGGGGGAACTAAACTATCTAATAAATATATGAAGCCGAGACCATAACATCGACCTATCCAAATTCTGATCCGTATCCTGTTTGGGAAGAAAATCACGACATGTAAAAATAAAGTCATACTGAAAATTTCTATAAAAATACCTGCAATGCTAAATACAGAGACAAATCGTAATGCCTATCATAACTCACATCACGAACTCGCCTAATTGTTTTAAGAAGCCCGAGCATTGCTTTCATATTCCACTCATAAACATACCAGCCCGTTATCAGTGAGAATTAAGCCTATCGAATAGCTACAGTTCATATTCAAGCCCTAACATACGTCATCATTTTTATATTGTTTGCACCTGCAATTCGTGCAGTACCCTAGTACAATGCGACTAACTATATATGGGTAAAGACACATTAGTGGAAGAAAGGAACCAGTTCGTTCCAGTATGATTTTATTTTTACATGTCGTGATTTTCTTCCCAAACAGGGCACGGATCAGGATTAGGACGGGTCAATGTTATGGTCTCGTCTTGTATATTAATTAAATAGTTTTGGTTTTTTCCCATTTGGTTAATATTCTGATTCTTTTTTGACTCGCCTAGGGTACTAATATATAATGTGTGTATTTCAATGATTTTTTTATACGCTGAACTTCCCATGGATGGAATATTTGTAGGGTTTCTTCATAATCGTGTGAAATTTCATGTCGAGGGTGTACTAGGTACCCACCACCTGCTTCCAAACACTTTCTTCGTTCAAACGTGTGACCTTTATATCGTTATTTTTTATCATGTTGATTCTTGAGGTTGATGTATATTTATTGTTCGTATCCTTTTCAAAATCTTGTCTGATATGGTATTTTCAAACCTACGGACTGCGAAGAGGGGGTGTGTGTATATATATGCTTATAGGTATGTGTGTGTGTTTATATATATATATATACACGCACGCACGCACGCACGCGCGCGCGCACGCACGCACGCACGCACACACGCGCGCACACACACACACACACACACCTATAAGCATATTAAAATAACATTTTTTATGTAAGTATCTGCATGCTTTCTTCCAGGGATAACCAGTACGTAGGTTTTCTCAGAATGCTCCCATATTTTATTATTTGGAATGTACTGCAGAAGGCCTTGTGGGGGAATAATACGGGCTCTTGAAAAGAACAGTACCTGAAGTGTTCCTCCAATCGGATGGATAATTCACAATGTGTTTCGAGGCGTGATTCAAGAGAATAAGTTTGTAGAATGGATTAATGGTTTGTGAGAGAGTTTTGCAAAATCCATCGCAAAGGGGCGACTTGCTTCAGGGCATTGAAGAAATTAGCGAGTGTGTTTGTCGCTATTTCGAGTCCTAATCGGATGGTGCTATATAGACCTCATGGGCATGCTTGCGACTGTTCGTTTAGCTCGAGGATTCGTCGGGCAATAGCTTGTAAAAAGTATCGACAATGCGCTATATGAAAAATGACTGATACCCGACACTTTTAATGAATACAATGAATTATCTGCATATATAAATGAATATATCCATGTACCATACATTAGTTGTTTTTAACCCAGCAAATCAGTAACTTCTTGTCAGGAGCCAGTCGGCTGGAGCCAGTCGGCTGGAGTAAAGTTTATGAATTCATGTATGCTTGAAGACGAAGCAAGCCACTGACGATGTGAAATGATGTATGACACGTACGACTCCATGCATACCTTCAACGACTGCCTACAAATTACATGGAAAACAACGCTGTCACTGTGCCAAGTCCTTCAGTAAAAGTTGCAATGCACGGCTACATGAGAAGGGTGACTGTTTGAAGAACCCTTCTCGTGTGATGTTTAGCTGCAAAAACTGTCCTAGGTAGTTCACTCGACGTGATATCATAAATAAACACATCAAAGCTGATAAATGTAGTGTTTTTTTTTTTTCGCCCACCGAGACACAGCATGTGATGACTTCATTACCTCCTGTTAATATGCTACATAAAATGTTTGCAGACGAGGGAACTCGCAATATCAATGACCACTTGCAGTTTATGCAAGGTGATACAATGAAGGAACACATTGATATTTGCAAGGGTTCGTCTACTGGGAGGCAGCATGTGATGTCTCAATGTCTGCATGCGGTTGTCCAGTTGCAATCACGTGGCAACTCGGTGATTGGTTGGTCGATGTCCGAACAATGTATTAATGGTGTAGTAAGATAAGTTAAAAGTCAGTATGACGTCATAGGGCTTGCATACCCGTATATTATAAGCAATGGGGGTCAGCGGAGAAGCTTAGTTTGACAATGGCTAGTGTGAAAGGTGGATCGTCTGGGCTAGCTTCTGTGCCAGGTAATACATGGTCAGTTACGTTAAAGTGGAGTGGATATTACTCGCCAATGGTTTCTCGTCATCTTCTTCGAGTGAGGTGTCTTCTGTTTTACCATCTCCATCGACTTCTTCAGCTGTGATTCTACATCACTAGCAGCATCTACTTCCTCCAGTGCAGTACCATCGTTTTACATTGGTATGGTGCAATCGACTTCTTCAGATGTGACACCTACATTACAACCAGCATCAATTTACTGCCACCAGTGCAGCACGATCGTCTACAGATGGTACAGTACCATCGACTTCTTCAGCTGTAATGCTTAGGAAATCTTTAATGGAGCCATCAAACTTTTCGGCTGAGGTACCTCGGACACCATTGCTGGCGTTACCTGCTTCTTTAGCTCCAGCACCTACGTCTGGAGATGTCCGTCAGTCTTTGCCTGAACATTTACGTTGTTATCAGTGTCACTTTTATGATAAAACTTTTACTTTCGGTCACAATGTACGGAGTCATAAGCGCTTTAATTGGGCCAAGAATCCCTGTCGTATGTCATATTTGTGCGACAGGTGCGGAATGCAGATCAGCCGTAGTGAGCATTTACTTAGACATGCAAAGACCTGTAAAGGCGAAGTGCATTTCTCATCAGTACCTCGGTACTAAGTTTGCTGCAAGCAGGTCTCCTGCAAGTTTAGTACATACCCTCAAAAGTGTAGTTACCTACATAACCTGCCCTGCACAATGTGTTGGTGTAATAAATGTCACAATATTTTCGCACAAGGACAACACGAGTGTGAACAGCGAGATGCATAAAAGATTATAACCTACAACAAAGTTGCATGTAGTGAGATGCATACATATCAAAGAATATTGTAATATTTTTTCGAGGTCATGGATGACTGTATTAAATTAATAAATAAAAAGTGTCTGTAAATAAAAATTATTTTATTTTATGTTTACCTAATTTGCCAGAATAAAATTAAAATTTGAAAGGTTCAGAAATGAAATTAATCTAATTAGAAAACGATGTATAAAGTACTGTTGTACTATATGTACCATTATATAATTAAATAAAAAAATACTTTTTAAAAATTGAACAACTAAAAATTTTTAGTAAAAGATATATACTTAATAAATTATTCAGGTAGTAAAAGTTGCGCATCACGCAAGTAGGTATACTGTTGATTGAAAAAAATACATACATATTTAAAAAAAATAGGAATGAAAATTACAGATTTTTTCTGATGTATATAAATATGAGTGCCGTCAGCTCACCTGATGGATGGATCAAGAAATTAATGCCGCGTATGTGTTACAAATAGAATCCAACATGAAGGGCGCTGATATTGCAACATATCCTTTATAGCATAAACAAATATGGCTGTCACCTGGTGACTAAATCTAAACTCACCTAGTGGGGGGAATTAATATACTAGCACCACGTAGGTGAAGTAAATATATGAAATTCAAGATGGCGTCCTCCAGCAATGTATAAAAAAATGACAACGAACAAAGATGGCTGCATACGATAGAATAAGCAAAGACTTTGGGAGTAATGACCGGGGGGGGGGGGGGGAGGAGGGGCCCTTCCGAAATGTAAGTCTTTAAAAAATAAATTGTTTGGTATTAAATTTTTTACAATTAAAAAAAAATTTAATAAATTTCGTGAGTTTTTTATTTGTTTAGAATTTATTTTTTGAGTTTATCAAGGTCAAAGGTCACCGGAGTTACGGTCAAAATCACCGACATCCAACATGGCGGATAATATGGCCGCCGGTTAGCTGACGGGAATGACAAAGCATAAACAGCTCCAATCCCAGATCCTGATGTACCATAATCATTAATACTGAAGGTATTATAAATCATGCAATGGTGGTAGTTCATCATCCAAATGTTTTAATTAATAAATTCATCCTGCCTGTCTATGAGGTAAAGTGTCGTTATTTTTAACCAAAGCATGTACGACATTAAACCTCCGTAAGTTGTTGGAACGTCGTGGTTCTATTTAGGCCTATATACGTTCGCCAAGAAGAAATTATTGTTATAATAATAACGATAATAATTCTTATTATTATAAAGTCCGGGCGCTCATGGGCGAAGGATGTGTGTTGAGTATGCTCCTGTGATTTTCTTGTGTCTCGGTGGTAATTAAGCAAGTGAAGTGTCAGAAACCCCTGAACCATTGGACTTTAGGGGGTTTTTATATGGCCCCTAGTTCAGATTATTGTTATTTATGCGGAAAACCGTTTTTCGGCAAACAAAAGTTTAAGTGCGCCGGTTCATGCGGGATACGTCTCCACTGCTATTGTGCAGGTGTGGCTAATGAAGAATACCATTGTGTACAGTGTAAGGACGCAAGAAACGTTCGGTTTTTCTCAAAACAAAAAGTCTTAACAGTGCGGAAAAAAAAGCTATTGTGAGCGATAAGGACTTATCTCTTACCATATCGCTAGAAGACAACGATAGTTCTACGTCTACACAACAAGAATATCGGCAAAAATTGCCGGTACAATGGAATCCAGCGTACAATCTAGATTCGTGGTATCTATACTACTAAATAAAATAGAAGTATCTGTCTGGGATTTTCGAATTTTCAACTTTTAGTTATTTTTTCATGTATAATTGATAACTAAGCCATATGTTAATGTAAATTTTTTTCATGTCTGTCTGTCCAACCGGATTTAGCTCAAAAACCGCTGAAAGCATTTATATCAAATTTACACAGTCTATAGATAATAACCCCAAGACCAATTAAGTATTTGTTTCATCGAGATATATCAAACGGTTCCGGAAAAAGAATGAGGATAAGGGATGTACATAGGTACTGGATTAAACTTTTATCAGGATTTATTACTGCATTAAAAAAGCAGTCAAAAAAAGTTCCGTCATTTATTTCTCTTTTGTCTATGGCTGTCCTCCTTTCCTTCCAATAAGCCACAGTGGCCCAGTGGCTAAGTTGTGCCACAGTGGTTAAATGGATATATCAAGTGGGGCCGTAGTGATGCAGTGGATAGATATATATCAAATGGGGCCGCAGTGGCTAGAGTGATATATTATCAGGGATGTAAATAGGTACTGGATTAAGCTTTTCTAAGGATTACTGCTACCTGTGGCGTAGCGCTGGCGTGCTAGTTATGTAGTAAAATTGACGAACTTTCAAAGGAGATTAAGGACCTAAAGGAAGACAATTCTCCTTTACGTGCACTTTTTTTTTGAAAGTTTTCAATCTGCAAACGAGAAGAAGCAGTGCACTTCGTGCGAGGCTCCAGGAGTTTCGCAAGATAACCAAACAAGTAAGCAAAAAAAAATCATACAGTGAAGTGGCTGGGAAAAAATTCGAATCTGTTCCTACAGTTTCTAACAGTAGTCAACAGGGCAAAGTCTCAACGGTAAAGATGTTGTCCAGTCTGAAAGCCGTATGACGTCACCAGCTGATGAAGAGGGATCTGTGCTTGTCAGCAGGCGAGGCACAAAGGCTTCCACGGACAGCGGCTCCCCAGTGAACAAAACAAAACCGGTTCAGCTCGGAGTGCAGAACAGGGGTGGTACCATGTTACCGTAGTGAGAAGCGACTGTGTGACTGTTAGTACTGGCTACTGTGCACTGCTGGCACTCGCCAACAGTGTGAATACCTAGCCACTGCTTATTTGTAACCAATGAGAATACTAGGGGCTTACTGCAGGTTCATCCCTCTATTTTTCCGGCCAATAATGAAACAGTATAGTAATATGTGACATATGAAAGCTTCGTACGAAAACAGCACAAAGCTAAATCATAAAAATGCTAAATTTCTGAGGCGAAATGTGCTGATGCGTCAGGCGACCTTACGCGGCGAGCGACCTTACGTCAAGCGACCGTAAAACTTCTGCTTCGAGGTAGAGTGGCCTAAGTTAAAACCCTTTCTCCCTGTTCAGCGCTACACGCGATGTTTCACCCAACACTGTCGTTTCTCCATTTACGTCGGATGCATTGAAATAAACGCGACCAGTGATTATTATGAAGTAAATAAATACTTTTTTTTTGTGAATAAGCAGCTTGATGTTAAAAAATATCGTGCTCCAACTATAACATTGAAGATATTTTGTACGAGTATAATTCGACTCCAGGCGGAAATCAGTGATAGTAGAATTGGTCTTGCTTTAAATATCCAGGGTTTGTAGACCTTCACAATGACGGGATGGTTACTGCGGTCGCTACGAGGACATGCCGTACCAGCTGCGGAACAATGTGAACATCGAAACGGTTCCGAGAACTGCTAGACTACGAATGAAGGCTATATTCGTTTCGCACCAGAGGTGCAAGAAAACTAAATAGTGACATATATAATTCAAGAAATGAAAGTGTCAAACTTAAAAGTGACAAAACTAAAAACATGATACAATTCTTATTCATCATTTTACGTTGCTGTGGCTGAATCAGATTTCGACCAAATATTTAACACGGTCTTTTGGTCTGAGGGCTGTCTCACTAGTCATTATGGCAGGTTGCAAATTGAGCAACTCTTCTGCCCGGATAGTGAGTCTAATATATCTAATGTTCAACAAACTAATGTAGTTGCCGTAGGAGCTGAATCTGAAACAATTTAAATAATGTTATGCCTTCGGAGGGGCTAAATTATAAAATATATGCTGTTTAGGGATTTTGAGATATATTACCAAAATGTCACTTTTTGTTGAAATATTATTAGTTACAATTTTTCTGTGATTTATTTAACAGAAACATGGTTTAATGATCTCAGTTTAAATTCTCATTATTTTCCTAATCATTACAGTATCTTTCGTAAGGACCGCAATCCTAGTTTTGCACAGTTAGAACAAAAATTTGAATTTCAGTATGAAATATTGATGATATCTGGGTTGAAATTGTATGTAATAATGTGAATAAAATTTCAGTTGGAAATATTTATCTTCCGCCACAATTACCAGTGGATGATTTTAAAAATTACTTTACTTTTGTTGAAATGAATTGAAGTAATTATTCTCATAAAATAATACTTGTGAGTGATTTTAATATTCTTGGTGTGGATTGGAATATCTTTCATACTCAACACATTTTTTACTATACCAATAAATTAAAAGGTCAATCTTTGTTACAAACTATTAGCTTACTCACTCTTGGACAGTTTAGTTTCTCTAAACCAGATTCTGATTTACTGAACTTAGTCTTCGCTAGTTTCCATATAAATGTAGACAAATTCATCGACCCATTAGTAGAGGAAGATAAATGTGCATATGCATTGGAACTGTCACTTCGATATCAGTGAGTTCGGTAGAGCAGCTTATAAAAGTTTGACGGAATTTCACCGAAATAAGGCTATTTACACTTTTTAGACTTTAATGCAAACTAATTGTTTTTAACTTCATTGCTTGTAGGACGGGTAGACATGGATAAGGTTAACTACACTCAGGTTGGTAACAGAATGAGATTTATTATGGGAGAGTTTGGCACAAGGAAAATTTGCGCCGCAAGAGGCGCTGGTGTTCCACAAACGTACGTACGGGATATGGAGAAGCTCTGTATTTCTTATGTGTTGAAATTTGTTTTTCACACGAATTGAGAGATATATACGAGATACTTGCCCGTGGCAAAATATCTTATTTTGTAACTGTTATTTACAGTCTGAAATGCTATTTACAATAGTAAATATTAACAATACGATAGTGTTTGGTATTGAGCTTTTGTAGTCTCTCTTATTTTAGTGGAAAAAAGACACGAATTTAAGAATGAAAGACACACTGTTTCGCAAAAGTCATTATTAACGATATAATATTAAATACTCTGATATATTTCGTTATATTACCACTCTTAGTGCGAAGATTCTCTTTATAAGTTCTAGCACAAAACAATTAGGAATATTTTACACTACTGTATTTATTTTATGAAAACTGCAATCACTCCATTTTATTACATACAAAACAGAAAATCATCCTGTAGATATGCGATATAAGTGCTATGTGGTGGCGAAAATGTTTAGTTGCCAAACTAATACCATGGATGATAACTATGTTACAGATGGTTTGCTGTTAATTATAGGCCGTTCACGGTAAAGTGAGCACTTGTGAAGCCCTAGTTACTTTTTTCTTTCAACCAACTTATTTCCTTCCACCACTTTTTAATGTAAACCCTGCCATGTGAGTAATAAAGACAGTGTATACATTCACCATACACAAAACCAAAAGTTCGAGGCCACAATGAAATGTATTCATTGGTTATTATGTCTTATGAAACAGCTTCAAAGAGTGCTCACTTTACCGTGAACGGCCTATAAGCATTTGTAATCAACCTTCGAAAAGAAATCCCTGTCCGTAGCTGCAGATATTAAAACTAAATCGCTGGTTGGAGTTCTTCCAGACAAGTTGGCAGAACAATCTGATATGTAGTTCTGTTTTTTACGTAAATGCATATTTAAATTTGCAACCATAGTGGGAGACAATCCAGAAAATCCAATGATAACAAAATTGGAGGATACAGTTTGGTATTGCAGCTCCGAATCTATCGCATACATTCAAAATTCAATTACACCACTCAATTGTCCAAGGATCAAAGAATATATTACGTTGATTGAGGACTGCGAAGCATTTTGCGGGTAGGGGAGGGGGCACCATTTTAGTTCGTTTCATCGCGTCTCATAGCTTCCGCGTAGTATAACTTTTAACTAGGAGTAGCTACGAAGCTCGTTTAGGTTTCAATTGACAGATCTCGTCAATATCAATCAATTGCGTGTATAAAAACATTTATGTGGCGTAGTTATGGTGAAATCGTAGTATGCGTTTATTGTAAAAAAATTAAGAAAACTTAACACAATGTTGGCCTATACTCGTCAAAAAGCCTGGGTTGAAATACAGAAATCGTATACGGTTGGTAAGAGCATCTGAAATGCAATCCAGTGATACCCATAAAACTCCATATGATAGAGTGAAGCGGTGCCGGGGATCTAAAATAAACATCAAGGCGTCCCCAACACAGCCAAACCCAATTTTTTGACGAATTTTAAGTGTGAGATTTTTTTATTTAATGAACATTAAAATTGGTTTTTTAATTGTGCAGATTAGTGTAACAATAGTTTAAATATTATGTTTCTACAGATTTCAAAACGTCACTTCATCAAATCTCGAGGCTTTTGACAGAGTTAATTGGTATAAGCGGTTGGAAGTACATTCAGTGATTTGAACTAAGAGGGACTTTCAAATGTACTCAACAGTGAACCGCCAAAAACATAGGAATGTTTATTTTCTTGCTAAAGATAACTCTTTGCCACGTGTGAAAAATAATTAGTCAAGTCAATCAAATTCCTTTCTCGTGTATAGTATTTGTTATAAAAATGTTACTAAACGTCACTAAGTATTCAAAGATAGTAAAACGAAGTGTACACAACAAACGATAACAGTGAACCCACATTTGCAATGCTATTCCTACCTTTTACATCTCCTATAGAGCGAGACAGTGAGGTGTAGCAGGTGACTGTCAGATAGTTTCTTCCGTTTAACTTCGGAGACTGCGTTTGCTGAACTTGAAATCCACTTAATTCTCAACATTAGCAAGGGGAAAAGTATCAATGACGTAGTAATTAATAATATGAAGTGAAATATTTTCCACTATAATCCTTTTTGTACTATAGGTATGTCATTACCCAACAGTACTACTAATGTATCTCAAGATAATAAGTGAATAAATGTTCTTAGATTTCAAATCAACGTAGAATACTAGATGGGTATGACTGTCGCCATAGCACAGCAGGCACCAACATCCGTGGCGTAGTCTTTTCGTCTGTCACTGTATAACGCGGGATATATTATAGGTTCGAGTCCCGGGCAAAGCATGGGTGTAAAATTGTGTTCATCTGCTCGTTTCCAAATTGGTCACCTTAACTGGTAATTTGTCACATTTCTGAATTATAAGAAATGAATTAATGTATAAAATTGAAAGTCAATTAAGTTATCTTATCTAAAAAAAGACGCTGGGAGCGATTAGCTCAGCAATTAATTTGGAAACACGTCATTGCAACACGTTGTAGGAAGCAGAACACAAAATATGTTAACTCAGAACATACTCACAAAAATAATAATTAGAAACTTAAATAGTGAAATAAAAAACGAGGTGGTGTTGGCTGTTGTTGACAAATAAGTCAGTAACACACAAATAATTCCGTAACACACAAATCATTCCGTAGAAGGAATCTAGTCAGTTATCACAAGAAACTAGAATGAGTAAACAAAAGAGAGAGAGAAAAAAAAGAGGATGGTGTATGCAGGAAAAACTGGAATAAACAAAGAAGACAGAACAAAAGAACATAATGGTTAAAACGGATGTATACATAGATGACGCGAGGACACAATCAATCACAACAGGCTTCCTTCGGCGACGATAGGTGCGACTTATCCGGAACTGAAATCTGTTCACATCTTCAGTCATCCTGTGCATTTTAGATTTCCTCGACCTACAACAAAGTGTTGTCATAGCGTGCGTCCAAATTAATGGTCCAGTTAATCACTTGCCCCCTTTGTAAGAATCATTCAAATATCGCACAAGTCTTGTTCCTTTCACCTATAGATCAGTGTTCGACTCCCGTCATCGAAACCGTGGCATTTTTTTAAGTTGTATGTGAGCGTGGTACACCGCCGGCATATGTAAACCTTCGCAAATCATCCTTTCTAGTCTACACATTTATTGACTTCAAATTTCGAACTTTTAAGATTTATTTCTGTTTCCCTGCTTCTAATCGCAATTGTCAACTGCAAAATTACTGTTAAATGAAAACTTGTTTCTATTTTTATTTCAAATAACACACTGTAAAATACTTTTCCATTGGTCGAACCTAGGTAGTAGGATCGTTACTGTGAACATGCCGGATGTCCTAGATTTATGTTTACACTCTTTTTGCGTTAATAACATATAAAGTATTAAAGACAATCTAATGGGACTTCGTGTGCGTGTGTGTGTGCGCGTGCGAGCACGTGCAGGTATTCTGCTGTTGCCAGTTCGCGAGCGGTAGCACTACAATTGTAGAGGAAATGGCGGAGGTGACAAGATTTTCTTCTGAGCAACGTAAGTGGTTTTTAAGTTGTAATTTGAAGAGGACTAAGGCGCAGAGACAGTGGAGAGCAGTATATGATGCTGCGCCACCCCTCACATATAACTACGACACAAATATGTGACTAGTTAGAGAGGGACGGAACTACGTGTGATGTGATGTTAAGAGAATACCAGCAGACAAAGAAAGTGTGTGGGGGAGGGGGGGGGGGAACTGCACACACTCACATGCTCCCCTGGGAAGTTCAAGTCCGTACGGCAAGCTGCGTGCATGTTAGGTGTCGGTACTTGAAGGGTACATCACATTTAAAGCTTGTAAAGTGAAAGCCCCACATTACCACGTTAATTCACGCTATGAACGAAGACGACCCAGATAGGTGTATCGAATTTTGTGAGTGGGTTGTGAGCACGTGCAACAACAAAAGATAATAAATATTTTACTGATACAATTGTTTCGTCTAGTGAGACAACCTGTAAATTCAATGGAACCGTCAATCGCTGCAACTGCGTGTACTGGGCCGATGAGAAGTCCCACATTGTGGTAGAGCAAGTAGTTAGTCTTCCCGAGTAAACAGCGTGGTGCGGTATGTCTGCCAGAGTACTTGTTGGGCCATTCTCCTGTGACGCAACGGTGACGGGTGAAAGTTACCGAACCATGTAGCAGGAAAACACTGTACCAGCTGTTCACCAACTCTACCCACATGACGATAGTTTTATTTTTTCCAGCAGGAAGTTGAATCCTGCGACATTACCATCGAGACATACGGTCGCTCCTGAATGAAACATCTGTTGGGAGGTGGATACGCCGAAGAGGAAGTGTTGAGTTCCATTCAGATTGCTAGATTCAACGACGTTAGATTTTTACCTTTGGGACTGAAGAACACAGTGTACACTGCAAAGTCACGGATCTCTATGAGACATGCGATTGTGAGGGCCTTTTGATACGCTCTCATGGAAACTGTAGCTACAGTTCGCCGTTCCGATCTACAGCATTGCAGACAATGTCGTGCTGCTGATGGCGGACATTTTGAACATTTGTAGCTGTTATTAACATTCGCAAACACCCAAAAATATCCTTATATCGTCAAATACAAACAGTCCCGGCGAATTGTCTTTAGTATTTTCTACGTTGTTTACGGTCAAAGAGCGTAAACATTTATTTGGGACAACCGGTATATCCTGGACGTGGGAGTATAATGATGCATGTCTTTTGCTTATCTCTGTGTTGATAGAGGTGGAGTGGTCTTCATGGAGCGAGTGCAACGCCTCTTGCGGGCCCGGCACGCAGACACGCTACCCGCGCTGTGAGGACCAGGGTAGCAGGTTGGATTCTTGCGCCCGGCCAGGCAGGCCGCAGAGCCGCTCCTGCTCGCGGGCGCCCTGCGAAGACGCCAGCTCCCGTCGACAATTGCACAACCTCGACAGCCTCTTGAGGAACGACAACGCCCTCAACGGCTCGCTCCGCAGGTTCGCGGGGGATAGGATGCGCCTGCACAGCGGCCAGCGTACGTCTGCCAACTGTCTCCTCAAACTACAGTAGTTCAGCACAAGGCATCCACCCACTGCTATGTATTTCATTACGCACTAGTAAAGGCTGTTCACGATAAAGTGAGCACTTTTGAAATCAATCTTAGAAAAAAGTCACTGCCCTTATCTGCTTATATTTCAACGGGCTCACTGAGTGACATGTGTCCAGTAAAGTTGGTAACGATGAAGGGGAAAGTAGTTCCATATCTTAACGTAGAATAAAAAGTGTTAAACCATTTGAGATAACTTAAAAAAACAGGAAGCCAAAGAAATAATTTAACGCATCGAAGTGTAAAAACTAATAGATTTGTAACACATTTACCTCTCTAATAATTGTACAGTTTCGCCTGGCCAAAGTACGAATAAAGTGATGAGGTCTATTGTAATGTTAATTTTACACAAGGGGGAGGAATACACAACATGCATACAAGTAGATCTTTCAAAAGTGCTCATTTTACCGTGAACAGCCTATACTTATGTGGCCATGCAAACAGAAAGTCGTTTCCAATCCCATAATGCAGACCGTATTTAAACCAACTTTACTAAATTAAGAAAATGTGGTGGTGTAGTGGTTAGACTACTCGTCTCCCACCAAGGCAAAATGGGTTTGATTCTTGATGGGGTCACCATCCGGATTTTAGCATGCGGGGATCATGTCGGACGATGCCGCAAGTCGGCGGGTTTTCTCGGGGACCTCCCGGTCCCCCCACATCCTTGCATTCTGGCGATGCTCCATACCTACCTCGTTTCAGCCTCATCGGCTCTGAAGACCTTGCCCACTCCGCTCCACCCCTCCCACGTGGTTCCCTTCTAAAGCAGGGTCATGTACGGATGAGAGGAGGCTGGTGGAAATAGAAGCAGACTGCCCTATCTGAATAACAGGCCTGTCGGAAGAATTGATGAGGTAAGATGAGATGGGAATGGAGACATAGCGGAATTAAGACAGAAGAAGAAATGGGAGAGCCCCGAGAAACCCCCTCACCCCAGTAGTGTCCATCACCCTCCTCATGTGAGCGCATCCGGTCCGAAAATTTACTTCCCGCTGGGGCTTGGAATATAGCTGGGGAAGACAGACGCGGAAATGCCGTGACTTCCCAATGGCACCAACAGTGGGTCCATAAAAATTTATGAATGTATTAAAAATTACTGAACAGATTTTAAAACTATCTTTCTAAGTAATAAAGTTGGGAGTTTTGACACCTATGTCAACTCTATAAACGAATACACGTGGTACCAGACATTGAAATCATACTCGCTTAAAGTCCCTTAAAAGGGATTAATATCTGCCATCTTGATTTGTTAGAATTTACAATCAAGTTGTTGATGAAGGCATAAAGTATTACACATACTTAAGGAGCAAGGTGGACCAGTGATAACTCACCAAGACTCGTGTTCGATTCCCGGCCCGGCATTTCTGATTTTAGTTTTCCATGATTCACCAAAAGGTCTCAAGGCGAATGCCGATTGCTTTCTCAATCCTACTTGTCTGAGCGACTTGTTCCGTTAAATCCCTCTCTGTGGAAGGGACATTAATCTCTAACTGCATTCTTACATATACTTAATCTCTCTATAACAAAATATGATGGTTTTCGTAATGAGATTTTAAGTCAAGGAAGGAATACTGTTAAAAAAATAACTATACTATGTGAAGTGGTACCTACAAATGACATGAAAAAAATAATTGACAAGAATTTTGTGAAAAATAAATTACGTGCGGTTAAGTCGACTACAAAGAGAGAGTGGTTTTATGTCCCACGTAGTGAGGTGCCTGCTTACTCGTACCAAGACAGTACTGCACATTTTCGATCCTCCCCCTCCTCCACCGTATTTTCTCTTTTGATTTGCGATGTATAAAATGGAAAGTTAGTCATATCTATTTTCACTAATTAAAATGATTACCACTACATGAACACAAACTTATTTAGTGAGGTGGTAACAAGCCTCACAAACATGCCGTATGGAGGGGAGGGAGGGAGGGAGGGAGGGAGGGAGGGAGGAGGAGGGCGTGAGAGAGAGAGAGGGAGGGAGGGTAAAATGTACATATCGATAATAAACCGATGAGCGAAACTCACAGGGGCGGTAAACGGAACGAACAATAGTCATTTGTAAATCTATTATGTCCGGATTACCGCAGTTCACCGTCAAATTGCGTCGATAATGCACCACACAGCCCGTAGGCAACCAAGGATGCGTGAGTGCCGACTTTCAGGCGGTACAGCAGTGGTGAACGTTCGTGGTTGTTTCGTAAGAGTGCAGCGCAGCATGCGGACCATGGCAAGCTCTTAGGCACTCCCTACTAATGTCCGGTCACACCATCATCTTCCCCGATCCGAGATCGAATGATCCTAGTTCCGAACCAGGATCCAGTTTGATCATGGTTCTAAATTTAAAAGTGTTGCACCAACAAAATTTTATGATTCTGGATTTCCGATTCGTTGATCTTGGTTCCAAAGTGAGAGATTGAGATTAAGTATGAGACAAATTTTGCAATTAGTTCGTCATATATGACACCATGGAAGTAGGCGTATTTTTCACTATAGATAGAATTAGATGTGTGATATTTTATCTGTTTTAAGTGAATTATTGTTGTATGAATTTTACTGAATAATATTCAAGTTCGTATAATGTTTTTTTAATTTCCCAAGAAAACAATCAAACGTAGTTCTATCTGTTGGTGTAGTTTCAAACTACATTCCACGACAATGACTACTGATCTCCGATCGAGATTTCGAACCACGATGGTGCAACCGGGCATAAGACATATTTGCTCCTCTAATAAATGTAATTTTGGTGCGATCAAAACTTACCAGAAGAAAATATGTATATAAGTATTATACTTTATAACAGTACGTTAGATGTATACGATACAGCAACGGATCTCAATAATAAAACCAGTTTGGGTGCCTATTTATACTCATTCTGGTAGCCTTTATTAAATTAAGGGATGGACAATGTATACCATGCTGATCTTCTAGTTGTTACGCCGCTGATTGCTAAGTGGGGTGACTTTGTTCCCCGCTGCAGTGTAGGTAGAGCTATGTATAAGCATAACTTCATGCGATGCAAGCAAAGTGCATCCCAGAGTTGCACAAAGTCTGTTTCCCGGGAGGCAGGGAGTTAACTGTCGCCGTACATTTGTTACAGTCGACTGACATTTACATGAGATCGTCGCCAGAGAATGAGGCGAAGTGTGCATGCGAACTGTGTAGGAGCCACTCAACATTTTCCGAAACTGGACTGCTATTCCACCAATAGCACCATCGTAAACCACGTGGAGAGGATTTGAGGTTCAAACTTTTTTTTATGTAAGTTCGTGCTTTGAAATGACACAATGTAAATTATAAATCAAAGGACTTTGCCAGATATATTATATATTAGACAATCACAGTAAATGTTTCCTGTGTGAAAATGAACCGACTTAATAAATAAATGGCCCTATGTATATATTAAAATTTTCCCTTAAAAACTACGCAATCTTTTATTATACTACCTCTGTGGCCATTGCAAAGGAGTATTTCTTAAGCATTACAACACTACAGGAGGACATGCAATTTAAAAATAACATTTATTCTTAAAAATACTTAAATTACAGTAATGACAACAGAAGACTAGATGGCGGTAAAAAGTCTAGGGATGCGCTGTAAAGGTGACCACCAGAGCTATCACTTCATGAGTACTACAAAGGTTCTCTCGAAATGTTTTATCTCGTAACTGTTCTTTCTGACTGTTATTCTCCCTCACATTGGGGTCGCGGTGGTGTAGTGGTCAGACTACTCGCCTCCCTCCTAGATGAACCAGGTTCGATTCCTGGAGGAGTCGCTCCCAGATTTTTGCATGTGGAATCGTGCCGGACAATGCCACTGGTCGGCGGGTTTTCTAGAGGATCTCCCGTTTCCCCCGCCCTAGCATTCCTGCACTGCTCCATACTCATCTTGCTTCACACTCATCGACTATCAAGACCTCGATGTTGAGAGCCGCCCAAATCTCTTCACTCAAATTCTACTCAAGAGTGTTTCTATCTATGGGATCTCTCACTTGGATATGTGCTTGGGCAGTCTGATATAATGGTACTGCGAGACCTGTAACCAGCATGGCTGTCGGCTACGTATGGTTGCTCATCGGCAGGCACTATGCGGTGCATTTACGACAACTGACCTAAAGGCAGTTCACGATAAAGTGTGCACTTTTGAAACCAACCTTAGAAAAAGTCACTGCCCCCTGCCTGCATATGTTTTGAAGACCGCACTGAGTGATATGTGCCCAGGGTAACGATGACTGGGAAGTAGTTCTGTATTCTTAACGTCGAATAAAAAGAGTTAGGCTACCATTTCTAATAAATTAAATTATTTCTTTTGCTTTCTGTATTTTTAATGCATCGATGTGTAAAAATGAGTAGATTTGTAAAATATTTACTTTTCTAATAATTTAACAGTTTCACTTGACTGACGCATGAATAAAGTGATGAGACCCAAGACAATGTTAATTTTACATAAGGCGGAAGAATACACAATGTGCAACCAAGTAGATCTTAAGCAGGACTTTCAAAAGTGCTCTTTATCGTGAACAGCCTATATCTGGAACTATTCTCCAACTTTGAGGCCAAGAAGCGAGGAGCAATAAGGGTGACGCTGTTACATGCATCAAGTTTGCCATCGACATTGAGCGCAAGGATCTGAACTGGCGTACAGCTTTCTTGTACTGAGTGTACATATGGAACTTTAGGAGGTGACTCATTATCCAAGATATAACAATTGCATTCCAATTTGTTGTCTTGTCTCAAGTATTCTTTAGTTATTTTGAAATTAAATTATTTGGAATCCTTATTTTTATGAGCGCATTTGAGAAATTGTCACCACGTTTGTATCTGGAGTTGCAAATAATCCTGTATAACGCTTGATAATGATAGCTGATTAAGAAGCAGTTCTTAGGTATTTTAATTAACCACAAATGTTACATAAAAAATACTGGGGCCATTAAGTGCAGATACCTCGTGTAGAGCGCAGTTATCTACCTCCTCTCCCCCTCTTTTGAGCAGACCTAAGAAACAACGAATTTCGATTCACAATGATTATCGTGTATATAAGAGAAGTCTGCATGAGAAGGTACGTGGACATTTAATAAAGAAAGCGTAGTGCGTAGTGAATGTTGTCTTCTTGTGCCCAATTAAACACACAGGTCTCGAAGTTTACTTAGTTTTAGTAAAGTAATTTATTAAGTAAATAATTTAGTCCAGTGGCACCTATGTTTTAAAGCTGCAAAGTAACATAACCTCTTACAGTTTTCTTTACAACTAAAAAGTACAGGTAAGTACATTTGTTGTACTTTTATTTTGCAATCCTAATAGTTATATTAATTTTTAAATCCCCACACATCAGAGCTGCTTGCTGCATGACACATACACGGCGGAATGTGAACAGTATTGTAGGAACACACATTTTCATATGTAGGCCTACACGTCTTTAATTCTTGCAGTTTTTATCGCACACGCGAGGGCGACAGAACAGTCTAGGACTAGCGTCAATGTGGTTAATGAGAGGTGAATACAGAGCAGCGGTGGAATGTGATAGTTTGGGGAAATGAGAGTACCTCGAGAAAACCTGCCAGACAGCAGCCAGGTCCACCATGTTTTCCACAGGCAAAACTCGGGAGTGACCCCGCCCCGTGCAGCCGGGACTGTAGCCTTGTTCCACGTGGTGGGAGGCGGGCGGCCTGATCACTGTGAGAACTCTGCTTCAGCATATGGCGTATTCCAATTGAGTGCTCTGGATGCACTCTGAAAACTGAAAATGTGCATGTGTCACGTGATTGCCAGAAACGAGTGTATATTATTTATAGACTGTTCACTGTAAAATGAGCACTTTTGAAAGCCCTGCTTAAGATCTACTTGTAGGCACGTTGTGAATTCTTTCACATTATGTAAATTTAACATTGCCATGGACCTCATAACTTTATTCTTGCGTCTGTAAAATGAAATTGTGAAATGATTAGAAAAGTAAACATTTTATAAATCTGCTGATTTTGCACACTTAGGCGTTTAAAAAACAGAAACCGAAATATATAATTAAAATAATCACAAATGGTAACCTAACACTTTTTATTCGATGTTAACATATGGAACTTCTTTCTATCCCTCGTCGCCAACTTTGCCGGGCGCATGTCACTCAGCGTGCCTGTTAAAATATATGCAGGCAGGGACAGTGACATTTTTCTAAGGTTGATTTCAAAAGTGCTCACTTTATCGTGAACAGCCTTTATGCACTGACAACTGGAACATGCCGTGAAAACAGTGCAAAATATTTGCAACAACATATCATCTTTTGGAGAAAATGCTTGAAATACGATGTTGATAAACGGATTTAAATTTATGAAATTCTGTACACATATTTTTCTCCATTTTCACTTTTTTAACTTGTCGGCAAATGTATGCACGAGTCACTGGGAGAAATTAACCACATCGCTGCTGTAATTACAAACGATATCGTCAATATACCGAGAGCATATTTGTTCCGTACTAACTGTCATGTATTATTCAGCTGCCGAAATGTTAGATATTGTAGAATTCCCAACATCGCAATAATTTGAGTTGTTTTCATAATCACAGGTCGTTGCCATATTGCTCTGAAAAGAAGAACTGACTCCAAGACTCGGTGCGCACTCGTTCAGTGCTTCTTATTCTTCTTCTTCTAACGCGGCACAAAAACACCTGGCATTAGGTATATTAACTTTTTCAGCCAATGAATATCACAAAATTCGGGTAAAACTCAAAAGCTCAATAAACGTCAGAAAGCGAAATGTCCTAAATTAATAGTCCATTAGACTCGCTAAATGATCAAATGCCACACACACAGTGATGTCGAGCTCCCGACGCCGAGTGCCAAAAATACGAACCGTACATGACAGCGGATAATACACTACTTACTCATTCACTGCAACTCGCAGTTGGAATACTAAAATCTTACTGCTCTCAAAGCGAATGTGCATGCGGCACACAGCCAGTGCGCACCGAGTGCAGTCCAGAGATACTCTAATAGTTGTGTGTGCTGTGTTCAGGGAAGCGGTGTGGTTGCCTGCACGGAGGAGTGTGCGCTAAAGACAGCAGGTCCTGCGAATGTCCTGCGGGCTACTGGGGCCGGCGCTGTGAGCACGTGTCCTGCCGACACAAGTGTCTGCACGGCGGCTTGTGCTCGCCACCGCAACACTGCTCCTGTTCCAAACACTACTCTGGCACGCGCTGCGAGACCCGTGAGTCATACTCACCACATAAGATACGTTAACAGGCTGGTTGTTCATGGTTTACACAATTAAAAACTCAAGGCCTGTCTGCAACTGAACAGGCTTTGCATAAAAAAAAAACGCGTTAAAATAAATCAATACGGGTTAAGTAGTTACTATTGCTACACTCGCCTTAGACTTTTCGGAGACACACGGTAGTAAAATCTGGCCAATTTCTAGGCGTTATTTTTAGTTCAACATTTGAAATTATTCTGTTACACTCATTACCATAAAAATAGCCGCTCTTAGAAAGCGAGGTCAAAATAAAGTTAACATTTAACACAGGTGATGGGAAGAATTTTTTCTGCTCGGAAAATTATAATTATATTAAAATAAAATAAATATAAAAATTATGTATTTAATTTACGTGATACATAATGTATAAATAATGTGATTAAAGGGTACCATAAATAAATAAGGATTTATGAAAATAAAATATCGGTCAGTTTATTATGGTTGTTTATTTTTACACAGTGTTGTTACTTTGTATTCTATTCTGCTGGAATCCCTGAGAATATTTCTTTTTTTGACTGATAATGCTATGAGCTGATCTAGTCAAAGTTTTGTTCTATAGTGGTGAGAATTTTCTCTTGTCATAAGCACAGCAACATCGCTGGAAAGTCTGTGCATGGACTGAATTTTCTCCTGCATTGTAGGCACAGTATGCTCGTAGTCTAGATAAAATGTTTGATTATTTCACTAATGAAAAGTTATGTAAAATAATAATTCCCTGATAAATTGTATGATGCTGGGTGCCAAAACATTAATTTCATAACGTAAAAATTTTAATAGTTTTATGTGTGTGGATGTGTCGAAATTTGTGTTTAAAATACCAGCGAGGAGTATGGCCAGCAGGCAGTATATGTCATCAATTGGTTAAGAGTTTGGCGTTTAGCGAGGGAGGGGGGGGGGGGGATATCCTCAACCCTTTTAAAATATGTACCAGGTTAAACTGTGAAGTCGTTGGAAACACAGTAACAAGCAGCAATTTTCAAAGGTTAATTTCAAAATGTAAGGTTGAAAAGGCCGAGCCATTGGTACACACTCGAGGGCTCTATAAAGACTATAATCATCCATCATTTTTTGTCATTCTGGCGTTCACTTCAGTGCACGTTTAGTAGCTCAGCATTTAATTCTTTCCAACTTTTCCAAGGTTTGTTTCAAAGAAATGAACCAGACAACTAGTTTAGGTATAAATTAATCTTTTCAGTGCTTATCTGGTTGAAAAATTAAAATTATTCATTCATATGGAAGGGAAGTTCATTACGAAAAGCCACCGTTCTTGACGACTTATCGATAAGAAACAAGCCACCTTGTCCAACAGAATCTACCATCTTTCTTATTTCAAGGATTTTCAGTTTTCAATGCTAGTTTTTTGGTGTTCATTTTTTAATTACTATACAATGAATTATTGGAACATTTGCTGGGATGTGCGATGTATTTATTAAGCTTTACAATCAATATAACTTTGATTATAAAAAAGTAAGTGCAAAAAAAAAAAAGTTTCTTTTCATGCTCCCATGTTACCTATCGCAATGATTTTCAAATTCTGTTTTCCATAACAATGTCGGTGGGAAAACACCTTCTGAATAATTAATTACCTTCTGTAATTATTCGGCGGCCATGCTGTTTCATCAGTCTTGTTCAGGGCGAAATAGGTTGAGTTACAACCCGCAGACGAACTTCGCTTTATTCTGAAAATACAGTAATTCTGTATTGTAACCGAGTTTCCGGGGAGACTTCCTTTATATTTGTCAGTTCGTGAGCATCGCTATTGAATCCATGCCACCTTCATGCAGATGGTTTGCTTCAACTATATATTTACAGCCCGACCGACAGCCGTTTGGGTTTAGCGGTTTCCGCGTAAACAACAGGCTTTCCTACCTTTTTGTTGTCTTTACCATCGTGGGTGCTACGCAGTTTCTATTTGATTTTAAAATATGTGTCTTGCAAGTATAATTACGTATTTTTGGACGTGTCTTGTAGGTGGCATACAGAATAAATCTGTGGGGTTACCTAATTTATTTCTTAAACCTGTTCAAGAGCCAAAAATATTTTTTTGTAGAGACTTTGAGGATATTTTATGTCATCGAAACATCATGATGATTATTGACGACGACTGACGGCGACGGCAGAGGATGACGGACGACAATGGACGACGGAGGACGACAAATGATGATTGATTGATGATGATGATCATGATGGATGACGATGAATATTGATTAAAATACAGAATATTTTGAAAAATGACGTCTGTAACATTTTTCAGCGTACATATGAGTATTTCAACTTAGTTATTTTATTAGTAAATTATGTTTCAGATGAAGTGTTTATTGAAATCCAACACTTGACTCACCTGCAATAAGGTTTAACTACTGGTTATATTTTACATCAAATTGATCTTAAAAGTTTAAAACTGGTATGCAAGTGAATCGCATGAAAATATTCTGAGAACTATTTTTTATGACATTTAGAAACATAAAGAATTATTTTAAGCTGTGTCCTAACATATAAATTTTATTCAGTTTTGAGATTTGTATTAAAAGTTATTTTTCTTCATTGTCATATTTTTTTCAGTATCTTATTTTGTTTCATAACAAAGAACAATATAATATGCTAAAAAAAAAAAAAAAAATAATGATTTGAAATTCTTGAACGGCCAACATTACTATCTCGCCGCAACTACAAAATGTACAAAGAAGGTAAATGAAGGGGGAGGTGCGACACGGATCCTTATACGTCTCCGGTTTCCTCATCCCTCTTACCCCAGCAGAAAGGAAAGCAGGGCGGCATCCTTATTTCATATACCACACATTACGTGTGGCGTCATCTCCATCCCCCCCCCCCCCTCCAATTCTTTACAATGCTTCTCCAGTCATCTGCTGCCACCACTTGGACTGGCTGGTCAACCATCTGTGTCTGTGACAAAGTAATTTTTTTTAAAGGATGTGGTCAACGGCTGGGGCAAGGTTTGGTAAATCTCATCCTTTGAGTAGGCAGTAATATTCAATTGACATCACCTTTCAATGATTCGAGTGTGTGACAATGACAAAGGCAATAGTACCTTAAGTTACCTCGCCCTGATTCCTGAAATGTATTTGTACGATGGTATTTCTATCTGCTCATGTTGCTACTCTCCGTCTAATTATTTCTTGGATCTTGGCCTTCATCCATTGTAGTTGTGCCAATCTGCTTACTCCAATTATGCCTAATGTTCATCACCAAATCAATTGTGGACGAATCTTAAGCATTAAGATGTAAACATTTGAATTTAGAAATATTTCTAGTTCCTTGGGTCAAACTTAATTGCAAAAAAATTGATTTCCTACTGTTTAATTGAAAAATTCCATGTGGTAACTTGGAAACTAAGAATACCAGTTTTCAAGACTCTTTAAGTTTAGTTAGCCATTGCATGCATAAAAATAAATACATGTTTAAATTATTAATTACTATTGGCATCCATTACAAAACAGTTGCCAATGGCAAGATATAAACTAAATTTCAAATTAAGCACTTTAAGATGAGTTTCTAAAGGTTGAACTTACCATTAACATCACTGTTGTACAAATTAAAATTTATAATTCTACTGTTTAAGTCTTAAGTATACTGATTAAATTATTATTATGTGAACAGCTTAATAACTTGATCTCCTCCATGACAAAACCTGGAGGTGATAGCGTTTCAAGCCACAATACATTATCATATTTCTTCTCAAATCCATTAAATTAAGTTAAGTTACCAGTTATGATAAGAAGGCAATGAAGCCATTTACATGTGCTTATGTTACTATGGCAGGCTACACAGAATGCAGAAAGAACTGACCTGAGTTTTGAAAAGAGCATTTTACTTGCCAGATTTTGTGCTTTGCTTAACCCATCTGACTGTGTAGTATTTAATGGTAGTGAAATGTTTCAGCTGTGTGCGAGCCAGCGTGCAGACATGGTGGGGAGTGTGCAGGTCCTCACACGTGTCACTGTCCACGAGGTACCAGCGGCTCCTACTGCCAGATATGTGAGTGACTACACTTACCTGCGTTTGATACATGGTGGCTACTTGTGGTGGTCTTGTATTGCATATGCCTTGCTGGAAGTATAACTGCTGTGTCAGTTCTTTTTTGTGGTTATTTCACTAACTGTAAATTATGTCTTCATTGCAATACTGTAATTATGCTTAGTTATGCTGCAAACTTAAAATTGACAACATCAGTATTGCAGTTGTTAACAATTTTTCCAACTGCAATATCAAAGTTACCAGTTGCATTACTAGAGCTGCAACTATATTACTGCAAGAGATCAACTAAATTGGCAGTTGTACTTTCAGGGGGAGTAGCATAATTGAAGTTGTGATGGAAAAGTTATAACTAATGCCTATAGACAACATGCAGCAGCAAAATTATTACTTTGCTAATTCTTTTTTTACTGAAAAGATTCACTTATTACAAATCGCCATCGCATATCAAAAGATAAACTACATTTTTCTCACAAAAATCTATAAATATTTATTTAATTTTGCCATAAAAGTACATCTCATGTTTGAGTTTTAATTACATAAATTTACAGTCTACATTCTTCCCATCACAGAAGCGGGGTATGGTGGTGTTGCAGGTGGAGCAGGGGGAGGGGGGATGGTCGCTCCCTGAGTTGACAGACCATAATCGGTAACTTCTTACATTTTTAATAACTATTTATAGCTTATTATAAACCAATTGGCTCATTGTTCTTAAAATATGTATTATTTATAGGTAACTAAAAACAAAAACATTCAGTACAAATTATTTTATTGAAATTTTTATGAGTAAGACATTTGAAGTAAGAGAGGGAGAAAGAGACAAGATAAAAATGAGCTTTGGTATGGTCACAGAACATTTGACATTGCCAACCTTTCTGGAAATAATAAGTCAGCAGCACCTATGATTCCCTCCCATGCTTTCCTGGAAAAGCTTTACTACTAGAAGAGGCATGATAACTTATTTCTGCCAGTGACAACAAACTGCTGCTCATAACTGAAGTTCCACATGAACTGCATATTTTTTGCTGGTAGTTATAGGTCTGCCATTACTAACTGTAATGACACATTTGTTAGCTGCAAAGTTGTATTTTTTAACACAGAATTTAAATCATACATAATTTCTTTTTTCCACAATCATTTCAAAAGTAGAGTTAGCCAACTAACAACTTTGTGTGCTATTATACACCACTAATTATCAAAAATATGCAACAACGTATAGGCTGTTCATAGTGAGCACTCTTGAGGCCCTAGTTACTTTTTACTTTTAGCGATTTTCTATTCTTTAATCACCTTTTTAAACAAATATTGCTATGTATGTAATATACAAAGTGCTTATATTACTGCGCAAATTAAAAGTTAACGCCTAAGGCTAAAATAAAGATATATTTACTGACTGTTTTTCCAAATGATAGGGCTACCAGAAGTGCTCAATTTACTGTGAATGGACTAGAACTATAATATTGCAGCCACTGCAGTTATTTTTCCAATACAGCAATTCTGGCTTTTAAGCTTGAGTACATCTTGGTGGCTGAGTAACACCCTACACAGAATTGATTAATATACTTACCGTAACATTAACATAATAGTATGTACAGAACATTACAATTTTGTTTCTTAAAAGTTATGTAAGATTAGTGATTGCAGAGATGCCATTGATCTATTACGCGTATTTGAGGAAATATGTTGGTGTCGGAACATGTGAATTAAGTACCATGCAGTGAAAATAGTTATTTTTAAGTAGCAATAACATATTTATTCAAGTTTCCAACACTTCAAATTAAAAAAAACTTTAAAAATAATTAATTTAAGTAAAATAGGGTAAAATTAAAAATTGGTGGATAGTCATAAAAATAAATAACATCCATAAAAAATAAAAATAACATTAAAAATTAACTTTAAAAAGAAGACCATTGTAAAAGATATACCTAAACAAACTTAAAAAGCCTGTAAAATACTTAATCTCATTGTAATGTTTCTTTCAATTATATTGAAATTACTGACAAATTTTTCAAGTACGATTTTTTTAAATTCTCAATTAGGTAACTGTGACTTGCCAGCCTACGCTATGATTGCGGTATCCACCAAACTTTCTCCGTTACCTAGGCACTGGCTAGCTCCAGGGGACATATAAGAGATCATACAATGGTTACTTTAAATTAATAAAAAGCTGTCACTGCTTTTTATTATGTGCCCACACGACTGTACATCAAGTGTCACACTGCCCAATTCATTACTACTTTTCCCTTATGCTAACCACTCAAGAGTTCTGGAAAGTGTTCGTCACTACCACGACAATCAAAATCATTAGCATACCCTATCAGAAAATTATGCTCCATGGTGAAATTTATGCCAGTCATTCCAAAAGCAGAACATAATGGTAGCAAACTTCTATGCAATACTGGTAGTAATGTTTTCAGGTGAAGTAATATTCATACTATAAGACTTACTACAATTTGCAACAGCCACATTTGAGACGATGCCAATCCTTAAGCAACTTCAATATGCGGCTACCAGCAATGGTTTCCCAACCACAAATCAGCTGCCATAGTGGATGAACATCTAATTGGGCTACACATTCTGTCATTTTGTCAGCCTACATGTGCTCCCTGTTTCCAAGGTTCAAATTGCTACAGTTCCTCAATGTCAGATAGTTCATATGGTTACAGTGTGAGAGCACACCACCCCATTTCACAAGAACTGTTTGTTGCCACCACATCACAGCATTTCCCATTGTGGAGAGGAAGAGGCGGACCTGTTGCTTGGTCGCCATACTAGCTTGACCTGAACCCACTACACTTCTGGCTGAGGGGGTTGAGATGAGCGGTTTTGGATGCTGCTTAACAGCAATGTCTTGGGTGCCAGTGAGAATGTATTAAAGTGAAGATGGAGCAATGTGAGAGGCAAGAGTGTGGGAAACAGGAGTATCCAGAGAATACCTGCCAGCCAACGCTAACATCTGCCACATTTATCCACGTGAGCACCCTGGGAATCAAACCAGGTTCATCATGATGGTGGGGTGAGGCGGGCGAGTAGTTCCGACTACTACTGTACACAATCACAGCTGAGCCGACACCTTCTGACTGAGGAAATTTGTGAAGGCTTGCATGTACAAGAGACACATTAAATATGAGAAGGACTTGTTAGGGAAGATCATTACTGCCTGTGATAAGGTAACAAGCAGTGATGGGTAAAATACTAGTAAACTGTAAGTAGGGTCAATTAGAAATACATTAAGAATTTACAACTAATTATAGTTAATAATTAATGAATTTTGAAAGTAATTAATTACAATTGCTAGTTGATTACAATTACTTGTAATTTCTCCAATTACTTTCCAGTCATTTTACATCACTGGCTAAAACAAAAAAAAATCATACAATTTTAAATAAGCAAGATTTAAATTAAGTTAAAAATTAAAATCCTTTTTCCTTAGTTATAAATAGTAGAGTACTTTTAAGACTGGTAAAAAACTTTATAATTTTTAACATTTCAAAACAAATTTTTTGTTCATTGATTGAAAGTCCAGTGTGACCTAATTTTAAAGGCACCAAATCTTCTCTCCCATTCTAAATCTTTCAACTGGTGGACTTAATAGTATTAAACCAAATAAAGCTACAAAAAATAATTTAACCATTGCATACACAAAATATAATGATTACCAAAAAGTTTAGTGAAATCAAAATGAGAAAATAATGCACAGTAGTCCAAAACAGGTGTTGGGCGAATCAGGAGAGTTCATTGCCGCTGCACGAAGGGGTGGGGTTATTCAGTTTCGTAGTGACAGCAGCCGAGGGCAGTTGGGCAAGAGTTGATCCACGTGTGCATATTACCTGTCAAAAAAACTTAAGTAGCTCAGCACCGTAATTAACAGCGCAGTAGTAGAACACAATGTTATCAGTTTTGGTACGTAGTGCATCAACTGCTGTCACGTGGTTTCCCTCTATCCAGCAGTGAGCATTCGGGAGAACCCTCCCATACACTGCATCCCTTAAGTTTCCTCCCTCAAAGCTGCACCAAGATTATTTTCTCATTTGAACTTTACTAGATTACTATGACACATGTCGCTTGAGCTGTCAGTGTGCATGTGGCTTTTGGGACTGCTCTAGGTTAGTCGTGCACTTATACTAAGAAACTTAGTTCTGTCTTTTACTGGTCACCACAGTTGGCCGTGTGGGCTGTCGGCTGGGAACAAAGTCTGGTTCAGTCGTTTGGGCGATATGTTGGACCGGAAAACTGGCCCTCTGGGCCATCGTCCACTTACCAGAGTTCGACGTGCTTGGTTTCGACGAGGCAGTAGCGATGCAGCAGGATGGTCGGGTGGTCTCTGTTGTCTTCCTGGCCTCGTTGGTTGTGGAGTTGCTGTAGTGTTCCGCCAGGTGCCGGCGGTTCCACTGGGTAGCTTCCCAGCTGCCGAAGTGAGGGTTGGCACACCCAAGCCTTGTGTCGCTCCTTGTAACCAAGGCCTGGATCACCAGATGATACTCGCTGCTTGTCCTAGTCGGGTTGAAGTGGAATACAACAAAACCCCCAACGGGAGAAGACGTTCTCCCTGCGTGTTGAGTGGCTTGGGCTCGCTCCTGTGGGTCTAGTTGCCCAGAGCGACGATGTTGGCTGCACACACCTGCTTAGCAATACTAAACTCCACCTTCGTCACCGCTCTCTGAGCCCCATGTCTGACGTGGAATGGCATAGAAGTACACACACACACACTCAATTCCACTTGGAAGCGGTAAGCAGTTAACTAAGTCCTGGCTAGCGTGTATGCCGACAATGGCTGAGAGTGCGTTCCCTCGCTTCAAACAGTGCAAGCAACTAGTACTCACACTTGGAGTTAATGGGTCGTAGACCATCTTCCTGCCACTGCCGGGCATGGTCCACAAAGGTAGGGCCTCCAGTCCCCAGAAAATACCCCTGCCAGCACCTTAGCTAGACGCTCCGGTCAGTGATACAACTTTAGGTGGCTGTCCCGCCTCGGTGGGGTTTGCACTTAGTGGTAGAGGCTCTTCCGTTCTATATTCCGGGGTATATAGAATGGGTGGCTGTCGAAAGATGAGGTGTATATGGTGACAGGCACGCCCCTGAAGGGGTTCTGACATCCTGCTCTAGGTTCGTAGTAAATCAGCCTGGTCCCTTGCTTGCTCCTTCTGATCTCTGTACTCGGTGACATACGTTTTACTTCTAGGACAAAGTACTCTCGGCTATGATAAAGAATTAGTATTTATTGAAGCAATAAATACTGGGTGACTTGTACGTAAACCAAGCAGGTTGTGCGGCAGAAGTCAAGCTACGCAAGATAATGTGTGGAGGTGACCTGCTCCTAAGACTACTTAAGATGCAAGTGAATAATTAAACTATAACTTACGCAGCTATACCTATGGGGTTGTCTGGAAGAGACACTAGCTTACAGGAGGCCACTACCAGCAAGTAGTGGTGGTCGTGGACCCAGGAAGATCGGCAACAGAAGTGTTAAGTAATTGGTCAATGTCTTTAGCAGATGAAAACTTCTGATGGTAAGCGAACACCAGAAGAGGTTGAAGCCTCTGGAAGGTGGTGGGGGCAGCCACTGGTGGTTGTTGAAGAACTAGAAGTTCTTGGAGAGAACCATGAGGGCCTAAATCAGTAGAGTGTGCCAGCACACAAAGTGTTGAGGCGAACTACTGGAGGGAGACGATCACTCCCGACCTCGGCCGTGCACGGCCTTATATCTGGCTCATGGACAGGGACAGGTACGCGCCAGGTCAGGGTGGTGGGTGTGACATGCCCGTGACGTCTACGTGGAGTGAGTGGGATACCTGGAGTGAGTGGGATGGGAGAACTACCCTCGTATGCTCGGCATATGGCCTCGGGCGCTTGGCCATCTTCGGCGGTGTGAGGACACACTATCGGCCAAGTGCTTCGAGGAGGCTGATGTGCCATGTGGCCGCTTTGATACTCTTAGGCCGGTATTCCAGAACTTTCGGTTTGGCGTTACATATGTGCTACCATTTTGGGCAATAAAAAGCCATGACTAATCCTTAACTCGTGGAACATACTTCTGAACGTGTTTTATATATGTCCTGAGATGGTATCGGATGTGCCGTGGTTTATTATTCACTGCCCCGTGCGAGGCTATAAAAAAATGAAAGCAACGCTGTGAAGTGTTCATATACAATCGCTTTTGCAAAAATAAATACATGCACGGTGTATCTGTTATGTGATATGTAGTGCTGGCAGTTTGAAATAACTGTGCGTAGAACAATAAAAATGAAAATTATTACATGTCTGATGTAATATGTTTATTTCGTTGTTTATTACACAACAACTTGTGAAACAAATATATTATATGTTTCGTGTTTGTAATATAGAAATTATAGACATATATTTTAAATGGTGCATGAGTATTTAAACAGCAGAAATACAACTTTCTAGTTATATTTTATAATAAAATTAATAAATCTACAATATTTAGCGGTCCTGCAAATCACAGCTCTATTGTATTGTAGAAGCAGAAGTCAGACCAAGTTATGGGATAAAATCACTCATCAATAAGTTCATTCATAACCCCAATGCAAAAACATTGAACAAGAATGCAACCTTCCATTTGCGCAGTATGCAGCGTGAGAACTGAACAAAATATTATTTTAGGTTCTGGTATTAAAATTTTTTACTTGCCCCTACTGAAATATAAGTGCAGTTTTAAATATTCTCTGAAATACATATTTCAACCATTTTGTACTGCATACGTCACATTTACTGCATTATTATTTTATTAATTTTACTGACTAGAATTTAGCAATATTTGCAACTTGTTGAGCCATATCAAACATTAAAATCACAGATGCACCATCAAGGATAATTTATTAATTATGTTTCAAAGCTGCAGGGAAACATTGCAAAGTTGTGATATACACATACATACATAACTTTTAAAACAATTACTATTGTCAGTTTTCATGGTTTAAACACTCCAGTCCCTGCTGTCACAAATGAAATTAAAAAGGCTACTCCGTGTGTCAACAGTTTCATGCACGCGCACATCAAATTAGGAATCGACCCGACACTAGCTGAACTACATAAGCCTCGGGAAAAACATTGAAGCATTAGCAACACAACTTTGTAACTCATGCAAATCATTTAAAACACAATGCAAATTTGAGTTTCGTGCAGGACCAAAATATATTCCTAACAGTCAGCGGATATGGTTTTACCACTGTAGATGGTGGACTCTCAAATATAATTTGCACACACGACATATTATTTTCTTTTGCAATGTAATATCTTCAAATAAAAAGGGAAAAATGCAAAATGACATTCAAACATGAATAGTGGGTTTTGTTGAATAACTTTTTGAGAGATATAATTATTACAAATAAACAAGCCATATTGTCAATACATATTATATAGCACTGTTATCAATTTATTGTAAGTACACTATCGACCAAAAAGTAATTGGGCACCTATGCACAATATTTGCTTGGTGGTTGTCACCCCATTAGAATCTCGTAGGGCCACCTATTGCAGCTATAACAACGGCCACCCTGTCTGGTGTGCTCTCTACGAGTGTTTGCAGGACATTCACGGGGATTCGTCGCCATTCCTCTTGAAACCATTCCACGAGTTGAGCAATGGATTTTGACCGTGCCTGACGAGCCCTCACTCGGCTATACAATTCGTCCCAAAGATGTTCTATAGGGTTGAGGTTGGGGCTCTGGGCAGGCCAGTCCAATCGGCGAACATTGTTGTTGGCATACCACTGCATAGTAGCCCTTGCAACATGGCACCTGGCATTGTCATCCTGGAAGTAACGTGGATCCATTCCGTAAAAACGCCACAATGTTGGGAGCATTTCATTATCCAGAATGTTACAATAGGTCTCTGTGTTCATGCTACCATGGAGAAACACCAGTGGCCCTACATCAAAGGCCGTGAAACAGCCCCACACCATCACTCCACCACCACCAAATTTTCTAGTTGGCACTATACACTCCGGCAGAAGCCGTTCCCCGGGTAGACGCCACACCCATACACGTCCATCGGACCGGAATAATGTAAACCTCGACTCATCACTCCACAGAACCGATTTCCACTACTCCAGTGTCCAGTTGCGACGGTCCAAACACCACCTCAGTCGCCAAACTTTATTGCTTGTCGTGATATGGGGTTTATGTGCAGCTGCTCTTCCGAAATATCTAAGTCTGTGGGCCTCTGTACGCAATGTTCCAGTGGAAACAGATACTCCTGTTGCTGCATGAAACTCCTGTCGGATGATAGCCGTGGGTTGTGCCCTATTTGTGAAAATTTCACGTTTCAGGGTTCTACAATTTGTCGGTCAAGATTGGAGGTCGTCCAGAATGTGCAGCATTGACACAATGACCATCGACCTTCCACTTACGCAGGATGAATACGACCATTGATTTGGGCCTGTTTACCCTCCGTGCAATTGCTGGCTAGACAGCCCACTGAGATGGTAGCCCACCATCACGCCCTTATTGAAGTCCGATAGCTCTGTGTCTCGTGCCAGCTTCTTGTCAACTGGTTATATACTGGCCGACAGCGTATGGCGTCCACACAAATCAACTGACTTACTGAATTTCCTATCTTCACGGTTGCCCAATTACTTTTTAGTCGATAGTGTATTTTAATACTTAGCGCATATTGTTTATGGATGTTCATCACGCTGCCAGCTCTGGCAAAATGACATTCATTCTGCGCATACGTAGGTTTCGTTTCTGCTAAGGATAAATCACCAAAATCGGAGCTCTAAGATTAAGGCTTCAGCTGTGGCTTAACCAAGGCCTTCACTGGCATTATAACATTCTGGAATACTGATAAGGCCTGGGTACAGCTTGAGATGTACCAAACCCCTTATAAAAACGTTTTGAAATACCAGCCTTAGTTTTACGTGCAGGAATAGTCCGCTTAAGCTGAAACTATTCTCTGTGCACTTGTAAAACTCCCATGCTTGGTTTGACCCATCCTTTGGTTTTAATATTCCTTAGTAGAGAAAGAAGGGCAGGTCAGGAACAGTCCGGAAACCAAGTAGCATCAATATCCCTTCCCGGATCACATCCTGTTAGCGTCTTTGAGTAGTTTCCTTAGGTTGTTGAAGCATGTCAGGATAAGTTGGTCGTGCTTGGCATATTGGTATAAGCGGCAAGTGTAAACTATTAAAATAATGAGTAGATTACAAATAAAAATTACAAAATTATGAAAAGTGCTTGTGTGTAATTAGTTTCGTGATGAAGTACATACATATATACACTCGCAATTAGGCTACCGCCCGGTGGCATGCTCTCTCACCTCTCCTTTACCCAACTAACTCCTTTTCCATTCCCTTCCTGAACTTACCAACTCCTCTCACAGATTCCAATTCCTCCCTCAACATATTCCACTCCCTCAGAGACCTCGCACGCATGGGCTGCCAATCCCGCTCTGTTCTCCTCCACACCCTCTGAAGTTTCTCTATGTTGTTTCCTCTTCGTCTAAATACCCCCTTACTTACCTTGCAGTGTAGCCCTCCCCATCCTCCCTCTTCATTCACCATCCTGTACATCCTGACTAGCCATTCAACTTTCCTCCTGTCCTTCAATGAGCTCCACCCCATTTCTTTAATCATCACTGATGGCCTATAGTTCCCTTCTTCCTCATCATCCTGACCCTGTCTTCTCCACCTACCCTTCACCCATCTTACTGCCCTTCTCTGCACCTTTTCAAGTTCTTGCACCTCCACCACCACATACAGGTCCCATATTGCTGCAGCATACTCTAACATTGGCCGTACCATTGTGCCATACGCCTTCTTCACCTCACAGCTGACTCCCTTCAGCACCCTTCCCAGCATACCCAGCGCCCTTCTTTCCTTTGCAACCACCCTCTCTACCTATTTTTGCCATCTGAGGTCTCCCTGCAGTACGATCCCTAGATACTTATATTCTGCTGCTTCTTCCATCTCTTGTCCCTCCCATCTGTACATTTCCCTGCTTATAAACTTCTTCCTTATAAACCTCACTACCTTAGTTTTTCTTACATTTATCTTCATTTTATTTTTCCTGGGCCACAACCATATCTTGTCAATGTCCGCTTGCAAATTTCCCCCCCCCCCCCCTCCAGCATATACAACACAATTGTCTGCAGACAATCTTATTTTTTCTCTAATCCCCAAACCCATGTCATTTACCATTATGGTAAATAACAAAGGACCCAACACGCTTCCCTGTGGTACCCCTGACGTAACCTCCTCTTCCTCCGATATTGCCTCCCCCACTTTCACCCTCTGCCTTCAACCCCTGAGGAAGTCCCCCGATCCATTCCACTATCCTCCTGTCCGGTATCAGCACCTCCACTTTCCTCATCAATGTCCCATGGGGCACCTTATCGAATGCGTTCTCAAAATCTATGAAGCAGGCATCCACCTGCTTCCCCATATCAACTACCTGCACCATATCCTCCAATAACCCAGCCAGCTGAGTCTCACATGAGTAACCCCTCCTGAAACCATGCTGGGACTCCTCCAACCAATTCCTATTGTTCATTACCCTCACCACATACTGCACCACCAGCCTCTCCATTACTCTTCCTGTACTTGATGTGAGACTAACCGGTCTGTAGCTGCCAGGCCTCCCCCTATCATCTCCCTGCTTGTGTATAGGTACCACCATAGCATCCTTCCAATCTCGTTACGAATCAGAATTTCCATGGGCTTCAGAAAACTAAAGATAGAGGCAATGTGTGGTGCAAAATATGTGTTAAAAGATTTAAAATAGATACAATGGGCAGAGGAGCGTTTCTAAACTATGCTAAATATAAAACTGCATCGAAAAATGCTTGCTGATAACTTGAGAAACTTGCAAGTTACTGCATTCTTTTCTGCACACTCGAACCAAACCGCAACTATTTCTTCTTGCAGCAAATGTAAGTAACAATTGCTTGTAGTATTTTTTACTGCTCTGTGTGTGTGTGTGTTAATCGCTCCAAATGTTTCACTTGATTTCAACATTTACATTAACGATGTAACATACTCTTAGCTTTATTTAACAGTAGAAGTTTACAGCATTGCTTTAATTGCCACCAACCCGCACAGTAGGAAGCTAGAAAGCTACAAGTCGGCAATGCCTCAGGACTGCTGACTGCTAGACTGTTCGTAGCTTTCCTGAAATCATTGCATGCCTCCCATGTCGCTTGTAATGATACTTCTCTCCATCATTGTCAGCGTCTTATAGTGAGAGATGGGAATGATGCCCACGTTACTAATTTCATTTAATCTGCAAATGTCTTCCGAATAAAATAACAGGGCCAGGTTAAAGTGTCTTTGCCATCCCCTTGTCTCAATGTTAAAACACTAATAAGTGTCATGATTTTTTACCAAGCCGAATAAGTCCACATTTAGTCGTCTATGCTAGAAATATTACCATTAAGTCAATTATATATTAATTAAATATAAAATGTAGACGTTTTAAAAATGAAAAATGTCCCATAAGTATTATTAACAAGTCTCATTACTATAAACAAAGTGTGCGTTGTGCTAGGTTCATTTTCTGTTGCTGTTGAGTAAACTGGGCAATTTATTTAAATTATATAAATTTGTTTTAACAAGGACACGTTTTTAGAATAAAGTGATATAAAGACGTATAAATACGTAACATCGTTATTGTCTAGAAAAGTTTGAACTTTGCGCGACATGTCCAATTCTAATATAGTGAGCTTCGCGTTCAGTTTCAGTTGCTTCTCGCGAGAAAACCAGCTGATAAATCATATTTTAATAAGCAGCCGAATTCAGAATAAATTATACCCTACATGTATATAAATACAGCCTCTCGTTATCGCCGAAAAAAGTTAAAACTGTGCGACGTAATTTAGGCTCGAGTGTCAATGCTTTTTAGCAGGCCGTAAACATTTTTACGAATGTAGCGTGTTGTAATTGGTATGTGCAAATTCATCTTAAGAGTTATTGATAATCGTTTACATACCATGGAGACACCCATTAATATCGGAGCCAAGGACAATGTTTCAGATATTTGCAGCCACGCCGCGCAACCAGTACTTTCAATTTATTATTTCATATTTCTTGAGAATTATGGTTTTACACTAGCTACCGCTCACTTTGTCTTATCAGGAGTTGTCTAAAGTCTAACCCCCTAAACGTTAGCGAGTTGTCAAATTGAAGCATAAAACCGATTAAAAAACTAGAGCTGACAAAAAACCGTAATTCAATAAAATCGCGTACACATATATCCAATAATTGATACTCTGTTCCAAACCCAGTGCAGGAAGTCAAGAACCGAAATCAAAATCGCAAAAATAGCTATTAACGTAGTAATGTTCGTGGCCTATGCAAATCTGAATGTGCACACACACATCATACACATACAATATGCACACACCCGACAATCATTCCACTCGCACATGGGGATAAAAGGAAGTAGCAACCACAGTCAATAGTCGGCGATGCATGAAAAACCCAACTTATGGCTGTCCCTGCTTGTAATCACTGCTGACAAGCACGCAGCATATAGCAAGATGTGCACAGTTGGCCTGCAGATAAGCAGCACACGGCGCACCGCCTAGCTGGAGGACAGCTTTATATATAATGTGCATATAAATTTGAATTTTATTTATCCAGGGTATATACTGCCTTTATTACAGTTTTTCAAGGATAAATCTTTATAAATAATGTAGTTGTAATTCAATATTTTAATTGGGCTTATAAATTACATTTATTGCAGTTTTTCAAGGAAAGAACTTTATGTGGTAACTTACTGAATGTGTAAATAAATTTTTTTTATCTAGGGAGGTTATATTGCATTTATATTGTCTTTTGAATGTGAACTTGTACGTATTTCTATATATACTGCAGTGTAAAAGATGGGACACTATACAAAACTGGTTCTTTAAGCATGTTTGTAAAATCTGGACAATCCTTGGGATGACCTGGAAAAATCCTGGAATTTGATATTTTCAATAGAATGGCCACCCTGTAAATATGAGCGGAATGAAAGTTACGGTAGGCTTATTTGTGTGCATGTTCACCGCTATATTTTTTACGTTTGTATGACAAAAAATGAGCGACACGAGTTGCGTGCTTGTAATGTCTTTTTCGCTGGACTAATTATTCCTTCGTTATTTTAACTGAGGCAGTCCATTTAAAGAAATAACCAAACATATCACTAACAAAAAGTTAAATACTATAGTTCATTACCCCGAAGTTGTAACAGTGTTAAACACAGTCGCGGCAAAATAATAACGTGCATTACGTGTCATGTGCTATGTCGTAGAAAACAAATATATTAATCTAAAATAACCATAAGAACTGTTGTCAATTCAGGTATTTTGAAAACGTCACACAGCTGACCTAAATAATGTTGGAGGCCTTAACTGCGAATATTCATACGGAATGGTTTTTGGAATATGACAATTCTTTGAAAAGTTGTAAACAGTAAACAACACATTTGACAGGTATAAAAGTAGAAGTCACATTTTAATGTTTATGTTTAGATATAGCAAAAGTATACGAACACATGTACACACACAATGGCATTTAAACATTGATTTTGACATGCTACATGGCAATGTTTGTTTACATTTAGCGGAAGGATACGAAACGGGCCTGAAAGTAGATATTTAGCAGGGCTCCGAGAAAGTTGCTTCCAGTGGGGAATGGACTCTATGTATATGTATATCTCGTCTTCATTAATCTACCTGCCTGTATGCTGACATTACACGCAGTGATACATGTACCCAGATGAAATGCAGGTTTGCAGAAGCACATGGCTAACAGCAAAGGCACAATGAGCAGCAGAACATGATGGGGAGAGAGTGAGTGTTGCTGACCAAATGTTGCACTTCTATGTTACAGAGAGTTTACATATAATTGATACTATAAAAAAATTTATAATGCAGTTGTAAAATATTTTTTAAGGGAACATGAAGCCTCTGTGCATCTTATGATGCTATTTTACTTGAAAGGATACCTCAGTCTCTAGTATACTGCATAAACTACTACAATGAGGAAGAGGAAATTCTGGACATTTGCTATAAAGCTGGTTTGTGTATGAACAAGTGAAATATTGTATATATTTGTAATGACTGCAATGTTTGTAATGTCCAGCTTATACTTCCCTATGGGGTCATCATTATAGATACTAAGGTGGAATGCAAAGTGTGCTATCACACTGTTAAAAACCCTAAATAAAATCAACATATTACGTACTCCAGGCACACACAACTGGGCCAACAATTAAGGAAACCTATTTATTTTGTATCCGTAGCAGAGCAGGACGGGTAGTAACACAGGAATTAAAGAGGGAAGGGAGACATCTTCACAAAATAAACTGGTTGCAACAACGCTTACAAACCAAACATAACTACATGAAGTACAGTTTGATATTCATGTTTATCTACTCAATCTAAGTATCATTACTAAAATACACACACATGCATGCACAGCCATACACAATGTTCTTTCATTTTTAATTCTTTATCTATTTGTCAGTTAATTATCAAAGATTGCACCTCAATTCTTATGCGAAAATAAATTAACATGTAGAAAGTTTTATTTCAGCTAAAATGCTTCAAAACATGAATGTTACACATCATCTCAAATGGATCAGCCCGTATTCTCTTGTGGCCAAAAAAGTGTTATGTGTGGCATGGCTGGTGTCTGTTGACAGTCTCGTGCAAGTACCCATGCGTGAACAGCGGGACGTGTGTGGGGCCGGACCAGTGTGAGTGCCCAAGAAATGCCACGGGGCCCACCTGTGCAATTCCAGTGTGTGACCCACCATGTGAAAATGGTGCCACCTGTGGTGCAGGCAACACCTGTGTCTGCGTACGTGGTACAGCTGGCATGCGCTGTGAGAAGAGGTTAGGCTCACGCTACCCTCACATCTGGAATTAGCAGTGTGCATGTCTGCAGGTGCGTAGACCACACCACAGAGGTAACATGGAGTTGAGAACATAATGTGCATGCCACACTATCAAACATCCTGTTCCAACAAAGCACTGCTTTTTTTTATCAACAGCACAATGCGGCTTGGATTAAGGGATAGAACAAGTGCTTTGTCATGTTAATGCACTTCCTGTCAAGTTTTAACACAACTGGAAATATCTAAGTAACTTTTCCAAAAAGTGAAAAGGAAAAATCAACATAAGTAGTATTTTGGCACTCTACTGAAGCTGCTAATTCATTTTCACATAGCCACATTTTTTGTCTTCAGCCAACACCGTAAAACACTTAATGGTGGAGTGGGGTATGAAAATAAAAAATAATGTAAGTGGGAAAAAAAATTCACACATGTGTTGAAAAGAAAATTGTACATCACCCAACAAATATCAGAATTGCCTACAAAAACTTAATATCTACAAACATATGAAGCTACTAAATGGATGTGGCTTTCCTCACTCGTGCTCTAGGATGCAATGGCACAGATACATCCAAGAAGTTTTCTGGAACTAATGGTGTACCAGTATGTAAAAAATCACAAAATGGCAGAAACCATTTAAATATTTAAAATGTGCACTCCTAGATCCACATGACTGATTAGATGTATGTAAATATGTACCACTCTGCTTTCCATAGTGTGAGTAAAGTGCGCAAGGGGACTGCATGCTTTTACCTGCTTTGTATTTTTTTTTAGGTTATTTCAGGTAATTCTGTTGCGTGTAGGATGATATATTACACTTTTTTTTTTTTGCAATCTCTCTATCTTTACAGTCCCCAATTATGTAGGTATTTTAGGATGTAAGCTTAACACCAAAACATGTCCATGCAGAAATAAATCTGCAACTTCAAGATCTCTACATTTAATGTACAACCTCTTGTGTCCCTGTCCTTACGCTGACTTGGAGGAACTAAGTTTATCCCAAATTTAGGGAAACCTGAGGTTCAGAACTTGCAGCTGGATTATGCTTTGGCTGTCTTTTTCTAGTGATGTTGTACCTGGATTTTCTTCTTTTAAACTTTCTGCCTTGGTGGTTGCATCCCTGTAACACCACACTAATGTAAGTTTTTCAGGCTATTGGGAGTCAAGACCTACTTCATGTAGTTTACTCCTGGGAAAACTGCATACTATTCCCGAGGCCATGACTGCATTTCCCACACCCCTTCTATAATGAATAAGGCAGTGCGGACCCACCGATGTAGGTTAGTCTGGCATTCAAAAGGTACTAGTTTGTATGCTGTAGAGCATGGAAAGAACTTCTACAATATCTCTGGGGTGGAAGTGCAGTTTTCTTCCCCTTTTGTTTTCCTCTTTATACTTTGTGGCCTTTCTTCCCCATCTCCATTGTTCCTAGAAACAGTGGTGGAGTCGGGTTCACCTGGCTGGCTTCCAGAACACATCAGGTTTGCAGTCCCCTTTTTTGACTATCATCTTTATCCATGCTTGCCATGTAGATTTGACTTTGGTGCACTTTTGTAGTTTTATCGCTTGGCTTGCTTTGATCATCCAATACATGTCATTTTGCCTACTCATTACTGTGCCAGGTCTGGGCTGTCCCATTCCAGTGCAAATCCTGCGCAGAAACTTTGTACTGCTTTGCTATAGGCATGAGTATGTCCAGCCTGTAATGGGTGTAAGACGTGGGGTGTCAGCCTTGGATGGGAGACCAGCCTGTTATAGGTGCAAGGCTTCGCCTGGTGGAGCTGTGTTGACTATGGAACGCACACTTCCTCTCTGTCCATTGTTCGGTGTATAGCAGGTCACATGCTAAGGTCTGGTTGGGATTTGGTTGACAATGGGAAGCCAATCCCTCGTCTGGTCCTGCTCCTGGTTGGTCATCACTCAAGCTTAAGGCCTGGTGTGAGTACGGTTGACCATAAGAAAAGTCTACTTCCACTGCTGTCACTGTGGGCTTGGCTGGTGACCGGTGGGGTGATAAGAAGTTGGCTAATCTGAGATGTGGCGGATCTAATGCTAGCTCTAGTAATGGAGAGCAAGTTGATGTCTCTTATAGCCTCTCCTAGTTCAAGGGAACCCAATACCTTCGCATGGTACCGTTGTTAGATCCAACGCTAAGGCCAAGGCTCAAAAGTGGGAAACTCCAGGGGCATTCCCTATGCCTTGTATTGCTAAAAGGGGTATCTGCCTCCCAGGTTAAGCTTGAATCATGGGTAATCATGATGGTGGTGCCTGGTGGCAGGCCGGTCGACTCTTTTACGGTCAGAGGGGCCCGAAGGTTGGATTTCAATGTGAAGAAATTCAAGCATAGAGGGACCACTTTCGGATTGGGACATAAGTCCACCGTTTGTGGAAAACCATAGATGGAAAGGAAGGACGTGCACGGGCTGACCTCTCTTTCCGCGTTAGTTTCCTTTGGTGCCCTGAGGTCAGGTTGAGGATGGACTCGTGCTGGCAATGGTGAGTATCTGGGCTATATGCCCAGGTATCCGTGATGATAGTAGATATTTTTCTCCTGAACACAGGAGAAAATAATTTCCAGGTGACAGATGGCCAGTTAATGAGAATGTTCCTGAGCGGTGGAAGGGGATACAGGGCCTGAGGGTCGGGTCTTTCTCCCTTCCCGATCCGACGAACCTCTGACTGCAAAAACCAAAAAATGGATTAAAGACCTGAGGTTGCAAAAACCCTGGAAAGGCCTTGATGCTAAGAGAGGATAAGAAGGATAAGATGATATATGTGTGAATGGTGTTTCATTGATTCCCATTCTCTGGAGTGCATAATGGGCCTTCTTATCAGCAGCTCACTGGGTAAGGTGTTAAGGACTTCATTGCTCCACCGGGAGAGCATCAACAGAATGAAGATGAGACATTGGTTCCACTGTTTATGCATCTCTCCTATACATACTTGTAAGCCCTTTATTTCTTAATTCCTTCTTTCGGTGGGATTTACTTGGTGGTATACAGGATACACCAGTACCTCCACACAATTGTGCGGAGGGTTTTCTTGACCCTAGTGTGTCTGTGGCTAGTTAATGTATGTGATAAGTGTCAAAGCAATGAGACACTCATTGCTGGAGGCACCCACTATTTTTAATTTCTTTTTAATTATATTTGAACATATCTATCTCTTGTCCTGTCAATATACCATTCAGTCTTCATTTTCCCATTTGGGTTGATCAGCTATCATTTATTTGTGTTCACCTTTGCCTTTGGATGTTCTTCCCTGCTTGTCTTGTATTGTTTGTAGGAAGATCCTGCCCTGCTCTCCCTCCTCCCACCATCAATCCTTTCCTACTAGCAGTTCCAGTCACACGTTTCACTTCCCTTAACCACTTGGTATAAAGGCAGCACACTGCATGGGCAGCTGGTTCCCTGCTCCATTGCAGTGTTCTATTGTGAAAGAAAATCCCTGCAATACGACTGCCCATCTTGTTAACTTTGTCTTATCCTCCACGCGTTTTAACCATATGACGGCCTGACTATCAATCCTGAGTATGAAAGGTTTAGTTTGTGATTTCAAATAATTATGGTATCTTTCAATAATCCACACTATGGTCAGACATTAATTTACTGCTCGCTGACATGGCAATACTTCTCTGTTTCCATCAAGGCAACCCTGGCATAGCTTATCACACATCTCATCATCCATTTCTCCCTGGGCATTCATGGAATGATACTACCCCCATCCCTAAAACCACTGGCATCTTTCTGCAGTATCAGGGGTGTATCCAGATCTGGGTAGCATAGCAGGTGAATATTGCAGAACTGGGCCTTGTTCTAAAATGTTTTCTGGAGGGGTTGGGCATCACAAATACTTAGTATCCCATTTCAGTAGGGCATTTAAAAGAGCTGCCCATTCAGCTAGATGGGGTACATAAGCCCTCAACCAGTTACACACACCTGAGAAAAATCATAACTGCTTTCTCATTTGTGGGGATTCCTCTTTAAAGTATCACATGTACGGCTTCGGGCATGGCTTAATTTCCTTACTAGGCTATGGGACCTTAGTATTCTATTCTCTGCTTCCCGAAATAGCATTTTCTCGACCAGTACATCAGCTCATGTACTGAAAACCACTCTAATACCAGGTCAAGATGGCAGTGTTCTTCCCATGTCTACAAATAAATGATGACATCCAAGTAAGCAAAACTGAATTTTCCTATGTAATCCACCAGGACCATGTAAGGCAATTTCTGGAATGTGCTAAGCACGGTTTTGAGCTCAAAGGGCATGATCCTGAATTGTAACGGTTCTCCATCACAGGTAGTAAATGCCATTTTTTTAGCATCATCTGTAATTCCATGAGATGCACTAGTGTTTAGGATTCGTGACATACATGATCTTCATCAGAAGAACACAGCAGCTTACTTGTTAACCCTTTATCACTCTTAACAGAGATGCAAGAGTTATGATTAACGACCATGTACACATACGAAAACCGTCAAACGAACAAACTTGTTTGACGTTTGCCTCATCGTACGATTTTCAGTGGTAACGATTTCGTAACAGTTTGGGAAAACTCAAAATTGTCTCCATTGTACGAGCATCAAATAGCTAGTTAATCCATCAGTTCACCATTCCAATAGATTTTCGCCGTATTTTTATTATCACCAACGACAAAGGGTGATAGAGCAATCCCCGGCATGTACACTTTATTTTTTTTTAAATTCAAAGTACATATGCTGGGATTTGAACTCACGAGTCTAGAGCGCAAACCACTACACTACCCGATCATTGTGAAAATGAGGTTGTCTTTTGCTTACATTAAATTGTTATAATGTCTACATTAAAAGTTTTTTAAAATTATTATAATTAAATTTAAATACATACAAATAAAATTTGAACACTCCACCGGTATCGTATATGAAACATTATGCACTAACGGGTTAAACACTCGCTGAGTTTCCCGCCAGGAACTGCATAACCTTGCTTATCATAGCAAACCAACAACAATGTTGCCAACCTTACACAGGTACAGGTACAAAACCTCCTCCCTTCCAAGAATGGCTCATGAACAGCTAACGTGAACTCGCTAAACTGTCCTTATAATACAATAAAATACATATTAGCCTTATATATATATCCTGTAATGGTGACAGAATACTTCCAGTTATTGTAGCATGTAGTCCTTCAGTCAATTGTTCTCAACACCCTCCCTCAATTGAAACAACAAATTATCCCGTAAAGCACATTGGGTTTATACAATCCTCTAATAAAAAAAATTACTCTAGTCCCATATGTTTAAATTATTCTCAACACATACAATCCACAAATTACATCGCCGCACTTGTCCATCCACTGAGGGTCTAGCCCTCCTAATGTGCCTACACAACAGTCACGTAAGGCATCAACACACACATCCCATCCATTTTCCTGCAACAACATTGTACTTAGGCCATTATTTAGATCATAATGCTACGTCAACAACAAGAATACATGTAACAAATTACTACAAACTGTGGTAGATATATTATTGTAAGGATTTTTTGTATGTATCTATGCACCACTATGCAATCATGGATTAGCTGTGTTTAATGGTTTTTCCCTACTGTACAATGTAGTGCTGGAAATGTTGGCAGAGTTGTGAGTACGAACTTCACCAAGAGTTGTTCACCTGAGGGTCATGGCAGCAGGTCAGCAGAAACTTGGACACAAAGTGCAGTTCTCAGGATCAGCGCATCAGTGAGCACAATCAACCTGACTTTCAGACAGCGTACAAGACTTCTACTGCACCATCTACAAGTGTATCACACTTGCATCTAAGTGCAGTGTCTGCTACAGCACTCAGAAATTCTATATACACTACATCTAGGTGTCATATTTATACGATCTGTACTATCTCTGTGGAGAAACAGTTGACTGAACCACATGAAAATGCATTTTCCAAAGACATCTGTTGATGCAAATGCATTCCTCTGAAAAAGCCACATTGATATGTATTTTAAGTATATAGGCTGTTCACGGTAAAATGAGCACTTTCTCTGTCTTAAATAAAATTAACATTGCCTTGGGCCTCATCACTTTATTCATGTGTTGGTCAGGTGAGACTGTGTAATTATTATAAAAGTAAATATTTTACAACTATGGTAATTTTCACACTTCGATGAAAAAAAAAAAAGTGAGAAAAATAATTAAATTTACCACTAATGGTTACCTAACACTCAACATTAAGATATGGAACTATTTTTCATCCATCGTTACCAACTTTACTGGGCAAATGGCACTCGGTGTGACCGTTAAAATATATGCAGGTAGGAGCAGTGTCTTTTTTCTAAGGTTGATTTCAAAAGTGATCTCTTTATTGTAAACAGCCTTTAAGCGAGCATTTTGAAAAAATTTATTTAAGTTAATGTAATAGTACCTTAAAATTTTGGTACTACCTTCAAGGATGTCTGTCATTACATTTGATAATTAAGTACCACTTGTACATGAAATACTACGTTCTGTTGGCAAACTTTCACGAATTATTATCAATTCTGATTCACAATTACCAGGAAGGAAAAGAAAATGTCATAAAAATTCAGTAATTTATAGCAGTAAATGTTAGGAATGTTCAGATAAAGAAACCAAGTACCGTAGTTTGTAATTATTGTTATGAATGTTGCATGCTGAAGAATGTAAATAAAGTGTAAAATTGTAGGAAATTTTTTTTTTTTTTTTATAAGATGATGGCAGTAGAAATGAACATGTGTAGGCTAAGTCTATCTCATGTGCTTTAACTATAGGGGGGGGGGGGGGGGGGGGGGGGTTAAGAATGGCAATTAACCTGAATCCTGATGATGGAACACTTCCTTGAGTATATAAATTGGTTTTCTGAATTCCAAATCTTGGTAGCCAACCCCTCTCCTGTTAACCAATAAAGCAGAAGCTGCAACTCCCATGACTGCATTGCAGTTTGAGATGATATGCTGTATATTTCACACAGCGAGCCCAGACTATGATATTACCAAAATAAATAGCAACGTAGTTGCAACACAGCCTCACAACAGATGTTTATTTACAATTAAGTGGAGATACCTAGCAGTAAGGCAGCCTATACTATTTTTTTGGTTAACAGTCTGTTACAAATATTTATGTTAATCAAATTTGTGGTTAAAACTGTGCTTGAGGTATGAGCCTCGCAGGCTTAATGGTAATGTTTATAGTGCAAGAGGATTTGGCTGCATCACCCACTGTACATTTTAAAAATGCCACTCATACCTAGTCTTGAAGGTATCTACTGAAATCTTAGGGTTTAGGTCCATTTACTTAGGTTATGATGATATAAAGTTAGGTACTGAACACATCATCATTATTGGTGTTCTGCCCAAAGGCAGGTTTTCACGTGGTAGCTCTCCATGCTCTCCTGTCTTCTGCCAACATCTTCAGGTCCATATACTTTCTGCTTCCCTTGACATCGTCTATCAACTTGTATCTTCTTCCTTTCAATCTTTTTTTCACAAACTATTCCTTCCATAGCGTCTGTTAGCAAGCACTCCCGTCTCAACGAGTGTCCCATCCAGTTCTTCTTCCTTTCTCTTATGACTTTCAGCTGTTTTCTCCTCTCATCAACTCATTCTAGCACTTCTTCATTACTCACTCTTTCCACCCACCTTATCCTCTCCATTCTCCTTCACATCCACATCTCAAACACTTTTAGCCTTTTTTCGTCCTCACACCACAGTGTCCCCGTCTCTGCCCCATAGAGTGCAACACTCCATACTAAACACTTGCCAAGTCTTTTCCTCAGTGTTTTATCTAGTTTTTGGTGTAGCAATCTCCTCTTCCTATTAAATGCTTCCTTCGCTACTGCAATACGAGTCTTCACCTCCTGATGACATCTAAAGTCCTCAGTTATCATACTTCCACAATATTTGAATGCTCTTACTTGGCTGATATTAACTTGTCCTATCTTAATATTTGCCGGTTTTCTTCCTTTACTGAACATAAAGGTACTGTAATTAAATACCAGACACACAGCCTATTTGGAGTTTGGTAACCATTTTCACTAATGCAACCTCATATGAGCTGTGTGAGAACATTGCAAGAATTCGGATTTCTTACTGTTTTCTATAGCATATTCACCTAATCCATTTAGAAAATCAGTATTACTAATTTTCTGGGATTTCATTATTGTACAGCACAAGTAATTAGATGTTTACAACAGATGCAGTTTCAACCAGATACCACTGTTAATGCCAACAAGCACCATGTTCTGATAGTGCAAAATAAAATTAATTTTGACATTCTGATATTTAATGCTGCACGATACATGCACCGAAGATGCTACATGGGAACACAAATACTGCTAAGTTCACACCATTTGTCCCTTGTTGTCTCTGCTTGCCACTACTTAGGCTTTCTACATTCCCTCAGTGTCGTCGCCAGAGGCGGCTAAGCGAGAAGGGGGGAGAACCATTAGGCAACTTGGTCTGGGAAGTGCACGTGCGCGCTGGTGTGCCTGTTTGAGGCCTGGTGCTCACTAGTACCAACATGCCACCCACCTTGAAAGGCTGGACTTTCAAAGATTACTCACAATACTATTGAAGCATACACAGAATGCACTTACTGAACATAACATAAAACTCACAGAACACAAAACTGGTTGATGCGCTGAATACTTACATATGACGTACATTACTTACAATAATATTTACAAGCAGCACACATCAACACAGTGTCGCTGACATTTGTGATCTATATTTAGAAGAATAGTTCCCTTTGCTCTTAGTTAATACAATGTAAATATTATGTATCTCAAAAAGGAAAAGAATGATTGTTCTTGTCACCGAATGGCAAGGGACAGTGTTTGGTGGTTGCTCTCTTGAATATACCAGAGGATGTCCTCACTGATGCAACTCAAACTCTTCCATCCTCACTGGTGTGAAGAGCCACAACACACCCCAGGATCCACTTAAGTGGAGGGAGATGGTCCTCTTTGATGATAACCAGCTCTCCAACTTTCAGGTTCCGGATTTCTGTGGTCCACTTGGTCCGGCTCTGAAGACTGGTACTCCTTGGACCAGCAAGACCAGAAATGTTGCACGAGCTGCTGTGCATGCTGCCATTGGGATAGCCTGTTGATGGGTACTTTTTGTAGGTGTGGTTCACAGTTGGTACAACTCAAGTTAGTTCTCTGTGTGCTCCAACAAAATTTGTAGCATTGTCACTGGAGATGTGGGCACACCTCCCATGGCGTGAGATAAACCGTTTCAATGCAACCAAAAATGCAGCAGTAGTCAGTCCTGTCACAAGTTCTGTGTGTATAGCCTTAGTACTGAGACATACAAATATGGCCACGTAGGCTTTGTTGGGAACCTACTAGTTTAAGACTTGATCGAACAAGCACAGGTCCGCAGAAGTCTATGCCTATTGCCTGTGTGCAAGAATGGTCTAGATGGCTGCAGCCTCTGGGAAGGAAGTTCACCCATGAGTTGCTGAGCCATCCTGGGTTTGTTCTTGGCACTCATTATCTGTTTTGTGTGCTAAATCATGGCCCTCATTAGTGGCAAGTATTTCTGTCTGATCTCTGCAAGTCAGAGTTGTCGTCCAGCATGAAGGTGTCTGACATGTTCATCTGATGCAATGAGTTTAGCAACCTTACTGTTCTCTGAAAGGGCAGGTTGTTTTTAGTCCTAATCAACCAAAAACTTCTGGATTCTCCCCCTACCTGAAGTAGTCCCAATTCATCAAGAATTGGATGCAACTGTCTTGTTCTGCTTCTTGTGCTGATCTGTCTTCCAGCCTTGATATCACAGATTTCCTTATGAATCTCTTCACCTTGTTCAAGTTTGATTACCCTTTCCAGGGCTGAGGCTAATTCAGAGACCTGATGGGGACCATTCATTTACACGTTCTGATGGGGCCTTTTTTGTATATGCAATGAATGTACAGCAGTAGGCCATCACTCGTTTCAATTTTTGTAGTGAGGAACATCTGTACAGAGTCCCAAGTTTTGTGGGATGGTGATCAGGCTGCACGGCTTTCTTTGTTCACGTGCATCACGTACAGTAACCTTAACTGCAAATGGCCATGCAAAACTTTCCTCACACAACCATCTTGGACCATGCCACTAACCAGGTACTGCTGTTAACTGCTGTGGTGCCACTCTTGAAACATGGCCGGTAGGATTGTCGGCAGTACTTAGATGTCTCCATTTCATGTTTTGGGTGAGTTGTTAAATTTCCGACACTCAATTGGCCAACAATGTCTTCCAAGTGCTAGATGATGCCTTAAGCCATGACAGGACGACAGCTGAATCTGACCACAGAATACAGCTACTATAAGATATGTTTATTATCTTCAGTGTTTTTTCGATTAATTGTGATAACAACAATGCTCACACAACTCCGAACAGGGCGGGTATACCTTCTTCAGAGGTGCCACTCCATATTTGGATCATACGAGATTGGAACACACAGTCCCTGACTCATCAATATGTTGGAGGAACACACATGCACCATGTGCCAATTCTGAGGCATCGCAAAACCTTTCAAACGTATCTGTGTGTTATATCCTGCCATCACGAACCTGGGGATCTGAATTCTGTTGAGCACTAACAAGTCCCTCTGAAACTGACACCCTGTATACTGAATTGATGGCAGTGATTTATCCCATTCCAATAGAAGTTGCCACAACTCTTGCATTAACAGCTTGGCATTCCGAATTTCTGATGCAATGAGTCCTAGAGGACTGAAAATCTGTGAAATATCCGACAGTACTGCACGTTTAGTAAGTTTTGAGCTTTGTGAAAATTCCTTGATAGTATAGTGAAAGTAATCCTGCTCTGAGTTCCACAGAATGCCTAGTGTTTTACTTGAATGATTATCATACAAATCGACATAGTCCTTGCTTTCTCCTGCATCTTTTGGCACACTGCAAAGAACTTCTGGTTTGTTGGAGGTCCATTTACATAAATGAAATCCTCCACAATGAAGCAAAGATGTTAAATCACTTTGTAAAGCTGTGGCTTCATCTAATGTCTCTGCACCCATCATGACATCATCCACACACAAGTCTCTTTTTAGAATGATTGCCGCCTTTGGAAAGTCATGTCCTTCATCTGATGCCAGCTGATGAAGTGTTTTTATAGCCAAAATTGATGCTGAGGCTGTCCCATATGTGACAGCCTTGAACTTTTAGATTTTGATTGCACTGTTGAGGTCATCAGACCATAAGATCCTTTGTAGATCTGTTTGGGATGGATCAATGAGAATTTGTCGGTACATCAGGGCAATGTCAGCTGTCATGGAAACTCTGTGGGTTCGGAAAGAAGCCATTATAGAAAACAACTCTTGTTAGATTGTAGGTTCAACCAGCAGTAGGTCATTGAGTGACAGTCCTGTCGAAGACTTAGCTGACGCATCAAAAACAACTCACAACTTTGTCGTTGTGCTAGAATCTTTGATGACGGCATGATGAGGCGCACAGACTTGGTTAGGAGTGCTAACAGTGTCCAATGACTGGTTCTATGTGATCTTGCAACTAATATTCTTGCATTAATTCCGATTATTTGTTTGAGAGAACAATTCTTCATAAACTTCCTTACCAGTTGAAGCATCACATTTGTGCCCCCTCTCTTGAGTTGCCCAACAGGTTAACATCATTCTTCAATGGTAACTTGACTATGTAACGTCCTTGGTCATTTCGTCTAGTAGTCTCTGTGTAATTTGTTTCGCATGATATTTCATCAGGTGAGAAGTGAGATTTGGTAATGCATGTTTCCAGATGCCAAAAGTTCTGTATTTGCTTATGCAAATCCTCATTGGTGATAAGATTGCATGTGTACAAGAGTTTAGTGTTAGGTGAGGTGACCTATCCACATGCAACTCTACCAAAAGTGATTTTCTGAAATGTTGGTGCATTTTCAGTAGATTTGAGTTGACCAATGCACAAAAGATTCATAAATACTTTTTCACCCAGAAGTATGTCAATTCTGCTTTGCGAGTGAAACCCTGGGTTTGCCAGTTGAATAGATCTACTTCCACCATACGTAGTTTGTGAGTGATTGTGGGAAGCACAAGGCAATTCAGAGAACAAGCATATGAATTGAGTCAAGACTGAATAAGTACATGAAACACTATAGTTGACCTTAGGTTTTGGACACTGTAGTACTTGTGCCTGCTTCTTCATGTTATGTATATGGGGCACTATCCTCCTGTGATTGTGGCTGTTCTTGCATTTGTACTGCTGGAGTTGATGCACCTTCAATGTGTAACAGTGAATTGTTTTTTTTTATTACAATGCTTGCACATGCCAGAGGTACACTGGTTTAGTTGATGACCACTCCTATGACAATTAAAACACATTCCAAGTTTCTTTACTGCTGGTACGTGTGCAATTGTTGGCACTTGGTGGAAGGTGTCACACTGGTAAAGAGAATGCATTTGGTCACAGATCTTGCATTTCACATTGTGCGAGGTGACCTAGAACACAGTACTTGGGTAGTGCCAACAAGTCACTGTGTTAGGGCCCCTTATGACATCATCTCCAGTCTTTCTACGTGATCTGCTCAGATCAACAGCTTCTAGTATGTGACATTGCTGCAGTAAGAATCTAGCTAATTCTGCTAGTGTGTCGCGTAGCATCAATTCGCTACACTCCAATACAAACACTGCATTCAAAAAGAACAGTTTTGCTCTGGCTAGTATTCATCGGCAAAAAAAGGTGCACTTCAAACTAGTTGTAGTAAAAATAAAAGATGATTGATTCATTCTGAACCTTAAACAGGTTTATTGTAGAATGTCGTACAAAGTACAAACACAGTATAATGATGAAACTCATCACATTTCCCTTCTCCTTTGCACTCATGCAGGTAAGATGTCACAGCACCAGTCACATGTAAGTTGAAAAAGTTACATCTTGCCTAGCGAGGAAAATTTACGAAGATGAGGGGCAGGAAAAAGAATACCATCCCCCTCTGAACCTACAGAAAAGAATTCAACAGAGGTTGTTGTAGTCCAAAAGTTGTTATTCATGCAGAAAGAATTAAGTTAAAAGAAATAGAAGTTCTGGTCGGTGGCGCTCGTGGGTGAAGGCGAAGTTCATTCTGCTCATCACTCTTTGGTGGTGGTTGTAGTTATGTGGCTGAGTACAGGGTTAGCCACGTGCAGCTCGATGCCTGCAGCTACCTCCCATTCTCCGACAAAAGCTAAAAATAAACACTTGGCCAGGGCTCGCAGCCTTCTATTGGCTGTTCCCTTCTCTCACACTACTGCATAATAGGATTAAAGTGCTGATGGCATGGGATTTTAATACACTGCGAAATTTAACCAAAAGTGAACCTGGGGAGAAAAAAAAAAAACCCCTGTATAAATGCAACGCTACACGTGTTGGCAAAATTGTTACTGGTGCTGCAGTTTCACATGCTCATATTGTGTTGTCGAGTTTGCTGGTTATGAAATAATCAAAATTGTATACCAACTCTCAGTAGGCTGGTTTAACACCTTAAGTGTTTATTGACATTGTCAAGTAACTTTCTTAGGTGAGTAGCTGATTCTCTTTTTACTTGGGGAAGGTTAAGAAAAAAAAAGGCTGAAATGTCCACTCATCAAAACACTTTTATTCTGAAACATTTCCCTCGAAAGATTCCAATTTTTTATTTACTTGCTGTTATTCTCCAACAACTTAGTCAAATATTACTCGTTCATATTCTCAACCAAATTATACAAACGCAACTCATTCACCTTTTTTAGGGAGGGGGGGGGGATGAGGAAGAGGGGAAAGAAAGATCACGCACAGACCTACACACTCTCATGCACTCTCTTGCTCACACTCACTCACACTTTCTCTCATTTTCGAAATATCTTACAGCAATTAAATTCAATATTCATATATATTTATTCAATCAATTATAATATCAAAACTTCTTTTACCATCCACGCCCATCCTTGACTGTGGTTGTATTATTTCTGTTAAAGAAAATTGCATTCAATTTTACTTCAGCCTTACTACTGTTGTTACCTGCTCTCTGAATGGCTGTCGTCTGACCACACCACATCTCTTCTCTAACCAGCAATGGTGATAAGAGAGCCAACCAGGATAATTTTCTTTCTGTTCACATGTTTTATAACATTCAATGCATGCTTACTATTTTTTAGGGAATGAATAATAACAATAAAAATTGGAATATTGAATATCCTCTAAAAAAATTTAAGTCTAACTTAGACATGATCTCTGTCCATAAACTAGTAAAATAACTAAATACTATAGTGCTATTTAAAACAATAGTAAAGCTTATATTGGAAATTATTTTAAATGAATTGTCACCCTAAGCAAATCCTCTGTAATCATAGACAAATATATCTGGAACCAAAGTTAAATATAACCCCTTAAAAACTACAGCGTTAGAATTTTCCCTATAGATATCATCTTACATCTGCACAAATTACCATTTGTCTCAGAATAATCACAACCTTGTAGCAAAAATGTTATTAACTACGATTAAAAAACACTCCTCACTCATTAAGAATTAACTGTTACCAACAATTATATAGATGAGATAGACCATAAACTCCAATGACCATCTGGTAATGTTGAAAAACCAACCCCAAGCCCAAGCTTATTGTGGCAAGAGCTGTGGAAAACAAATGTTTTCCTAATAATTCCATCCTTTCTGGATCACACTATCACATAAAATAAGTATAATTTGTTTTGAATCTTCAGAATGGCACTTTGGGGCATTATTGTAGAGAATGTGCACAGACCTGCCTTATTGGCAGGCCCTTTCACAATTGGCATGAGAATTTTATCTACACTGTAAAATAAATTCCAACACCATCATGTTCTCAACTTACTTTAAATACAACAGTTTAATTTAGAAACATATACGAGTACACTAGGATTTCCTTTGAAATGAAGGTGATGTGGCAAGTCAACCAATACGTTGCCATTAAGTGTGAGTACCATGCCCTCCCAATGTTCATGCATTTAGGAAAGACTTGCCTTGGTTTACAGCAGTTTCATATATTACAATACAAATTTTTACAATTGTAGTAGTTGTATATTGGATACTATTTGTCATAAAAATTTTGTTAATCCATTTTATATGTAAACAGTAGTATCAATAGTTTCTTAGAGGGTAAAAACCATTATACGAGAGCAGATTTTTTTTTAAGGTATAAGGCATGTATGATACATGTATATTACAGTTTTATGTATACTATGGTTTGTCTAGTAATTTTTATACCTTGTTATAAGTGACGTACGTATCAAGAGTTGATTTCTTTGAAAGCTTTTCCAGCTGATCATATCTGTGCATGCAAAATGTACCTGTCTTGAATGAAAAACTGCTATTTTCAGAAAATTGCTATTATGGGCATACACCACTACTCTGTGGTGTTGAACAGTTTTCAATTTGGGATATACAGGCTGAGATCCAAGTCAGATCATATTTTTAAAATGCTGCTGGAAATTGGCAGGAAAAAGGAAAGGATGTTCTGGAAATTTCATCTCAACACGAATTTTTTTAATGTAATGATAAAATTATAGATAAAGTTTTAAGTAATTTTTCTGTTTAACAATGTTGTGAATAACAAAATCTAATTTTTTCACTAAAATTTTTTTATATAGTCCTCAAATGTTTGTGAGGATAATAAACAGTCCAGTACAATTTATTCATAAAATGAATTTTTCTAATAAATTTCTACATTTTATTGCCTATACTAAACTATAATGGCGGCTGCAAAATACATTTTACATATTTATGCTCCAATATAAACTCAAAACTATTCAAATTTATTTTAACAGGATGTCAACCCACTTAGTTACTAAGCGAGGCTCAGACTTGATTATAAAGTAAGATATGGACTGTGTTTCATATGCAATATACTTGCAAGAATTTACAGATATCAAGATTTATAAAAATAAAAAAATCGTAAGGCATATTTATAGTTTTTATGCAATGAGACGAAAACATCTGCATTAAATTTATTTTTAAGTCTATATAGAATACTATTATAAAATATGTTACATTTGTAAAACTACAAGATAGTTGTACATGGCATGCATTTTTGCATGTGCAGTTTTAATACCTTAGATCTAGCAAAATCTATTTAAGAAATTTTATTTAGTACATGCTCATTTTTATTTTAATATAGCCTAGCACTGTATGTAAAAGTGAAAGTAGGTAAATACTGTATTTTATATACACATACTTCTGGTACACATTTTCTGTGGTTAAATGTTTCAAGTTCCAGAAATAAAAAAATTTCTAACTCATCTGAACTTATCCACAACAAATTTATCTCCTGTACATTTTGTTTAACTACCATGCAAAAGAATTCATTATTTTCAAGTCGACAACTAAAGATGAAACATCATAACAGTTGACTAAAAAAACATAGTGCTAAAACAACAATACTGCTGTTAGCATTATATATCTATAAACATAATCTAAACGTTTGAAATATTTCTTAAACTTAACTAATACTGTATACATTTTCTTTCTAAAACTTGTGTTTGAAACAATATTAAATCATAAATAGTCATAAAATGGATCAAGACCTTACAAAAAGCAATGAAAACATTAAATATTATGCACAGACTATGGCAGTCTGCTCAGTTTATTCAGAATTGATGTCGTCTTCGTCGTCGCCTGCCGAACCACGAGTGAATGTAGTGGCCGCTGGTTTGCTGATGAAAGCATCAACCGTTGCCTGCTTGGTGGTCTGATTCTTTCTCTCCTTAAGAAGCTTCTCACAGCACTTTACACTTTCCACTACATTTTGGTGCACTTTCGAGCTGCATTATTCATTTGCATCTTTTTATGGAAATATCTGCAGTGCCTGTTCAATATAGTCCAAAGCAGAGATAACATCTTTCGATGTGATATCTGGCCGTACATTTGGCACATCCTCAGTGTCATCAGCTGTGGGATTGTCAGCTCTCGCAACTCTTTGTTGGTAAGCTCCTCTCTACATCGGCATTCAGGACTTCATCATCTGTTTCCAGATTCTTTTAAGCCAACTTTTCTGGCAATACCAACAATGTCCTTGTGTACTTCAGTTGGGGAAATATCCTCAGATACTTCAAAATTATCCATGCAGCCATGTCACCGTTGTCCCCACACAGTTAAGGCACTTCTCTGTAACCTCATCCCATGACCCTGATGGCATGTAGTGTGTTGTAACTACACTACTATTCCTTGACTGTTGGCATATATTTACCATCAGTACCCTAAATAAGTTGTTGAAAGGTGCATCGTATAAAAGCAGGCCTTAAATGATCTAATTATACCTTGGCCATGAATATTTTCTTACATTTCTGCATGTGGGTAGCTAGGGGCATTGTCCACAAGGAGAATTTTAAAATCAAGGTTTTCCTTTAAACAGTTATCATTCCATGCTGGGATAGCATACAAATTAAGCCATTCTCTGAAGAGGGGGCCATCACACCAGGCTTTTTTATTTGCCCAGAGAAGTTCTGGCAGGTGCTCCTTAGAATGGCCTTTTAACACGTGGGTTGACTGACTTTGTTATCAGTAACAGTTTCGATTTACATTCGCCAGCTACGTTTAGAGTTAACAACACAGTCACGGGATTATTTGAAGCTTTACACCCAAGAGCGGTCTTTTATTCTTTCATGGTGTAAATTCTGAGGCATTCTTTTCCAGAATAGCCCGGTTTCATCTGCATTAAAACATGTTTGGATGAATAGTCACCTTTTTCTCAATAATATTTTCAAGTTTCGGAAGAAATTACTTTGCCACAATTGTGGAACTTGCTGCCTATCCAGTCATTCTTATTTTGTGGAAATTGTACCGGACTTTGAACGTCTGAAACCATTCACAGCTGGCGGTAAACATTTATTCCTTTGATGTTGAAGAGCCTTCAATATCTTTCACTTCATCACTGTACTATGATAGGGCTTTCCTTTGTATTAGGCCTAAATTTACTGAGCAATTACGCTAATTCTGTGTTTCTATCCATTTGGCCAGCATCATCTCCATTTTCTCTATTGCTTTCCTACGAGTGTAGCTTGTCTTCACTGACAGATGAAGCATTCAATAAATTACATTTTATTTAGTCTGCCTTAGGTCTTATTGTACGAACTGTGGTAGGTAGCAGGCCAAACTCTTTGCCTATGTCTACAGCCCGCTCACTTAAATCAAAGTGTTTTAAAACTAACTTTTGTAGACCTCACGAGGGATGTTATGGTTTTCTTCGAAATAGGCATTGAAGACAAACTTGGCCAGTTGGAAGCCATCTAAGAAAAAAAACACAATGCAACAATGTTCACAGTAATCTACCTGCACAAAAGTCACGTGGTAATTGAAGGAACAAGGACCACTACAGAGAGTTTAATCTTGTTGGGGAGGGACAGAAGTGTGATTGCCTGGTGGTGGAATGACTGGAGGTAGGGAAGCAGGTGCCAGCTGGCAGGAAATAACACTTCAATAAAGTTAGCGGCAAGTCATATATGCTGCCTCTAGCAGGTAACTAAGTACTACAGAAAATAAAAATGTGAACAATACAGATATTTAAATTATAGTGTTGCATTCAGTAGCACAAAAAAACAATCCGGGAAATGGTGCACGCAGTATACATAACAATCTATTATTTTTAAAATCACAAGAATAGATGGAAAACAACATTAATCTGAATCTGTGACAACTTTTAAATGAAACACTGGTATGTAAATACTAACGTTATTTTGAAATGATGTAAATCAGGATGAATTAAATAGGGGACATACGGTATATATCAACACATTATATAGATATCTTAATACTAATATTGCCAAATAACGTAATGTGATTTATAGTTTGTCTGCGTATAAGATGCTGAACATACATAATTTGTGTATGTAGAATATGCTGAACATAGACATGCTAAATGTGTGTGTGTGATAATGGTTGCGACAGTGTTTGACCAAGAAAAAGAATTTTCTCATGGGTTTCAAGAATTTGACAGTCAATAAAATATGACACTGGTTAATCAACATGGTGATGGTGCACTGGCTCAGAATCTCTCTGGATACTAGGGAAACAGAAGTCTCCTTAATGAGGAATTTTAAGGGCTGTATGGGCCGATGCGTTTGAACTCTGGATGGCATCTGGCCCTGGCTCACCATAGCATGTAGCTTGGCACTAAGGATTATGTTATCCCTTTTGTGGCATGCCCAGTGATGCGGCAAAGAGATTATATATATATATTAGTCAGAAATGTTACATTTTAGGGAATAAAACCAAAAGAAGAGTAAAATGATTTATGAATCTTTTGTGCATTGGTCAACTCAAATCTACTGAAAATGCACCAACATTTCAGAAAATCACTTTTGGTAGAGTTGCATGTGGATAGGTCACCTCACCTAACACTAAACTCTTGTACACATGCAATCTTATCACCAATGAGGATTTGCATAAGCAAATACAGAACTTTTGGCATCTGGAAACATGCATTACCAAATCTCACTTCTCACCTGATGAAATATCATGCGAAACAAATTACACAGAGACTACTAGACGAAATGACCAAGGACGTTACATAGTCAAGTTACCATTGAAGAATGATGTTAACCTGTTGGGCAACTCAAGAGAGGGGGCACAAATGTGATGCTTCAACTGGTAAGGAAGTTTATGAAGAACTGTGCAGGCATGATCGTAAGTGTAAGTACAGTGACATAGCAGCACAAGGGAAGACAGGTTCTGGCGTAGTCTGTTCAGGAAGGAACTTGCTCTTCCTGGGGCTGAAGCCTTGGGGTTGGTGCTGCGAGGTACGCCTCAAAGTTGATGGTGCTCTGGCCTATAGAGGCAAAGGGCCCCCTGATTCTAGAGAAGAGTTGAGTGAGTGGAGTGACCAATTACTGTCCTGAACTTCCTCTTTGGACTCTCAGCATTCCATAGGCAAGGCCCCTACAGCACTTAGTAAGTGGCACAACCAGCTTGTAGCCTGAGAGTCGTTGTAACCTAATGTGATTGTTCTCAAGCCCCAGGAGCCTTGAAGAAAGTTCTCTCTCCTCTTGCCAAAGTGGTGCTAGAGGGTGGTGTAACCAGCCAGCACTAGACACCAAACATTGAAAAAAGACAGGAGTATGAGTACAAATGTTCACACTTCTCAGTCCTGGAATGTAATTTCTTTTTGCAAATATTTTTGTCAAAAATGGTTCAAACCTGTTGAGGGAAAGAATTAATTGCCGATACATGTGCTACGATTTTGTTATTAGGAGGTAACTTTCCAGCTTACTGCTTGAAAAACATATTTTAAAATAAATAATTGATGAGTTGGGGGGGGGGGGGGGGGGGGGGGGGGGGGGGAGAGAATTGCGGAAATCATATATGTTGGTGTGCCTTTCACAGCCACTTAAATTTTGCTTCAGGAAGCAGAACAGTGCAGATATGCGAAGCAAAGTTATTCCAAAGAATTGAACTATGAAAAATTCATAACGCCCTAAAATACTTATCTGGTACCCGATTATAAAAATTAAATTAAAAGACAGTAGAAGTGTCCCATTTCTTCCTTTTGGGCTTTAAAATATCTAAATTCTACATAAACTGTACACCATGCCTTAGTTCTACACTCATCAACTTTCTACTCGCTTCTCCAGGTGCTGGAGATTTTCCCACAGCAAGTAGACTGCACGAGACATATGTATCCCCATTTATGAACGAGGAGGAAGAGGTGATGAAGGAAGCACTCAAAGAAAAGTAAGTTTGCATTCTCTGTGACGAAACTACATACAAAAAGAGGCAATGTGTGTTCATTGTAATTTTCAAAGTACTTGACTGTGGCGATAGTGCAATTCAAAAGCTATATGTTCGTGATGTTAGGTGTTTAAAATGCTGAAGCAAACCTGTCTCTCGGAATATTAAGCTAATTGATTACTACTGCATGGTACTGGCAAGGCCAGTAAGATTAAAAACATTATACTTTCTTCGGTTTAAGAATGAGGAACCTGTAAATAGGGAATGACCGTAGCGGAAGACCCTGGTGTCACCGGAGGTCGAACACATGCCCTCCTAAAATGCACCGGCTAAGGTGGAGTTCCCCCATCAGGAATAATTTATAGGTTAGGTAATTTGGGAGTGCTCATTCCTGCCTGGGAATTTCAGCCCCTACAATCAATTTCACATGTAACGTTTTGCAATACGAAGACCTGGATTTGCTGTGTGAGACTGCTTTCAATATTCGTGAGGCCAGTGTCGCAAGTAACATACCCGAGTAATTCAAGATCGCTTGGGCAGGACTCCTGATAAAGAGTGGGTTGGCTTCTGTGTAGGTACAAAGTCGAGTATCACTGGGGTTTTTATTTTCCGATGTATTACCTGTAGTTTGCGCAGCAACGGCACCCTCCTCCTCTCTGGCTAGCTTGGTGCAGAGGTCGGCAGTTGGACAGCGGCTAACGCTGGTTGCGAAGGAGTGTTGCTGGAACTGCTGAGTGGTTTCTGAGGTAGAAATCACGGTATGCAATTCAGGTAACAAAGTAGGACTGAGTCCTAAAATGGTGTGGTCAAAGTGTACGATCAGTAAATATTCTAGTTGAGAGCGGTTGGTCGTTCTTGTGGGAGGAAGAAATACTGGGTTTTCTTGTTCTCACTCCAGGGTAGGTAAATTGGCTACGTCCTGTTCCAATGGTTTTCAGATTAAATTGAACTTATATTTATGCCCTCCTTTCTTTGTATAAGGCATGAGGGCAGTTGCACAAAGAATTGCTTAAGGCAAAGCCGGTAATGATATATGTCCCTACCGTGTACTTCTAGACACACTGTGTTTACAATGTACTATCGCACTCTGGTGTTCCGCGTCCAGATGGAAAAATGGTGGTGGATGGAACTATAAGCCATCGCCAATGGTGAAACAGAGCTTTGGATAGGGTGCGCTGTTTCATCCAGTGATGTCTACGTGAGTTTCTACCGCAGGTCAATGGGAAAAAACTGTTCGCTCCCCGACCCGGTCATTCTCCAGCAGTGGCAGAGTAAAAGACTGTTTGAGACACTTGATTCCACAGATAGAATGTGTTCCTACATTGATTTGGGTGCTCCCGAAGATCTACAGTCAGACCTCGGTTTGCCTCTTAGGATGCTGTGTACTCGCCTTTATGACTCATGTGGCAACTGGCTTTACCCTATTACCAAGTAAAACCCACTTGATAGAAAACAAAACAACCTTAACTGTCTAATAAGCAGGTGTTATCAAAGCTAAGAAAATCAAAAGTACCAACCATTTATATTTTAAGAAAATCATTACATTTTATTTAACACAAAATGAAAACATGTGGTTCCACACTCTAAGGAAATAATATTAAATATGAATTTAATAAATTTAAAATTAATGGAAGTAAATTTTACGTTAGAACCAGGTGAAAGTGACCTGGACAAAAAAAAACTGGAGTGTCAATTATTACAAATGTCTGGCGAAAAGACTAACTTAATTATCCACTTTTAATTATTCCTATCTGAACCAGAAATGAATGTACTGAAGGGACCTAGTTGACAAAGGGGAAGTCTCCATCAAAAGGATAAGGAATGCTTGACCAGAGCCGTAAGAGGGATGCCCAGTATGGGACGTTATTGCAGTGACCTGCTTATACCTGGGGAGGTTTACCAGGAGGAAGATGAGGAATGGTAGACGACTTAGGCAGGACCCTCTGGATGGCGTCGACGGCCCCTCGGGAGCTGCTGGATTAGCTTGAAAAGGTGGAAGATGGAGGTCCTCCAAAGCTGCTGGAGTCATTGGCAGCCACTGGCGTGGGTTGTGGGTCTAGTGCTGACACGCCCTTGCAGATATTACCTCCTGGCCTTCTCAGCTGAGGAGGAAACTGCACTTGCGCTTAACTGTCACCTTAGGTCTTAGCAGCGGAGAGATGCAGCAGACTGCCCCGGGACCAATGCTTGAACTCCTATTTATACTAAGTTTCCAACTTGGGGGTGCTCTAAAGGGTGAAGGGGGAAGTAATCCCCGCTTCTATGGGATCGGAAGTTCTGACGTCCTGTATGGGAGGCTGGATCCTTATCTGCTCAGCACGGAGGCGATGACATACCTTAAACCTTGCCCACTCATAGAGGCTGTGAGCTCCACTGGGATGTGCGCTGCTCTTCAGCAGCACGGTGTTGATATACAACCACTGTCCCGAAGGGAGCAGACGATTTTGTAAACAGAAAAATCTTCAGAGAGGGGTATTGAAGGGACGACTTCTAGGTGAGATGCAGTGAACAGTAAAAGCAGAGTTCACGTATCTATAGTTTCCGTTGAGCCTTTGTCTACTCTGGTAGACCACATGTCCCGCCTTCATTACTGTTTTATTTGAGGTGCAACATGCCCATCGGGTGGTGGCAGCTCAAGATGGGGTGAAGTCGATTGGTAGAGTGCTCGTATTATAAGCGCAGAAATGTGTCGTGCCTCAATATCAATGCCTTACAGTGCTCTTAGACAATTGTTTCTGTCATACAAAAACTTGATATTTCATGGGAAATTATTGTGTCCAATACCTCTGATTATGCTCATTATATGTGTAATTGCATAAATGCAGTTCGAGTTTTATTTGCAGAGCAACTGTTCAATACTCTGTGCTAATAACACAAAGCAAATTTGGTGGCAAATTAGTGGGCAGCTGGTCTGAAAAACTGAATAAATGTGTGACACAAACAAAGCAAATTTTCATGAACACACAACAATGAAAACATGCATACATAGCATTTCTCAAAGAAAAACATCCTATCAGTAATCACAAGGTGGAACTCTTGTTTTAAAAGTGGTGAATATCTGGACACGGATTTGTCTGACGTAGTCGAGTTTGTCAAAAGCTGTCAAGATGACAGCACAGCCATGCTATACTTTCAAAATATGACATTGTCAGAGATAAAGATAATCCACACCCAAGCTGCAGTTCTTGTAGAGCATTTCAGCAAGTGCTGCAATTTATTGCAATTGCTGGAAAGTTCATCACTTCCCTTGGCCTACACACTGATACAAAAATTAACAACTTGTCAACAATATCCACTTTGCTTTGTGATGGTATTTTCTTTCAAAACACTTCTGAAAATTTTTGAAACAATAACAAAGCAAAGAATGTTTGTCACCACGATTCAAAAATTCATTGCAAAAAAAGTTTTTATAAATTAGAAGATGTGAAGGAATTCATTTAAGCGATTGGGACACTTTTTGATACAAGAAATGTAATCAAAAGCATCACTAAGAGATATTTTTGGTTTGGCAAAGTGTGTGCCCATTCTGAATCAGCTTGCTCCAAGTCAGTATTTGGAACCTTATTCTATTTCAGGAACATAGTGGAAAATAAAGAGTGTGGGGATGATAAAGATGTTATGAGCATTTTGTTATCAATAAAGGGTGACTTTCCAAGGCTTATCGAGTGTGTTGTGCAAGCTATGTGGATTCTTGTTCATAATGTGGTCTTTGAAAGAGCATTCTCATCCTATAATAATATTACACAGACAAAAGAACTGCAGTAACGGCAGAAAATACGTGCTTGATGACTACACTGGCACTTACTTCAAGCTGAAATACGCTAATATTTGTTTGTTAAAAAATACTTGAATGATTATTTCCACCTTTTACAACGTAACTATGTAGTTGCATGCAAATTTTTAGGCACAACAATTAGGATGCTTCTTATTGGTCTAATAACACATGTGTGTGTGTGCATGCATAAAGTGATATGTTGTTTCTAATCTTTTGAATACCAGTGATTACCAAAAAATTGTCTTAAAATTAGTTTGAAACATGCACCTTTTGTTCAAAAAAAATTATTTAAAATACCGAAATCAATTTAAAAAAACTAAAAATGTACCCATATCAACAAGAAAGAATTATGAAATTTGCCATGTTTTATACATTTTAAAGTGCTAACTCTAATAATATTTTTAACAATATTACCTGAAAAATTGGTTATTATAAATCTCCCAATCCATGTCTTCCCCCCACCACCCAAAAATCCTCATCATCAAAAATTAGACTAGTTTTGGTCCTGGACAAAAAAATGGGATGTTGTAAATCCACATAACAAAGGTGTGATCATCAAAACATGTGTTCCAATTCATAAGTATCAAACTGTGTGTTTTCTGTTCAAAGTTTGCAGTCGAGTTATTGGTAGTCCAACAATGTTTTGCTGAACATCATACTTTATTAATATCCTATAATCCAATTAGAATGACAAAGTTAAAATTCTATTCCTTCCTCACACCAAATACTGCTTTTTAAATACGTACATAGTGATGACAGCTTCACCTCTGAAAATTTGAAATATATGGTTGAATGTTCTAAAATTTTCTGTCCTAATTTTAATTTACTGCAATGCACTTGCATAGTAGATAGGCTAGTGACATCAAAAAATTCGTTTATAACCATATTTTTTGGAATTTCAGGCATGTAGTAAGCTGTACAAATCAACCACCACCTCTAGATTTCATAACTTGAATATATATATAATGATTTTTCATTCGTACAATGAATACAGAACTTAATTACATGTCTTCAGACAATTCACAGTGCATATCTGAAAATAGATACCAATCCCATTTTGATATACAGGGGTGTGGATGTGTCAAATGTCAAATTTTCGAAACCCTCTATTAAGACAATTTATTATTAAGAACTCTATTCCTGGAAACCATGAGAGGTCTTAACAGAGGAGATCTACTGTACATGAATACTGATATATGTTCAAACAGCACAGCCAAAACTATTTCAACTTTGACCTGATAAGTCTGCGGCATGTGTTGTTTACTTTCAGCTGCACTGACGTTAAATATTGTCTGGATATGTAAACAAAATTTTTACTGGCAGTATCTCTAAAATCCTAATTATTCTGTATTACCTATTTGGTTGCAGCAGGAAAAGTTTAACTGTTTTGTCCCATTCAAGTCACCTCAAATTTTAAGTAAATGTAAAACTAACAGTGTGGATGGATTCGTGCAAAAAAGAATCAACACACCAAAATCTTTCATTTGTCTTTTTCAGATACCTGATAAAAGAATATTTTAGGTTAAACGACACATGAAAGAAGAGACTGTTACCTTCCAGGTGAAATGCAGCCTCTAGGCATGGGTTGAATCCTGTTTTAATCCAAATCCATGATACTAAAACAACCCGGCATCTTAAGTATTTTCCACTAGCGGGAATAAGCAGTGAACACAGCTACAGGTAAAATAGTGAATGCGTAGACTAAACAAACAATAAGATTTCAAGAAGTGAAATGATACTGACATACGAAACAAAAAACTGAAAATATGACAGTTTACCACACTACTGACGTCATACATATTGTTGGCGCGGATCACTGATGAGAATGTGCCACCAAGTGAGTTTAGAAAGCTCAAAGAACTTAAACACCTAACTAATTAAAAGTACCATTTATCTAAAAAATGCATTTGTGTAGTTTTCAGTATGGTTAACCTATGTTACATATACAGGTTGTCTATATCAGACAAACTTTGGCTGTTGGTTATTCACGAAAAAAGGTGGAAACACATGTAAACAACTAATGATCTGAAGTGACACGTAGGATGTATGCGGATGCATGGTAGGAAGTCAATTACCGGAGCAGGCGCGACTGCTTGTCATCTAAGTTCGGCAGCGCAGTCCTGTTCCACCTTCCTCTCCTGCGTAGGACGGAGTAATACTATCCACAGCCCGAGAGCAGAGTTAACCAGATCTCATTCCCTGCATTTTCCACCACTCCTCTCATGCGGCATAGGGCAAACAGTTCTATAATCTACGCGATGCACTTAGACAGGATGGTTAATAGCATAACTCGTGACTTGCCAGCACGAGCTTGATAAAGAGTCCCCACTGATTCTCCACAGATGCAGGTTGATCAGGGACGTGGAGCCGAGTGGGCCACCAAGCCTCTACTGGTTGTGCGTTCGCACTAGGATGCACAGCAAAACTTCAGGCTATGGTCACCGTGCACTGACTTAATGCGGATGGTGATAAGCAACCGGAGTCTGCCGCACCTCCCGGTGTAAACGTGTTTCTAGTGGAGGTGGCGTTGCTGTCTCTCCTCCACGAGTACTGACTTAATGCTGATGTGAAAAAAAAAAAAAAAAAAAAAAAAAAACCGCGCGCGCACACACACACACGAAGTGTGGACTAGACTGTGAGGGAGGAGATTGTCACAGTCGGCCAGTGTCCGGTGGCGATCTGGGCACAGGGTCTGGCGTGTGAACTGGGTGAGTTAAGTCTGGTCTCACTACTCAAAAATAAACTTTCCTTTCTTCCCTTCTTCCAATTGGCCTTATAGCTTGAACACCTCTATTACTTATTACTTCTGTTACAATAGTTTAGAAAATACCACACTTAAACATAACCCTTTCATATGAACTTCTTCACTGGTCTTAGCTATCTTTAATACTGCTATGCATCCCTTTCATTGTTCTTATTCCAGTAGGAATTAGAGCATAACAAATGGTAGAGGCACTGGGTATCAATCCCGTACGTATTGGAACAATGTAACAATGCATTCAAATGCCAGACAGAATGAATCTTTAGTAGTATTGAATTCTCCTGTAAATTCACATGCACTTGTTTTTACAACAGCCCTTTGATATAACAGACTCATTTGCTATCACAATGCACTTTTAAAATTATTAACTTGTTCTAGTGCATTGTCCTATACCACGAAACAATGTTCCGAGTAGCCAGGCGAGACAATATACATTTTGATCCATGCACGTTTCGTCAGGTAATTCGTGAACAGTGATTTTTGCGTGAATCGTATTTCATCCTGTGGATGATGTTAGTGAAAAAGCATACAAGCTTGTGTACTCTTGTCACCTAAATGTGATTTCAATTTAGAGAATATTCTAATATTTTAAGTACAGTATGTGGTGTAAAACTTTACCTCTTAACAAATGTGTTGCAGCTTCCACTTAGTTTTCAACGAAAACCAGCTTTTTGCATACCTCCTCTTTTATATTGCAAATATTGTAATTAAAATTAAATTTTGTATTTAAAGGGATTACACAAATTTTAACAGAAATCAATTAAAATTAATTTGCAGTACACTAAATGACAGTTTGTAACTTTGTGATAAAATTATTACTAATATGATGCATCAGAAACAGTTGCAGTTTCTACTGGTACATAAGTCACTCAGCTGTTTCACAACTCAAAACAGTGCATTGAATCACTCACGTGAATCAAGTCAAATGAATTATATGCGTTACGTCCTATGGGCAAAAGAGGTATGTCACGGCCAAAGTGTTTTGGTGGATGAGAGGGCAGAGACATCCCGGGTGAGATTGGATCTCTAGTCTGTGCGGAACTGGAGTTTGGCCAGTATAAAGGACTGGCTGTGTGGCTTTCTGGCTGGGTACGAAGTCTGAAACAGCTAGTAAAATCTTGCGCTTTGGCAGGACCATTCTCATGGGGATACCTGGGCGACGGGTGACCCGCTGAGGCTGCGGTGGTTTGGACGGGAGAGCACTAGAGTTGGCTCCAGAACTTGGTGTGAAAGTGGGCAGGCGCTCGGTGCTGGCTGTCATAGAGGTGGATTCAGTGATCGGGATCCCCCAAAACCACGGGTTAACTATTCTGTACGATGTTCCTTAACCACTCGGGTAGGCTACAAATACGGGGTGCATAACTCCCTCAAGCTTGATTGGATGTGTGAAGAGCTCTGGTACTGGTGTGTCTAGGCGGCGGATGGCTTGAGCTTTCTCCTGGGGACTGAGGTTCGCGAATTCTGCAGGGAGGTGGCTAAGCTCTGGTTGGTACTCAGAGATAGTATCAGCAGTTTTAATCCTCTTACAGATATCACTTTGACGGAAGAAGGGTAAAGAATCACTGATACGAAACTCGTGGAGGTGGAGCAGATAACGTGTGGTCCTACTCAGATGTAATTCCATGTACTACAACTGCCAGGCTGAAGCTGCTCCCTATCACAGTATCCAGCACCAGAAGTGTGGTGGACACTGAAGTCAGGTTACACTCCGGCTGACGGTCCCAATACATGGGTGCGGTCTCCTGAAGGGTCAGACCCGAAGAAGTACTCCTTCCGGCAACATAAGTGCGGTGGAAAGAGCAAACCCCAGACTGACAGTCCAACCCCAACAGGATGAGTACCTAGTGTCGGAGCTCTGCTGTTCTGTACACTAGGGTGCGGAGAAAGGGTGGCCATCCAATGTGTGTGTGTGTGTGCACATGCGTGCATGTGTGTGCGCACGTGTGTACTGGTGAGTTTGGCGGTCAGAATAAAATTCTCCGTCACCTGCTGTCCCTCGAAAGGACTGCTGTTTACAAGGTAGGGATCTAGCGCTACAGTAATGATATCTTTAATTGGAATAAAACTTGTTTATTTCGGGACGGAAATAAACATGGTGGTTTTGCATTACCTGCTATCAATGAGAGCTTAATGGAAGCTTGCTACGCTATACAGTTGAAGGCAACCTGTTTCTAAAGCCTAGTATGCACGGGCATCTTTCTTGTACAAGAAAGTGAGCACTTACTTGCACACCCCCAACTTACGTTGTGCAAACTGCCGCCATGCATGCTAGTTACTAGCACGCAAGAGCTTGCATACTAGCTAGTGCAATATAGGGACAATCCTATTTTCCACCATCTTTATGGTACAAGTCGAATGTAAATAAAACACACATTTTGTTGATACTGGCAATAAACAGATATGTTAATGTTTTTAATACGATAAAATGTTTAATAGTCCCACTATCGTAAATTACTCGTATGTATTAATTTTAAAATGTAGAGGTTTTTTCCTTCTGAGAGTGATTTTAGATATTCTACATGTGTATGTATTTATTCATAGAAACATGTCTGATTGGACTAAATATTTTATTCTTTTTTATGGCAGATGCTATTGATAATGAACAAATTACTCCCACAACCCCAAAAACTACTTCCAAATCATACATAGTTGACATCAACCATCCATTTTCTTCCTCACCAGCTAGTGTCGTGTGTATGGACAAAAATCCATGCATACTAGCTAGTAGGCACTTTAGTGTTCATGTTCAATTTCATGTTCACCTTCATTTTCACTTTCTTGTACAAGAAAGATGGCAGTGTGTACTAGGCTTAAGTTAACGGGATAGGTAGGAAAAGCAGCTATGAAAATAAATCAACTTCAAAGCTACGCTGTTACTGGATGACCTTGATGCATAGTCTCGGTGACTCGGCCAGTGAACAGTACATTACTTCGTGCACAGAGCATGTATATTTTACAATTGGGCAAACCGTACAAGTTCTTGACATCGGAAAGATTGTACTGGAAATCAAACTCCATTGGAGTGTGTGGCTGAGTGGTTCGCATTGATAATGTTGAAAAGATGTCGCACACGTCAAATTGAATCAGTTACGTGTAATGCACGTACCATCTCTACTACACATGTTCACAGTAGTCATTACTTGGTCAACACTTTACGTTTACTCGGTAGGTGTTTTCTTCAGCAACTGCATTAAGAAACATGCAGAGGCCTTTCCCATTTTTATATGTACTTTGAACGTATCATTTGTTGCAATTGTAAAGTAAAATGTCATTCAATTACTTCACTTTAAAGTACTTTTCATTACACCTTTCTAATTCCTGACAGAAGTGATATCACATACTTGTTCAGTAAAACTGATAGTACCTTCATATACTTCCTATGTATTGGGGATTAAACTGTACTATTAAAAGAACTAATAAAAATTAATGACCATGAAGGAAAATAAAAGGGTCCTTTATTATAGTTGTCAATATGGGTTCACAACACACAAAATGAGTTTCTTTTTTCAGAAGACTTCAGTACCTTATGTTTCACTTTTTAAATGTGCTGCAATATTTTTTTTTCTGTTCCCTTTCTCAAAACACACGTTATATGTTTTACAAATATACGTACAGTATTTATACTTGCAGGTTCAACTAATTTTCTGGAAAACTTACATCAGGTATGAGGTGACAACACTGAGCATAAGGAAAGGTTCAGTAATAGGTTTACTCTTAAGGTATAGTCAATTTGTGGTTTACTCACACTTTTTGAACCAAATCTTCAAGAAATTGCCTCATATACGACATGTTTAGTTTTTTCCTACACACATCATGTATCACAAACTTTTTATATTTCTCTTAACATATAGGTACCCAATTTTTGGTAAAATTGAACTTTTACTTACATTTTACCTAGAAATTAAAATATTCCAAATATAATTAATATTAATACAGAACAGGGAGAAAATCGGTATGTTGGCAATGCCAAACAAGAAATAGTTCTTATGCAAAATATTATTATACTGAGTGCACACAAATGTGGTGCATTGTCTCATGGGGTGAAGGAATATCCTGGAAATAGAACTTTAGCAGAACTTCACACAGAAACTGGAAGTTACTGTGAATGGACTATAGAAAAATATTTGTATAACCTAATTTCAAGGGAGAAAAAATTCACTACTGGCTGTTTTTTTTTTTTTTTACTTCAATGATTTTACCATCTTTTGCTGCTTTAAAATGTTATTTCCCACTTTGTTTTAAAAATTACTGATCATCACTTTTTGTTATAAATATGGGACACAATTTATATACACCCTTAACACATCTGTGTAACAGTTGCCCATCTCAATTTTGTTAGCTTTAATAAAGGAGCAAGAAGTGTCTTAAGCTATGGCAAACCACAGTTTGTGTCACCATCCACTTACCTTCTCTTGATGCATACGGGTTTATACAAAGTACAACCAACAAACCTCTCTGATGAAAAGCTGCCATACATGGAAAGAAAATTTTCAGTGTCTACAAATAAGGCATCACACTATTTAATAATAAATACGTACAGTTACTACTGTAAAACGCACCTTGTCTTCATTCTGCAAGACCTCACACATACATTCATGAAGTTAAAAGCAGAATGAAAGAGGTCACACACATACTCCACAGTTACAGTATGAGAAAATATTCTAATCAAGATATGTACTACTATTTGTTAATGACAAAACAGAGTTATTACCAACATAAATTATATTGTAGCAATGGAGTGAACTACTTTAATGGTGCAGACACTATCTTATAATTTCAACATATGTAAAACTAAAAAGGATTTACAATTGAAGTTCTCATGTTCAATGGACTGCAAGGCAGTGTCAACTGAATACACGCATAATTTAGCCTACTCTAAATGCAGTACATGTAACTGTTTGCAAATATATTCTGCGGAAACAGTTCAGCAGTTGAATATTCCACTTCCTTAAGTGGATTAATGAGATTTGCTTGGCAAGTGACTACAATAAAACCCTGTTACAACATTCCTGCAAGACTTAATGGTTTCTGTCTATAACAATGTTCATATTTTTTTCAATTCCTGCATATACATAACATCTGTACTTGTTCAGCTTGTGGCCACAACTTGGTTGCAATCTCTTGGGTAAAATTTGAGACAAAGAACCATAGCCTACAAACAGATATAAAAAACAGTTGTTTATACCTATTTGGAATGTCATTACCTACAGCAATTTCAGTGGTGGTAATCTTGAAGATGACTATGACCATGAGTCGGCAGATGAATGGGCAAGCCTCAAGAATGCACCTACTGTAATTGTGGGTTATCATGAAAACATGCATTAGTTTATGCATTGGTCTCATGGAATACAAATCACTGATTATATTAAATTCTTGCCTCACATGATTTAAATGAAAATGATGAAAATCTTGAAGGGAAATTCAGGCCTCTCAAACCCTCTCAGCTGCATGTAACTGTTGTAAACCTATAACTAATGTATGGAAGAAAAATATGTGTATTTTGTGCAAATAAAGAACTATTTACATTCATGAAGCAATAAGAAGCCAGACCAAAATTTACATTTATTTTTATAAAATTATAGCTATTTTGCTTTTGTATTTTATGCATGTAGAAATTTTAATTTCTCGCAGTATTTATACGACACTAAATATTTTCAGAGTATGAATTAAAAAAAAAAACTTTTAATAACTAAGTTTTAATTGGTTTGTTAGTCAGAAAAATGATTAAATTGGAAGTTATTTTTTTTGCAAAGCACGTACCTGTAGGTGTACTTATAAAGTTTTCCGGCATGTAACATTTTATTTCACATACTCGCTCTGTTATAATATGCTTTAAGGACAAATGTTATTTTCTTGTCTTTAGTTAAATTTCTTTTAAAAATTTTAGATTTTGGTGTTATTCTTTTTATCCTTTAAAAATTCTGTACAACTGACAGCAACACACACTGTATGTGGTTGTACATTTATGTAAAAAAGTTCTAATACTCTACATATACAGTACTTACAATTCTGACAACTACATAAACCAAATTTAACATTATTTGAACTAAAAAAACAAGATTTCTACTGAAAAATATCACATTTAATGGTATTAGTTTGTATTTTCTTGCATAGATATAAAATATTTCACAAAATATGAATTACAGTTGGTCGCTATCTTACAAAAATACTTTTTGAGTATTATTTCACGAGGAGAAAATCCCAACATAAAAACTAAGTATTTTTTGGATTTGCTTTTACAATGTCACTATTCACATAATTTAACATATACATCAAACCATATCCACAGAGTATCTGATACGTACTAATTATCACTCATTCACTCAACGTGATTGCTAACAGCTTAAAATTTATTTTTGCTCTCTTCCTACCTTCAAGTATACTAGGGAAGCCTTTGAATTAATAATAATTTTTAGTACTCACTTATTAATTTTTGCTAAGTCGTTTGAAGCAGTTTCACCAATATAATTATGTACTGTAACTACTTTTTTGTGTTCCAACTTAATTCCAGTGTTATGCAGTGTACAGTATTAACATGTTTTGGTGTTATTTCAATCACGCAGATATTCTACCTGCAACTGCATTTTTTCTACACGTGACTTTGCCAGCACTGAATAAAACAAAACCTTTCCTAGCATGCAACCAAATACATGAGCCAAACAGTAATGTCTATTTTACTAAATTATTACAAAATTTAAAAAAATGTGTCAAAGGGCTATAAATCCTATTTGATTAGAAGAAATCCCACATGCACCTTCGTATGCTGCAGGAAGTAATTTAGTGTAAAGTTATGTTTTATGTATTTACTTAAACTGTCTTGGACAAGAAACAATTTAAATAATGTTCTTTAAATTGAAAACAAAAATTTCCCATACAATAATTCTTTCTATTTAAGGAACACACACTAACTGCAATGTTTATGTCTTAATGTAATAACTGTTGACTGCTGGTGATAAAATGTGCTGTAGACAGGACATTAAAAAAATACCTTACATAGCTTGCAGTATTATTACATATAACATTGTTTTAATACTGACAGTAAGACCACTGTAACATATATGAAGGCTCAATAAGAATACAGTATATGACAACATATATTGATTATTGTCAATCCCTATGGAGAACAAAACACACGAGCTGCAAATTTATCAACTTCTTTTAAACTTTCCTTTCAGGACAGATCAACCTTGATACAATACAATGCAAAAAACTAGCAATGCTATAACAATTTATGTGCAAATTAAGTAAAAGTGTTAATGGAATTTCGACCATTATATTTTACAGAAATAACAGGAAAACTCCACTCCAAGCTACAATTTTTGATATGTACATACATGGAATGCAGAAAATTATATTACTTAAGAGCTAGTTCTTCTCATAAGTTATTACAGTATTTATACTGTCCTGAATCATTACAATTTCTATACATTAAACAACTACATTTACACAGATTCTCACTGTTTGTAGTTAAGCACCAAGTAAAAAATTTACATGCGTAATTGCATGTACACAATGTTGAACAGGTTCAACTTGTGTAATACTGTACTTTACCACCTAAAGACATCCTACGTCATGTGTAAACAACCAATTGTACAAACAATAATATCCAGAAAAATATACTTTGGAAATTTGAAGTTGCATGTTCTGTAACCACTAATTATTTTAATGTTTTTGAAGCTGAATATTTTGTATCACTTCTGGCTTAAGGCACATATGAACATCCTCACCTCAGCTCCCACAATACACTTAGAGGCATAATATACAGTAGAACAAATATATTGCATAAGCCTGTAGAACAACAGGCCCAAATACCAACCCAAGGCCCTTACTAATATCAATATTTACTGATCACCCCGAGCAACTAGTTTTAAAAGTAATTATGATGTACTCTCTGTGAAATTTGCAGTGAGTTGGTAAAAGAAGGACGTCCAGGAGAATGATGGAGAAGTAAAAAAAAAAAAAAAAAAAAAAAGGGGGAGAGGGGGCAAGGAAGACCAAGGTAGAGGTGGGAGGAGCAGACAGCAGCAGGTATACAGTATACGGAGGAGGAGATAATGAGAGAACATTTTTACTGCAGGCTGATCCAGCCACAACCACCAGTGTCTTCACAGAGGAGAGAAAAGTCTTTTGTCGCAAAATTTCCCAAGAAGCTGGTGTGCCATTCTTTACTTGATAACATATGGCCACACACAAGTATTTATGTTCATAGTCTATCTTTTCTGCAATGACAGCTAATAATTTTACTAAGCCTTGCTTTGAGATGCAGCTGCCACATACTGATTGTTCTAGTTTTTGATATGTAACAGATAGTTTCATAAAATTAATTGAAGCATTTTAATGGTTTGTGCACACAATGATGATAACGGGGCTGATTAACAATGATATTGAAAATAAAAATGATAGCTGGCAAAATAATTCTATGTCGGATTACAAATGTCAAGGATATATTAAAGTTTACAAAATCTAATTTCTCATTCCAGTAACTATGTACACAGAGAATGCACATTTGGTATCTCTTCTGCAAAGAGCATGTAAGTTGTAAAACAATTGTTTCACAATTTTTTACATTTTTTCTTATATACATTACTTTCTGCCATATAATATTCAGGAAGCTATATTTATGTGTTAAAATGGAATATTGTTAACTGTAATGAAGTATGGCTCAGTTAACAGTTTCTTGTTTTTTGCTTCCAAAATTAGTGGCACATGAGGTTTATTGTTTGGCAAGGCTATACAAGACTGCCAGTTTGTTGTTAATAAATGCATAAGTGTGTGTAACAACTCCACACGATGGCATCACAAAGCCGCCACTGTAATAAACATTCAAACACAGTTTCTACGTCCTAGGGCCAAATTCTGGACAAATTTCGTTGCGATGAGCAAAAAAGACATCTGACAATCGTAATTATGCTGAACGCAGTGACATCATAACTGAAGAGAAGCAGCATACAGTGCTCCGTCAACATGCTCACTAGAAGGTCGTTTGCCAATTAACTACACCATTACTCTTCAATCAAACATTGCAACGAGAGGTGTTCAGAATCACCACCTAGGTTTTATTAATAACATTAATTCGACTTGCAAACAGACAATAGAGTAAATATCTTGGCATATCCAATAAAATATAAGCTTTTTCGTGGCAAAAAAATAGTTTGGAATACAAAGACATGCCACTACAGAATGCAAAACATAATTCAAGAGAAACTGCACAACACAAGGTCCTTTGACCACAATATTCAAACAGGATCAGTTTGTGTGTGTGTGTGCGCACATATGCATGTAGGTGTGTCAAAACTCAAGTCTGGCCAGTAAGCGAGTGGTCAGTTAAACAGTTCAGCAAGGGGAAATATTAGAACCCATAGACCACAATGCTTTGTGAATGTGTGTGTCAATTCAAACCGTGAAATTATAAGAAACCCAAATATGTTATACACATGTTGCATATGATATGTTGTTACATAACATTTTCAAAAACAAAGAAACCGATTTTATGTGCCACTATTTCACACATTCTTTTATTAAGACAATGGGTTGGAACTACTTTCCATAATTTCCTGCCAACTTTGATGGGCAGTGATTTTTTTATTCAAATGCCGATTGTAAAAGTGCTCTCTTTATCATGAACAGCCTAAAGTAACATGAACCAAGTTTCACTAAAACAAATTTCAAATACATATTTTGTAAAACACAAATTTCACTCAATTTATACTGCATAATATTATTAACAACACACATGTCTCAAATGAACAGAGCCATGTGTAACTTATAAAACAATTACTATCAGAAAGTTTATTCACACAAATATTATAAATAATGATGCTTACTGGCTAATTGAATACACTACTTTGCTTCATCTACAAGCAACAATTAACGGGGTTTGGAAGCATAGAATTTCTACTGGAGCCCCAACAAGATTTTCCCTGAACTGGGGATAGTTATACATGTGTCAGAATTCTACATTTCAAAAATACCTCCGGCCAGTAAGTCATACATAGCCCGGGATTCCCTCAAGAATATGACAACAATTGATTATCAGTGGTTGACTTGTCGCTACACCTCGAAGAAATTCAATGGCGCATCGAGAGATGTCGCACCCTACCACCGGACTGGCGAGCCCTCCGCTGAAGCAGAATATAATCCAGTGCAGATTCTGGAATCATCAGTTGATCATGGGCTCTTCTGAGAGCCACATCACCAGCTGGACAGTCTGCTCCACTGTGCTCGTTTGCGGGAGTTTTCTGATCACCACCCCCAACACTGCCTAGAAATCTTCACAGCTCACCGCAGCCTACTGCAGAACTTCAGGAGCCCTCCCCCTGGGAAACCTTCCAGAAGTCAACTGCCACCCTAGTCGCTTGCCCCTGGCAACGGCTTCCCCATGTGCTCTTCAGAATGTGGGTCCCCTTAAACCCCTTCAGGGCACGTATACACAGACAGGGAAAGTTGTCATTAGCTACCTAGTCGATACTGTCTCCAGCTAGTTTAGAACCAAGTCCCCTTCATCTAGACAGCATAATTTACTTCCAGTCAACTCTGGGTAGACAGGAGATAGTACAGGCCAATGTGTGTTAATCCTCATGGAATAAACACATTCTGACCTTATCTGATCTCTTATTATCCTTCGAGTACTTCCACATCTCCATAGTAAACACCAACATCCTGCAGAGACGAGCAGGAGACCGGGTTTGCCAATTCCAGTTACCACCTAGTGTAGGACTACAAATTCTTCCTGATAGGGGAATTTGTACGTCAGAACACACACCATTCGACGGCCACCCAATCGGTGCACCCCAAGTGTACCGAGCGGTAGAACCACAACCACTAGTCATAACCTTGCTTGAGAGGATAAGTTGCTAGAACAGCTTGCACCTGTCCACCACACCGTTTATGTTGCCGGAAGGAATGTTTGGTTGGCTCTAGGTCGGACCTGTCTGCTCAAGGGACTCACCCGTCAAAGCTATTGGAGCTCCTCCGAAGGAACCAACTCTTCAACTGCCGCACCATTTGTGTTGCCGATTGAGGAATAAGGTATTACTTGGTGGCGTTCTGGTGTGCCTAGATGGCAGAACACATTTAAATAGGGAATACACATTGCCTGCTCCTATCTCCCGGGATAAGGTTCTTGCACCTAATGCATTTAACCAAGACAGGTGGGAAGAATGTTAAGGAGAGGATGGCAACTACTGCTTACCAGTCTACCTGGGGCAGCACCCAGCGCAGTAAGGCTCTTTGCCAGTCAACCCCCCAGAACGAGCTCAAGCTGCCCGCAAGTTGGTGGGGCTTAACCTCCAGACTCCCTTCCCTTCTTTGTAAAAGCCACCCCTGAAGATTCCCAAGAGCCGGAACCAGCATCCAGTGATAGCAGCCATTCATCGAGGAGAAAGTGTACCAGTTGGCCTTGCGTGCCCTTGGTTCTTGATTCGCCGCTATGTCAGCCCACCAAGAACATCCAGCATCTCGTGGAGCAGCAGCTGGACCAGTCATAGCAGCAGCAGTTCCAGTAATTACAGCTCGACCAGTAAACCAGTCCCGTCTCTCAGCTGACCAAAGGTCATTGAACACAAGCCACAGGTCCCTAAGTCAGTACCCCCGGCCAGTAGCCAAGGCTGTTGTAGACTTCGTACCCAGCTGCCAGCCAACACAGCACGTGTTATATTCAGGATGGCCTGTTGTCCTGTTGTACGCAAGTAGAGTCAGTCAGAACCACCCTTAGTAAGTGCTTGTGGCCAGCACTAACAAAGATCCCCTGTTTCTGACCGAGTATGATCTCCCTGGCACATATACAGTCACGCGTCAATGACAAAGGCAAAATGAAAAATCTAGTTGGTTACTTTTAAACTGCAACTAATTGTGTCTCAAAACCTTACTATACAGCAGTGCAATAGTTTATGAAATTAATTATTCTTGACAATGGGTGCATGAATATCAAGTAACTAAATTTAACATTCTTCTTACAAGAAAATGTAACCTGCAAAAATGGTTTTGAGAATCCCGGAAAAAAATAACCCAACTTCAAATTTCCAAAGTATACAAACAAAATACATACACTAGTAATATAAATACAATATTAAGTACAATACTTTCTTCAAAATATAGGCACCAAATATCCACAATGCTAAAAATATCAGTGTGTTCACTTCATGTAAACAAACATCCATTTAAATACTTGTGCTCCAAAAAAGCTTAATGAAATAACACCTAGTAACAAATTCATGAAATTAATGACTATACGGAATGATATACAATTCAGTCTTTTTATGACAGTTTATGATCTCATTTGCTCGGGTTTCACTAAATTACAAATCACAGGTTTCCCTAAATTAAATCGCTACAGCAGACATTCTTGACAGGAACACTGCTCCATGAATTAAAATATAAGCAACAAATTATGCATCTTGCAAATAATGGCACCAAAACAAAGGAAAAAGTGAAATTGACAATATGCAGTGATCATTTGTGCAGGGACACTGCCACCTGCAACCCACACTTAACTACCTCAACTCTCAAGGTCCTGGTACTCAAGTAGAAAAGACAATTAAAAGTTATATATTTTGAGCATCATTCTTTCTAAGCACCCATACTAGTATAAAACACACATTTCTGAAAACGTTATTGCAGAATCTCTCATTCAGATGTGTTTACAACTGTCGAGGGGGGGAAAAAAAAAAAAAAAAAAAAAAAAACCACAGTCTCCCACTGTTTGTTTTATGTTCAAAAACCATAGGCTTGTATTTGCAGAGATGTAAGTACACACTTTTTCTGAAGGTGGGAGCATGAGGCAAGCAGACTGCTATAGAAGGCAGTGCTGTCACCGCACCCACCGCACAATACTGAAAACCACCAGCAGCACCAATACGCTGCCCTGCACATTGTGAGAACTCTCACACTTCAGCTCATCCTGGTGATACTCAATGAAAGATGGCATGTTGCTGTCATGGATACACCATTCTTCATTATTTTCCTGATTTGACACATACAAATATGTTTACCAACCTTAAGTTTACTTTTAACAATATTCAGACAACATTCAACAAACAACCCAATTTTCCTGACCATATATTACTACACAAAACTTCTACATAACAAAACTGAATGGACCAAAATATTTTGAGTTTGTTGTGAGGAAGTATGTTGTATCTAAAGTTCCCTTAAATTATGCTCAGTTAATTCACTGTAATTCAATTGATGTCACAGATCATACTTAACAGATTATGTGACTAAATAAAATGAAGAAACAAAAAAATAAGCTCTACATAGTATGTATTAATAAAAATTCTAAAAATGAAATAAACAGTTTGTTTAAATTACATAACTAACTGCATTAGTACTCAGACAAAGCACTTAACCTCAAACATATATTTTGAGGTCAATCCCACAGTGTATTAATCTAAACTACCTTGCAAAAATTACAATAGCTTACTTAAAATGGTTAACAAGTAAATATACTAGCAAAAATTGTACAAATAATATTAAATTCTGGTGGACAGAGTTTCAACATGTGGTTCTGCCGATGTATGCACTGCTAATAATTTTCTGCCCATTTGATAAAGATAAAATGTTACCAGATAGTTTTGAGTTATTCTTGACTAAACATAATTGATAAGTCTTGCCTTTGTGAACATTGAAAGTTTTCTCACGTAAAGTAAGGAAACTTGCTTTTGGACATTCGCCATTGCGATGCAGATGTCAGTCATGGGAAAAAACAGGACTGAGCACGAAAAAATACTTAAAAAAGACAAGCAACCTATGGACAAGAAAATAAATACATCTTGTCGTTCACCACCATTGCACTATTCATTCAAAGATCACAAGCTTGCTTTTACCACCAGTACAGAGTGTTTGGAAACTAAAAGCTCAGTGAAAAAGATGCTTATTTTCCACTTTTTTCTTCAAACACAGTTTGCAGTTTTTTTCCCCAAGTTCCGCTCTGGTGTGTGATAATCTACCAGCTTGATATTGATGAACGTCAGTGTCTCAGGAGGTAGGGAAGAAGCTGCAGGATGAAGGGGGGTGAGGGGTGTTTTTTTCACAGCAAAGGCACAGCCCAACAAAAGGTGTAAACGAGGGGGTGAAGATGGTGTTCAGCACTGGGAAACTGGTGTTCGAGTGGGAAGGGATGGACGCCATTTTGCCCATACAGACACCAGTGGAAAGGCCAGATAAGAGAAGGATGACTGACCATGATGAAAAGATTACACAAACAGTATGTACATTTTCAATCTGAAACAATTCTTGTAACTTTGTATTTCGTTTCTTAAAATGATAGGCTATTTAAAGTTTATTTATCAACTACAGAATATGCTATTACTTTCTGTGACACATTGCATCCACAGAGCAAACCAGAGGTTGACATCTGGATGGAGATCAAATCTGCATGCGTTGCTTGTCAGTATGGATTAGTTTTTATTTTGGTCCCTTAAACTATCCTTATGGGTTACAGCATACATCAGTTTTGACTTAGATTTATGTTCAAAATGTTTTTGATTATATATTTAACTTTAAAATGCTTTCCCATAGGTTATTAAGATTATAAATAGGGATGGGCCAATACTGCTTTTGCAGATACCAACTATAAAGATTTTCAGCTGCAGATGCCGCAGATTGCAGCGATGCTGATACCAGTTTTGATGAACAAAACCATAATTCCCAATTTAAGATACATACTAGGAATTACTTTTATTACTTAAATTGAAGTCTTCAGATTTTTTGAACACTTTAAGCACCCTGTATTAGGTGTCTACAGCATAAAAAATATATATCAATTTGACTGGGCAAATAAGTGACTTAACAGTCAAGCAAAAACTGTTATCAGACAATACAGCATTCATTGCACACAGAGTTCATTAAAGATGACCCTCAAAATTTCAGGCAATCTGATGCGGACTGGATTTCAGACCTGAGAAATATCATACCTAACCTCAAAATGCATGTTTATTTTGACGCATGCCACACTGCTGCGCAGCGCGACTGCACACACTACGGGTCGACTTTGCACCATCAGCGAGCGCTGAGAGCTTCAGGACACGTCATAAGCCGCATACATAATTCCAAGTGACTACAGGATTGAACCATGGAATGAACAAACACAGACACAAAGATAATTAATGCGCTTAATTATTTAAATTTTACTGCCCGGCCACACTTCGACATGTTGTCACCAACCCCTCGACAGAAATTGTTTTACCCAACGATCTGCGGACAAACCGATAGCAGAGAAGAAAGTTATAGGTCACCACAGGATCACAGCGCCCAGTGACAACACAGCAGCAGAGCCTCGAGCGGAGGTAGTAAACCTGTTGTCAGTCTCAACCCAGGGTGATAAGGAATACCCAGCGCAGCTGCTACCCTGAGATAATCAGACCCTGCGGAGAAAGACTAGTATCCCCCACACCCCCGGGAGAGCCCTAAAGCAAAGATTTTTGGACTACAGTGGATTCTTGAAAATATGTTTTTCAGTGAACTAAGAGAACAAACGTGACATGCGGGAAAACAATGGATGCAAACTTAGATTTTAGATCTGAGATCATACATAACCTTAAAATGCATGCCTGATTGAACCCACAACTTTAAACCTTGTTAATTCGAAGTCGATTAATTCAAAATCATATATAATTTTAAGCATTTACTTGCCCCGAAATGGAAGAATAGTATTTTATATGCTTTTAAGTTTGGTTAGTTTGAAATTCGCCTTTTATGTAATTCGAAGTTGGATTTCATCTAAAAGTGTATGTGAAGTTCAGATTAATTAATCAAAGCTATAATAATTATGATAATAAACGTGCATCGCCTACACTGTCGCGTGTGTGTGCACGTAAACCAGCAATTTCTACACTTTTAACGATAACGAAATCTGAGCCGTATGCCACAGAAAGTTCCACACATGTTCAACCAATCATCTGCTCATGCTCGTATTAATCCAGTGTGCCGATATAACGGCCATATTGTGAAATCTGAACAGCATGCCGCAAGCTGATCCAATATTCTGGCTGTTCAATTTACATGCCGGCGCTAGTGCAAATAATACATATTTTTTCAGTTGCAAAATATTTAGAAAGCTAAGAAATGCTGTAATCTTAATGGGATTTGATGTCTTACACTACTATTATGATTTGAAAGAAAATTTTTCACAGTTATGCACGTATGCATTAAAACATTTGGAAAAGGTTAGAACCAGTGGGGAAAATGTAGGCAGACATGTCCTTGTTTATAATGGCAGTTGTTTTAGTTAAAAAAAAAAAAAAGTAGGGTTAGGAATAACATATTATTTCTGCATATACAAAGTGCATTTAGGCGTCTTTAAATACGTTTATTTTCTCGTCCCAGCTATATTCAATCCAGCGATGAATATTGCCACAATTTATTTACTGACAACAATTTTCGCCAACCATTATGTACTTGCTAAACAAATTTTAAACCTGTACAATAGTAAACAAAATGCACCCAATTGCTTTCAATAATAATAATGCCTGTCAAAATATTGCCACATCTTTACAAATTCTGTTTACGAGAATAACAAAAATAGAACATGAAAAACTGCTGCGAGAGGTAAACAATACTATTGATATTACCAGTTATCAATTATCCACATTGTTTTGCATTCGCGTAATGTTAAAAACGGTTAAAAACTATTTATGTGCACAATCTGTGGCGAAAGTACTGTCTGTTTTGAACGGACTTTACTGGAAAACCAACAATCGGCGATCGTTGAAAGCGGTTATTAATTAAAAATGTTTATATAGGAACTAGGGGTAAGCCTGTGACTGTTTTCAGTATTGTCACGTGCCTAGAATAGTTACGATGTAACAAATTTTTGTTATCACACGCACGCACGCACACACACAAAGAAGAAGAAATATTGCATATAGATATGTAGGTAATAATGAAATTAACTCAACACTGCTGCACCATTTAATATTTCTCTATCCACTGAGCCACCGCAGCCTCACCTAACATAGTTCTATTCACTGAGCCACTAAGGCCGCACTTGGAATCGCTCTAACAACTTGACCACAGCGGGCCCCACTTGATATTATATCTATCCATTGGGCCACTGCGGTCCCACTTGGAATCGCTCTATCCACTGAGCCACTGCGGCTCCACTTGGAATCACTCTATCCAATGGGCCACTAAGACTCCACTTAATTAACTGAACATTGAAGTGAGATATTCCATTACCTTCATATCTCTATGCAGTAATCTCTATACATTAATACAAAACTTTCATACGAAAAAGTAATTAAAAATTAGTTTTTAGTGTCAAAAATCATCACTGCATAATCTGATCTTCCTGAAATTCGAACTTTACCTGTATTTGACCCTGAGGATTCCCTCTGCAAAGTTTGAAGAACTTTCGTTGAGTTTCAAGGGACTTAGAAGTATTAAAGACGGACAGAGATAGTCTCTTTACATAGTAGGATTTTGGCAGGACCAAAATAAATGAACGAGGAATACGGTAAAATGTGGATAAAGAGAACAAATGTTCGAGAATCACATATATATATATATATATATATATATATATATATATATATATATATATATATATATATATATATATATATATATATATATATATATATATGAAGGCTCAGAATCATCTCTAGTCAAGAGTTCGTTGGCCCGCAGACCGCAAAGGTTGGGTGCCTCTCCTGGGTTTGGAATACGGTAAAATGTGGATAAAGGGAACAAATGTTCGAGAATCCAATATATATATGAAGGCTCAGAATCACCTCTAGTCAAGAGTTCGTTGGCCCGCAGACCGCCAAGGTTGGGTGCCTCTCCTGGGTTTGGGCAAGACCTCCTCCTCTCCTAGCTTACAAAAGCTCTACCAGCTCCAACAACCTATACCAGCTCGTTCCGCGAAGCTCCTGCAACATGTAGAAGACTCTCCAGAGGTAACTTTGACGTTCTTAACCTGCAACCATTTATTCAAGTCTATTTCCTTGACTCCGCGGTAGCAGGTCGTCGCAACGTCCCCTCTGGACAACTACATCTTGGGAAGTAAATCGCTGTAAATTGTGATCTTGCAAAGAGTAGCTAGATTAGTTAAAGTTCGTCCAGGTTCACATTCACCCGAGTAACCAAGTAACTTAAATTTAAGTACTTACGATTATACAATTGAACCGGGATTCCCGACTGATCGTCAGTGTTATTTTTATGCTTAGTACTAATATGCGACAGTTGGCCATTTTGTTGTACTTGCAGTGTAACAATCATTTATTATTCTTGTTATCTTGGCCGGCCTATTTATCACATTTTAGGTATGTGTGTGAATATTTATTGTGGTGGAAAATATTTACAAATATATTTCTACATATATTTTATTATATATTTTACCTTCATTATAATTTAATCTTTATTACGATTAGTTGTATGTCACATATTTGATACTTAATATTTGTTATTCAAGGGATTGCGGCTAGGCAGCACTGCGAGCGGTGTAGTTCAGTTTTGCGTTATGTGGTAGGCGCGTCTTGTGTGTCGAGCAGTCGGCTGTACGAGTCCATACAGAGACACGAGATGGACTGGACGTGCGTGCGATTAAACACTTGGCCGGTATAATGCGGCGGTTTGGACAGTGCCTGTGTTTTGAGACATTTATGAACATGCTAATCGTTTTGGAAACTCAGTACGTTTAACTGAGACTTGTTGATGAAAATGTGCGGCATGAATAAGTGTGCATGGAATTTCGCACGGGAAAGTACTGTGGAAATTTGCAATGTAAATTGGCCGCCACTATGTACACTAAATTTGGCTTGAAAGTGTTCGTGAGTCATTGCATGTCTGAAATGATGATATCAAACTCTCTCACATTTCTTGCAGCATGTAAATAAGACGTGTTCAGCTCACCTACAATGAATATTTTGTGCTTCACGTCCCGCAAACGGCAGGGGGCAATCGGCTATGGATGTCACATTGAGCTCGTCACACCACCAGAGCTGTGAAACGATGAACAACTGGCATGGTTATGAGGGCAATGTGTGTGCCTGTTACACATCGTGGTGCAGTGATGTCTCGTCCTTCCTACACCAATAATTGTAGATATGAATCGACTGTTGTTTTGTGCCCTGGGTAAGAGGGCGTTCCTCTGCGTAGACTTTTCATCACTGTGTGTAAGCCTTCTATGCCAAGCCCGGTGCTAAATAGTGGCAATGCCTCAGATAGTATTCCAAGTTATGTGCGTGACAGTTTTGTACATTCACTGTTGTACTGTAATGGGTCCGTTTTCATGCATAATCTTTTATCAGATTTAATATGTTTTTAACTTTGTGCAACATAACCAAGGGCCATATATAAACAGAGATGTGTATGTTTGATGCTTATGTCATAGATATAGGTTGTGGAAGCTTTGTTTTGTGCAAATTTAAGAGAAATCAGCAAATTATTTAATAAAAACTGGTTGCCATTGAAATGAACTGGAACGAAAATATTTTATATTTAATTATCTCCTCTCAAAGCCTGGTTAGAAATAACAACTTCTATTCTTTCAATATAAAGTTGATGTGTAGTTTGTTGAGAGCCACAGAACAGAATTACAGCGTAAATTATATTTCTTTTAACACCTAATGAACCTCCCGACTATCTGTGCGTGTTGTAGCAAGTATAGTGAGGTAGCATTAACACTCCCGAAACCCGCTGGGTAGAGGGCGGTTCATTCCTAGGCATAAATAAATATTACGTCAAAGCTATTTTGGTGACTCCATCATATATTTAACCCTCTCATTTTAATTAAAAGTGTTTCAAGTGAGTATCTAATTTTCTCCCTGTGAAATAGGTGTGAGTGAACCCTCAGGAGATGGGGCTTGAAGAAGGCTTTAGTCCGACAGGACATACAGAAAGAAACTCCTGGAAGCGTCCGGTACGCCCTCGCCTGTCCACAGAAATACTCCAATTCTTCCGTCAGTGCCTCGGGAGTGTCTGATAAGACATTCCCCAAAAGGATGAACTCCGGTATAAAAGAGAAAGAGTACTAGCTCTAATAAAGAACCTCCTGTTGAGAGGCTGTAAATCTTTTAGAACACTACCGTAATATATTTATAGTTACACATGAATAGGAAAGGAGGTGGATTACCCAGTCGAATTAGACTTAAAGAGCGAAAAGTTTTGCAGTGAGACATATTGAAATCTAATATTGCCTCGCTAGTGGACTACACATGCAACTTCAGAACCCTCCCTCTACCCCCATTATAAGTATTTAAGGTCACCCCATGTCCCATCTCACCGATAGTTGCATGCGACCATGAATCAGGACTAGATTCTTACCTGGGTATCTGTTGGCTGTGGTCTAACTATAAGCATGTGAGTTATTACAAACTGGCTAAGCTCACACCCGTCATAACTGTGCCAACCCCTAACCGAGTAAAGGACCCCCAACCATGTAATATGTGCACAATCCATACGGCAGCAGTGAAGGTGATAAAGATTATTTTACCCCCCAAAACCGCCCCTAAAACCAAATAGATTCCACTCCACCTAACTTAACTTTATTCCCAGCCTGAAACCAATGAGACCAGTTTCTTGGGGACAACCAGATAGTGAACGTGGGTCCGAGTTAGCTCAACCGGCCGGATCACGATCCTTCTCCATTGCAACTTCGCTACCATCCACGGTCCCTAATAACTACTAAGCAACTTGGAACAACTGGCATACCGTTTATTGGCAACCTTCTTGGTGAGTAAAGTTGCACTCCCTGGGCGGGAGACGTTTGCAATCCGATTCACTTTGGGGTTTGATTCCCCTCCGCTCCGATATAACCCTTCCACTAGGCAACATCCACCAAACCACCCCAACATGGGCAAACCATGACCTGGCAGGCAGAAACAAATACTACGGGAAGAGAATACACCAAAGAAAGGTTGTAATTAGGACTCAGGAGGGTAATCAGCACTCTCAGTAATCCATGTCAGATGAAGGAACCTGCTCCGCCACGACCAATCAGATCATCCTTAAGTCAACTGAACTAAGGAGAGATTAAGATAAAAGGAAGTATACGTCAAATGGCACCCAACGTCAACCTAACAGCTCCATGTAGCTTAGACTTGGGAGCTGGGATCATGCCAGACACAACCCCTCTTCTTCTCTAAGCCTCCTTGTAGAGGAGCTCGTTACCAGACTTCGGGGAGTCTTAAGTAAATACCCCGTGATGCTCAACCTCAAACCACGATGTACAACTCTGGGGAGAGTTTACTGGGAGCACAGGTAGAATTAGCAGAAGTTAATAACGAAGAGACCGGAAATGCACCTTGTCCCATACAGACGTGTGAGGAAACGGGAATTAACATCATTGAAAGTAACTAGTGTCAATGACAATACTATTACACATGTCTCAGATGGGAAGATACCCAACAATTTACAGACGGCTTAAGAGTATAGATGCCAAATGTGCAGGCAGGCCCACGTACAGATATGCGAATGGCCTGAGTGCGAAGGTAGAGAAAGGCACATAGTACACTGCATTCTCTTTAACAGACAATTTCACCATCGCTGTTTCGGATGGATGGATGGATGAGCATATTAGGAACACGGGACAAGTATACAGATGTGAGGTACGCAGACGCGAACACACCCATAGACCTATGAACCCAGTAGCACGAAGTAGTTCGGTAACTTCCAGAATACCCACGGAACTCATGCTACCTGAGTTACATGGAAAACCATACGAAGACCCAGAGATCTTTGTTAAGGAGTGTGAAAGACAATTGAGGGAACACCTTGACACATGTCTGGTTAGATTAACAGTCACAATGGTTGAGGAATTTGTCTGCTAGACCAGTGGGGTGGTTAAGTTTAGATAGACAGTGAGAGGCGAAGGGTGTTGGTTAGTACTTACTTATTCCTGCTTCTTGGGTGCCGTGGTTGTGGTGGGTTTTGCCCAGATGACAGCAAGCTTGGCCTACGTCGAAATTGTAATTCCACAGGTGAGCTGCGTTGGTTCAGAAGTGGATGTTGTCCCAGCTGAATTTTACTTCACTAATGGCCTACAAACTTTTTACCATGGGATGGCACGAGGGGTGAATGCATATACAAGGAGATACGAATAATACAATGACCGGAGCAGTCGATACTGACTTGTGCCTAAGTTGGGCGGCGTGGTCACGTCCCGTCTGCCTTTCTCCGGTGTAGGTTGAGGAAGTGTACTCAACTGTCTGGCGACAAGGAGTGCTGCGTGTCGTTCCCTAGGTTTTCGGTCGTACCTATGGTTGAAAGGTATCAAGTCTCTGCACACAGTATACTGGGTACACCCTGAAGCGACCAAACTAAACACAATTAACAGTGTAAGTCCAGTTTTGGCTTGCTGACCAGGCTCAGTAAAGTCTCCACTGATCCCCCACGCTATGCGGGACCCCACGCTATGCGGGACCCCACGCTATGCGGGATAATCAGAGATGGGGAGCTGTTTGGGTCACTAATGCCGCCACTGGATGTGCGTCCACACAGGAATGGGAGGCAGGTCTCAAGTTACGATATATCCCGGCACTGGTAGCAATACTGTGGGATGTCATGAGAGATGGAACAAGAATGACTACTCGTGCCCAGCAGCGTCCTGACTTAAATAGTGGAAGCTTGTAGGCTGCTGGAGCGGGCTGCAGGGAGGGCGTGACGTCCTTCTGCCTTGGTTGGCGTAGGAATACTCTGATCAGCGTATCTGCTTCATGCCTCGTCGGTAGCGCTCAGCCTTGCCAGAGGTCTGGGCAGCTTATAGGCTCTCAGCGTGGTGTAGAGGGAGGGGGGCATGCTTGCCGGGTTGCATATCTTCCATGTGAAGAGAATTCGCTCATAAGTTCCTGTTGCCTGTAGGGTAGGCAACGGGTCATTCACATCTGTAGTGGTGGAAGTAGCTGCCTTGGCGATGAGTCGTAATCGTAGTAAATTAGTTCTATAAGCAGCACACGCCAATTCGCCCCCCCCCCCCCCCCGTTTCGATGGACTCATCGTGGAATAGGTGGCAGAGAAAGGTGTAGAAGGCCTAGGTAGGCCTCTGTAGACATGATGAGACAGATAGCACTGGAAAAAATTTTTTCAGACAAGTAGGCGGGACCCTTAAGCTTGGATGGCTTGACCGCTGTAGCGGCGCATGTTCTGTGCACTCTGGACGTCTGGCCGGCGAAGCAAAACGTACGAGATGTGAAGTGGTGTTGGCCGGCCGGCGACCTTAATACCCTCTCTCTCTTGCGGACACATGTCCTCTGCCCTTCACTCTGGTGATGCAGCTTTGCTGATGCGGCGAGAGTGTGTATTCCCCCCGTATAGCAAAGATTACTGGGTTAGGAAGTAGCGTGTCAGGTGTCCCACCGGTCTACATTTTTACACGTGCCATTGACGAAAACCAGCATAATTTTGGATATTACAAAGGAATTATACATAAAAACCTAAAAGAAAAATCGTATAAAACAATGGCATGTCAAAACGAGGGGATTAAAAATGATGAGACTTAAAAAGTATGTACACGCCTTGCTGGCGGAAGGTAGGAAAACACCACTACTATCCTGGAGCTTGCTGCAGTGAGTTACGAAAGAAAAAGGAAAATCTTTCCCGAGGACCTTTGTATCTGTCAGCAAGCTAAATAGTAACGTGTAACAGATTGCGAGGTGGAAAACCAAATGCCGTTCAATACCTGGGTTGACCAGCTAAACCAATACAGAGTGAGTACACCACATGCATGACTAACGTGGAAAATTGTGCGTACATTGGTCACTTAATATAACATACATAAACAGTCTATAAAATTGAAGTTAAAAATAGCTCTCATTAGGTTTGGGGAGCTTTGGCGCTCAGAGTCTTTGGTTTTATACTGAGTTAGGTGCATAAGATATTGCAAACAAAAGCACTCACAAAATATAAGCATACCAAGCCTAATATAAAAATACCCTCCTACAAAACTGCATTCTTCTTGTAGGAGATCTTTAGATATACACTTTCAAAATATATTACAATATATAATTGTGTGCCTACACATCAAATCAGATTTAATGCTAAAAAGTATAGAAAAAAAATTAACCTAACTATCCATTGCGGGAGTCCATCTTATATCGTAGGTCTAACAGCTAGTATGTGCATTGTGTATCTTCGTTGGAATGTTCAAGGTAAGTATTTAAGGAATATTCATGATAGTAAGTGCTGAAAATACACTCTTACATGATGGCATTCTTCATGTAAGCAATCTTCCCAAGTACACTGTAAAAACGTATTGTGACATTTATAGGTTTACCTACACATCAAGCCAGATTAAGTGATAAATATTTACAAAATGAAAACTAAAAAGCTAAAATGTCTTTGTTACGTTGAAATCTCGGTCTGATTCACTTATGGTAGCCATTACTGTCACTGTGGTGAGCGTCTATTTGTAATGCTACTAACTTAAGTAGGCTGTCAGCCACTAAAAACACTGGAACCTTGAGGTATAAAAAGGCTATAAAAAGTTACTGACGTACAGCTTTTTTATGGCTGCATTAAAAAGTTAATTAGCACATAGTCGAGTGAGTAACCACGGGTGCATTTATCTCATTGGTTCTTTATATTTGTATTAGTACTGGATACTTTTTTAAATTTAGCATAAATGTGATTGTTCTGCTTACGTCACTGTCTGTGGCTTGCTGCTAAATTTAATGTGGTGCATGTGACCGCTCTATAATGAGTCATTTTGCCACGTGCACGTAGTAGCGGTTTACAGCTACTACACGGTTTTTAATATTTGCGCACTGCTGGTGATCTTCTGTCTCATCTTTAGCGGGCTTCCCCTCGGATGAAGGGCAGCGTGCAGGTGTACAGCCACATATACCTGGTTGTGGGTCTCTATGACGATTCCCAGTACCGGCCAGGCGTATGAGAGGCCATGGCGGTACGTGGGGACATCAGGCATTGTGGAGCAGCCTGGGGCGTCATGGCGTCTGCTTCTGCCACAACAAATTGTGAGGGCACTCATTCAAGGGACGTTGAGGCAGTGCAGGGAGTGACAAGCTCTCCACTCAGACTGCACGGGTTCCTACCAGTAGGGCAGGACGTATCTATGACGGGGCAGTGCGAGGGAGAAAGATCTCAACCCTGACTGCGAGTAGCACAGCTCGTCGTGGTACCAGGTCGTGGGCTACATCGACTGTCTCGGTGGCCAGGTCCTGAGCGAGGCAGTGAACGGGAGATTCACCCCGACCTACACTATGGGTGATGTGCCTGTTGAGGGGTAATGGGTGGCATCAACATTCTCGATGAAAGCGGCTTCTTGCGTAGCAAGATGGCGGGGCAGAGCACTTCCAATGTGACAGCTCGACGTCCAGGTCTGCAGGTATTCCTGCATCGCAGGACCTGGGGACAGAGCATCTGTCGCAGCTCGACGCTTCGGATGGGCAGGTCTTCCTGCGTGGCAGGTTGTTGCTGGGACGGAGCACTCTTGTCCGAGCTCGACGTCCTGGCTGGTGGGTCTTCCTGCATGGCAGGGGGTTGGGGCAGAGTACGCTCGTTGGAGCTCAATGTCCAGGTTAGCGGAAGTTCCTTCGTTGCAGGTTCTTGAGGCAGAGCACTTCCGGCATGGCAGCTCGACGTTCCGATAGGCGGGTGTTCCTGCATGGCAGGTTCTACGCTGGCTTCGGAGTTGTACTAGGTGGTGACGTAGGTGCTGGTACAATTACTACCCCTCTTGCCGAAGGAGCCTCTGATCGTTCGCTAATCTGGCTAAATCGGCGTGGTGTCTGATGGGGTTCTCAATCGTGTGGACTCCTCTATGACACTTCGGAGCAGCCAGAAGGTGCTGTAAAGCGTTTGGCTGTGATTTTCTCAGTACAGCTGTGTGGCGATGTAACTAGGAGTCCTGTCAACAATAAGCGGTGTCGGCTCAGGTCTTGGCAAGGGTCCCAATCCGGTATTGGGAACAACCCTCTTGGTTGGGGGCTCATCTTCATCTTTGGACTGGCCAGGTGTATCTCCGGCATCCCGAAGTGTAGGCAAGTCCCCTGGGTAGGGTCGTATCTGGTCTCGGGTAGCCTTCTGTATTTGTCCTCGAATATCTTCGGCCTAGTAGACATTGTCTTGCTTGCCTACTATACGTACGGTCCCTCCCACTTGTCCGCAAGACTAGCGCTGAATTGGCTGCTGGCTTTGCTCAGAGGGTGACTTCGCAGAAGGACGGCTTCCCCTAGGTTAAATTCTCTTACCCCAGTTTTTGGTTGGGGGTATTTCTTGAGAATGTAGGCAGTATGGGCTTGCTGGGCGTGTGTGGTGTGGGCCACGACTCTAGCCAGATGTCCGCAGGTTGAGGCATTTCGGTTGGCTCGCTTTTCCAATGCAAGTCGCCTGGTCGACAATGTTTGTCCCAGGAGTAGGACGCTCGGACTGGTATTGACGGCTTCAATCGTTCGGAGTCGAAGGGCAAACAGTATGGTAGGGATATGCTTATCCCAATGTTCGTGATCGTTACCCACACTAATACGGAAGCACTTCTTGATCTGGTTCCTCCGTTCCGTGGAGTTGGCTTGGGGATTGTAGGAGGTAGTAGTCCAGGTTTCTACCCCCCCCCCCCCGACTCCTGACAGGTGGTTTACAATAAATGGCTTGTAAACCGTGTGCCACTGTTTTTCAGTATGGCCTTCGGATATCTCCTTCGTGTGAAAATCTCCATCTCTATCTCCATTTTCTGCACGATTGGGGTGGTTTCTTGGCTGGGTAGAGGAAATGCCTCTACCCATCTTGAAAATTGATCAGTTACCAGCAGATAGTGGTTCCCTTTTATGCTATGTGGATACGGACCCATCAGATCAGCGGCTATGTGGGTCCAGGCCGTCTTGGTCTATGTGGTTTTTTGGTTGTAGGGTTAACCGAGTATGCTTTGCCGTGGCAGCATGTGACGCAGTTGCTGACGTACTGCTGGATATTGCGGCTTATCCTGTCCCAATCATAACAGGCTTTAATGTCCAGCAGGGTTTCCCTAGTACTCAGGTGACCAGCTTGGGGATGGTCGTGATGGTGCCTGCATATATTGGTGCGTATGTGTGGTGGAACCCAGATTTTTCAAGGTGTACTGGGCTGTCCGCTACTTATCCACACAACGTAATCCCGTAGTTCAAATCACTGGGACTGTTCCAGTAGTAGGTGTTGGATCTCAGGGTCCTCCTGCTGGCTTAAGGTTATTTGTTGGCGGGTTATTTGCAGTTGAAGAAGATGGATTTGTTCTTCCGGACTTCTTTCGCCCTGAGGGGGGGGAGACATTTTCTCCTCCTCTTCCTTCTCAGCGTTCTTCTCCATTGTTGGGAATCGAGACAGGGTGTCTGGCGGGTCGTTCTCCTTTCCTGAACAATGATGTACCTCAAAGTTGAACTCGGTAAGGAATATGTCTGACCGGCCGAGCATGGCCTTTGAATTCCAGGACTCGTGTAGCCATTGGAGAGTTTTGGAAACTGTCCGTAAATGAAGTGTTGCCCTTAGAGATATTACCTGTATTTCTTCACAGCCCAGATAACGGCCAGACAGTCTTGCTCATTGATTTTGTAGTGCTGTTCTGTTTCGTTTAAGCAGGTAGATGCATACGCTATCACACGTGGATGTCCGTTTACGTCTTGCTGGTACAGTACTGCGCCCAGGCAGTTTTGACACGCGTCCGTTTGCAGTATTAAGGGTTTGTCTCCTTGTAGTCAATGGAGCTGGTGGATATTCTTGAAGCTGTTCAAATCGAGAAACGATTGACATTGTTTCGGACCCCATCACCAACGTGAGTCTTTCTCGAGGAGTGGATGTAATAATGCCATATATGTTGCAATATTTGGAACAAAGTCTTGTAGCCAAAACACACAGACCCAGGTACCATCGTAGGTATCGCTTATTTGAAGGTTCTTCCGCTTTTTCAATTGCTCGTATAGAACTGTGCTACAAGAAGTTTCCCTCAGGTAATATGACGTGTCCCAGATAATCTATTGAAGACTTGCAGAAGAAACTTTTAGACAGCTTGCACGTCATTCCGTGTAATTCGAGTCTTTCCAACACTCGTTGCAGATGGCCTAGGTGCTCCTCCCAAATGTCAAAATATATTATTACATTGTCGAGATAAGCGAAGCAGAACTCGCCGATGTAACTTGTTAATACCTCAACATACATTATGCGTTGAAATGTCGCTGGAGCGTTTTTCAAGCCGAAAGGTATGTCTCGAAATTCTCAAAATTGGAGGGTTTCGCCCTCGGGTGTTGTAAAGGCCATATATTTGCAACTGTGGACCGCAATCTGCCAATATCCAGACTCCATGTCAAGAGTGCTGAATATTTTGGCCTTGCCAATGTCTCATAGTGTATGAGACAAGTGTCTAGCTGGAGGAGCGGGTGGGTAATTTCATTTAATGACTTGTCATTTATGCAAAATCGCAATTTCCCTTCTTTCTTAGGCACGAGGACCATGTGTGGGTTATATGGGGAATTTGATGACTCCATGATCCCCTGGCCCTTCATGTTGTTTGACCTGCTCCATGATGAGGTCACAGCAGCAGGCTGACACTTGGTATGGACGGTTGTAGACTGGTACGTCAGTTGTAGGCCATATGTTTAATGCTGTATGGAACATGTCTGTAGTAGCAGTCCTGCTTGTCCAAATGCTCGGGCGTGCTCATCTAATATGGCCTTTAATTGGTAGAATTCTGGTTTATCGAATTTGTGGTTAATGCTCATTGGGTCGATGGGCATTGGCCGCATTTCATTTGGGTTTCGATCCCAGTTCACAGTAATCCGGTGGGTTTCTCCCAGATAGGCTCTTTGTTGTCTGTGATCTACAATGCATTGATTGCGGAGGAGCCACGGGCATCCTAGTATTACCGATTTGGACATGATTGGTGAGTAAATAAATTCTGTCTGTGCAGCAATATTTTGAATTTTTTGTTCAGAGTAATTTAGCCGGTTACATCCAGGGTGGATTCCAGTTACACCATTCTTACCATTTTGGTTTGATGTCTTAGTTCGGTGAGCTGGTTTGGTGTTAAATTCCTTCTGATAAAAATTTCTGGTGGCCGCCGAGTCTAGTAAGACAAGTACCCTGTCGCTTTTTACTTCCACCTCTATGTGTGGGGCTACGGGAATTGGTACTTCCACACTTAATCCCTGGAGGATGGGGCCCTTGTAAACGGGGGGTGGTGGCCCGCTTCATAACCTGGCGTCTGCGTTTCCCAGCTTAGTTCCGGGAGTTGGATTTCCAGCTGGTCGTGTTGGGATATTTGACGTTTTATCAACTCGGTTTGGTGGAACAGCAACTCCCTCTGGTTTCTGAGGGCAGTCCGTGTTCCAGTGGTTCTCTGGACAGAACCAGCATTTGGGTATGAACGCCATGCGAGGGGCTGAGGTTGGTACGCCTTTAGGGGACGCAACCGGTGGTGCTCGTAACTCACAAACCTTGGCTGATACTGGTTTTTCGAGACTCGCCTTTGCTGCAAACTTTTGCTCAGCTTCTATGACTTGATCAAGTAATTCATCCAAGGTGGTGGGTCTAGCCATCAGGAGTATGTTCCTGACATTTGACAGTAACATTCGACCGATGGAACGAACGGCGTTAGCTTCGTCAACTCCGGGTAACACACATCAAAACATTTGTTCCTTCCTTTGTATGAAGATTTCCACTTCTTCATCGAGTACCTGGGTCTGGCTATAAAACTGCATCGTTAGTCTAGTCAACACCTCCTCGCCCATGAATTCCGCCACTATCCGGTTACCGAACTGCTTCCAGTCTGTTAAGAATTCTCCGTATCTTTCCCACTGTGTGAGGGCAAGGCCCTTCAAATGCAGTTGGGTCCGGTTGACCCATTGTTTCAGTGGCAGGTTTGTTTCTTTGAATTCTTTTTCACATTCCTGTGTGAATGCTACTGGGTCTTCGCGTGGGCGACCTGCAAAGTAAGTAATTTTGACGTCGTCATCTCTACCGGTTGCTGGATGGTCAGGTGCCGTTCCGGGTTGTATAAATATATCTGGGATGGTTTGGATCTGCGGGAGTGAAAGATGTGCTTTCTTCGGTATCTCTCGCACTGGTAGGCCGCCCCGAGCATAGAAACGCGTTCGTCGGGCCACCCTATACATACGTGGTGATAGGGTCCACTGCACGTTGTGCATCTGATGCTCATTATGCCTCGGCCGGGACACGTAATTTCACTGCAGAACATCGTGAATTGTCGACTGCAAGCAGTACTTTAATTCATCTGTATCCCGGACCACTTCAGGCCAGCTTATGCACGCATAATGAAAGAGCTTAGTACAGTAGGTGCATTCTATCCTTAGTGTGCCATGGCCTGGACAGTCAGAATGGCTACACTGAATGTTGGATAAGTCATGGTCGTTGTTGAGGTTTTCGCCGGTGGTGGCATTGACCACCGAGTATGACATGGTAGCGGTTAAGGGTGCCATGGGGTGTTTTGGGGACTCCCCAACGTACGCTTGACTGTTCTTTTCGACCCTTAGTTCTCAGGGCATGGTTGGTCTAGTTCGTGCCATTTACTGCGCACAGCTATTCGTCTGACGCCCCACGTTGGGCACAAGAAAATCTCTCGATGCATGTCCGGTTAGATTAACAGTCACGATGGTCGAGGATTTTGTCAGCTAGACCAAAAGCAGGGTGGTTGAGTTTAGATAAACTGTGAGAGGTGAGGGGTGTTGGTTAGTACCTGCTTCTTGGGTGCCGTGGTTGTGGTGGGTTTTAACAACATGCAGCGAGCCTGGCACACGGCTGAAACTGCAATTCCACAGGTGAGCTTCGTTGGTCCAAAAGTGGATGTTGTCCCAGCTGAATCTTACTTCAGTACTGGTCAACAACCCTTTTACCATGAGATGGCACGAGGGGTGAATGTGTATACAAGGATATACGAATAATACAACAACTGGAGCAGTCGATACTGACTCGTGCCCGAGTTGGGCAGCGCGGTCCCGTTCTGCCTGCCTTTCCGGTGTAGGTTGAGGAAGTGTACTCAACTGTCCGGCGGCAAAGAGCGCTGCGTGTCGTTCCCTACGTTTTTGGTCGTGCCTATGGTTAAAAGGCATCAAGTCTCTGCTCACAGTATACTGGGTACACCCTGACGCGAATCAACTAAATACAATTTACAGAGTAAGTCCAGTTTTGGCTTGCTGACCAGGCTCTGTAAAGTCTCCACTGATCCCCCATGCTATGCGGGCTGATCAGAGATGGAGAGCTGTTTGGGTCATCAATGCCACCACTGAATGTGTGTCCATACAGGAATGGGTGGCAGGTCTCAAGCTAAGATATATCCCGGCATTGGTAACAATGCTGTGGGATACGGCAATAACTCGTGACTGTCGCCCCTCTCTGGGTGAAGGTGTTACTAGTGGTTGTAGCTGCTCTGTTCCATTCCACCGGCACTGGAAGCAATGCTGTGGTAGTTGGAAAGCAACAGATGGTCTTTTAATGGGTGTGTGAAAATAAGATGGACCCCTGAAGGGTGCCCGTGGGTGAAGTTAATTTGGTTGTTATAAATTCCTCTGTTCTTGTTATGGGTGTATGTAGCAACCTGATACAGACAGGTACTCTAAAATGAAAGCCAAAAGGTAGGAAACAAAAGTAAGTTTATTAAAGTCTCAAACATGTGATGCGTGCTACCTCCTACCAGGCAATTAACTGCTGAAGGTTACTACGCTGGGGAGGGCGTGACATCCTTCTGCCCTGGTTGGCGTGGGAATACTCTGGTCAGAGTTTCTGCTTCGTGCCTCGTCGGAGGCGCTCAGCCTTGCCCGAGGTCTGGGCAACTTGTAGGCTCTCATCGCGGGGTAGGGGTGCGGCATGCCTGCCAGGTTGCATATCCTCCACAAGAAGAGAATTTACTTATAAGTTCGTGTTACCCATAGGGTAGGCAACGTGTCTCTCACGTCTGCAGTGGTGGAAGTAGGTTCCCCTTGGCGATGATCATAATCGTAGTAGATAAGTTGTGTAAGCAGCACGCGTCAACCTAATTCCAATGAAACAATGGGTGAGCAGAGTATGCCATCAACTGAGCAGTCCCAGCTGGAAATGGTGGGAAAAACATAGGGAATTTGTCAAGGGATGGCCCCAGTTTCGAACCCAGCTTATTACGTATTTTAGCGGTGATGAGATCCTGTCCAGTTTGATAACTGATTTTCACTATAGGGTACAAAATCCTGACGAGGAAGTAGAGTTGTTCATATGTCAGAAAGAGCATGTGCACAAATGTATACACGTGGAACAAAGTGAAAGACAGAGGGTCCGAAGCATTGCCCACACCCTCCTGCCCTCTTCCGGAACCTCTCGCTGCTCCCACGGCCGCAGACTGTCGAAGAGTTGGCAGGAAGGGCACGAGAAAGAGAAGTGAATAATCGCCCCTTGTCTGGGAAAGCCCTGGTGGCACGTGCCCTCAAGGCCGCTGGCCACGCCCCCTCCCCCAGACTGCCCGCAGGGCATGACACAACCTCCTCACTGCCTGCCGCTTCCTCGCCTAGCTGCTGGTACTACGCAGGCAGGCATTACAGCAGTGACTGTCTGACCCGGTGAACTCCGGAAAGGAGAACCTCTACACCCCTCTGGGTGCCAGAAGGTTGCGTCCCACCTCCTTTTCCTTCACAGCTTCTACCTCTTGCCAGGGTTGTTAAGGTCGGCACTCCTATGGAGCTTTTCCACCCGGCAGAATAGGAGGGAAGGAAGGGCAGTCACACAAGCGCAGAGTACATTACTGCTTCCCCGCCCCCATCCCTCCCTCCAAGACCAACCTGGCCTAACGAAGCTGCGGCTAGATTAGAGATTTTCAATCTCGCATGCAGGTTCATCTGAATGAGGCAATTGTTATGGCGGTGCTTGACACAGCAGATGATTGTAATTTTATCAGCAGTGAATTGCTGACAACGCCAAAGGGCCCGTTGGACCCCTACGAGCCAAACAGTCAAAATGGTCCAAGACAACTTCCATCTATGAATCCATGGTTGTAACATGAAAGTCCCCTCTTTAGTGACCCCTTATCTGGGAGATCCCATGACTGACTGTGGGCAACGACACACCACATTAAACAAGAACATAGCCGTCGTCTGGGAAGGCATCCTAATCATGATTACTCCTCCCCCTACCCTAATCCGATTGTTACGTCTTCAGATAGACACCCCGCAATTTCCCTGCACATCATGGAATAAATCCCCTACTCAGACACGACGAGTCAGGCACCTTCGGGCTCAACAACAGTATAACACGAACCTCTCACCCCCTATACAACTTGCCCAAGTTTCAAGCCACCCAGCCCATGGGAACTTAAACCTGTCGGACATTGTACCGAGGAACCAAATTCCAGTCCATGGCCGGAATAGCCTCGTGGAGGATTTTCGAAACTTGACACTGCTCTCGACACCTATTCGAGAGCTTGTCCTAATGTCATCCCAGTGTAGGGGAAAGCCTATAGACTATGAGATAGTGATAGGAAGCTCTTCGGACCACCATGACCCGTCAGTGGCTCCAGCGACCCGTGGTATGGACAAAGAGGTAGAGGTAGTGCAGTCGAACATACCCTCCTCGCTACCCCAAGGTCCACCCTGCCGTGCCGCCTTACAGGGGCGAGACAAAAGGATTCAGCTAATCGCAGAGAAAAGAGACCCCAACCTGTAACCCTGACTGCGAGTGCGTAGGGCACTCGAATATAGTCTAGTGTGGATTTGTTTAAGGATAGGGACATGAAGTCACACGCCCTGCTACCCTTCCCATCCTCCTTTCTAATCAACTGCAAGAAAGAAGAAGACCGACGAGAGACTGGAGAGAGACCACTGCAGTCCTTGACAATAGCTGATACGTTGGTCAACCAGGCAACAGACACACTGGAGCGAGAAAAAGTGGCTGAAGAGGAGACTAAAAGAGACGCGTGCATAGTGCAATGTATAGAAATGGTCTCCCGGATGCTTGAGAGCGTTGGCGCTGCAGAAGCAGCCCCTTCACAACCTGGAGCTACGAGAGTCGCGACTTCAGCAGACACCTCCAGCATCCAGACCGCAATCTCAGAGCAGCCGCCCACAGCCGTCATCACCTTACGAGCAGCCCCACTGCATGCGAGATGCACATTTCACATTCTGGGGCGCCATAAAAGATGTCACGGAAGGCATCTACAACATACTGATGGCCCACCACCACCACAATGGAAGGCAAGAGAGGATGACTGCCGAAGCGACGCCTCTACAAATGCCATAGACCCGCACCTGCATCACCTGAGTGAGTACCTCGCAGACACCATCATTGATTGCTACACCCCTCACTAGGACTTTTTAGATAGAGCAATTAGTCGGGAGTGATAGAATAGACTCGACGAAAAAGACAAGAGTGCAAGAGCTCGATTCAGCTAGACTAGTAGGGCAGGTTAGGTGACGAAAAACGTCCCAACTACAAAAATTTTTTTAACCTGGCTAGTTAGGCAGTGCGAGAAGCAGAAATTACACAGAAAATGCAAATTGTAGACATGTGAACAACATGTAACCATTAATTTGAGAATTTCTAAGGTTAAAAATTCAAATAGCATTGCCAGGATCAGAGGACCTACATTGATAAGTGTCTTGTAAATGTAGACTTCTTCCTGTCAGTGGGCACATGTAACGTAGAAGTAAAAGAATTTTTGTTAACTTAGTTATAAAATTTTGATCCCTTGTTTGCAAAAGTTGAAGTGAAGGAATTAACATAGCGGCAATATCTACACAAACTGGAAAGTTAATGTTTCACCGACAAATTTCCCTGAGTGCTCACGTAAAGTATGCAGATAATAAAATAATATAAAATTTTTTTTGTTTGCGTTGAAAAGTTTAGTACTACGCATTTAATGTAGAGTCAGGGAAAGTTGCAAGCCAGACCTGCTTACCGCACCACGCCACAGTGTTGACAGATGTGCTGGGAAGACAAGACACTAGACAGCGTGCTGCAGAGCAGTTATAAATGGTGGTGCGCATGACGTATTTCACATCCAGTTACTAGACATTTGTATAAACATCCAGCTTAAAAACGATAGTTGTGGGAAATATTACGTGAAGGTACCCAAAATTCACTTAGATTGATTTCCCATGCAACAAACGATACAAGTGGATAATGTTAACATTATTTACATAGGGATATTGCCGGGACTTTTGGTGGATGCAGTTTATCGATACATGCAATAACAATACATCGAGAGTTGCCTGTACCAGTCGACAGGCACACGCCCACACACACACATGCATGCACGCACACACACACACAAAATAGGACGACACATTTTCCATGTGGTTGAATGATCGCGACGTTGTGGTGGCTAAGCCAGCTTCATCAGGCGGCGAGTTGTAGAACACTGCAGTATGGTGGAAGGGTGTTGTTAGTGGTAAACCTAGTGGTTGGGTGGTGAACTTGGGTGCAGCGGGAAAATTGAAAAATTGCAGGTATAGCTGATGAGTGTGGTAGGAGCTATGTTTATCTCTTATGTTGAGGCCTGGCGACTGCCTGGATTTTGTTATAAATTGGTGAGCTAAATCCCAGTATCCGAGTTCTGAGCTATTGCTTGAAGGATAGTAAGGCTCACACAACTCTGGTACTGTAGCAGGAATCAAAATCTTTGTAGTGTGATGCTGCATGTGCTGCAACTGGTTTGTCTTGTAGATTACTGATGTGACCAGCTATGGCTTGTTTGGTATCTGCTCTGTGGCCATTCCATTCTCTGCTTGAGTGTGTTTGTGGTGAGGCCGATGTATTCTGCATTGCAGTGTTGGCACTGTAGCTGATAAATCAGATTATGTGTTGCACAGTTGTAGTTGCCTTGGACGGGGTATGTATGGCTAGTGAGTCTGCTATTGAAAGAAGTTGAGGGTTGGTGGATGGCACATGTGCCACAGTGTGAGCTATTGCATGGCTGGGATCCTTTGAGGGTGATAGTTTGGTTGGCATTTTTGGTGGGCTGCAGCTTTAGATGAACCAGTTTGTTGTGGATTAGGTGGCATTTTGAAGACCAATCTGGGCAGTTTGGAGAGCAGATCTTGTGTTTGTGGTGAGGAAGCCAGAATTTTACATCCAGAAAAGAGAATGTTTCCGAGTTTACTTAGGCCTTCATGATATGGGACCACCAGGGGTATATCAGAGTTGTTGACCTTGGTTTGTGTTCCGGTATTTGAGATGACTTGCTGAATCTGTTTGTGGACGAGGTACCTCGGGTAGCCTCTGTCGATGAATGCTCTGGCTATTTATTCACACTGTTTGTTGAGATCACTGTTGGTGTAGCTGATACATTTAGCTCTTGTGTCAAGACTGTAGGGTAGGGATTTTTTTTGACATGATATGCATGGTAGCTGTTAGTACTGGAGGTTGTTGGTGGGTTTGGTGTGTACAGCTGTTTGAATTGTGCCATTTTGGAGAGACAGTTAAACATCCAGGAATATGGCGTGTGTTTTGGAGCATGACCTGGTAAACTTGAGTGAATTGCGTGCATTTTAATTGTTAAGAAAGTGAATTTGGATGTCGTCATGAAACACATCCAGCAGTGTGGTTGGGTTGGTTGGTGAGTAACCTTCTTTTAACCTGTCCATAAACAGATTGGCATAGGATGGGGCCATATGTGTACCCATTGCTGTGCCTTTGACCTGAAGGTAGAGCGAGTCTTGAAATCAGAAATTGTTATGGCTAAGGGTTAACCTGGCAAGTTCAACAAAGAATGCAGTAGAAGGCTTGCTGTGTGGAGGTCTTTGCTTGAGATAATATTCAATGGCCTTGGGGTGACTGTTCTCACTGTGGGTACTCGATTAAGTGGACTTCACCACGACAAAATGGGATGTTGTCTACTAGCCAGAACTCTTCTTCTGGGTTGGGACAAGAATAAGTGGTGACTGGGCAAGGCTGGGAAGCCCCGGAAGAAACTTTCCCTTGAATGGGACAAAGATTCCAAGGAATAGCAAGGGGAAGGTTGCACATGACTAGTTTCCTCGTGCTTCCTGCCTTTTGCCAATTAAGTTCAGGTTGTTGGGATTTTCTGGTTTTGTATCACGTTTTTGACTAACCATGTCTCTGGTGGTTGGGATGCAAAGGGGGATAGATTCGCAGACTGTGTGTCGAGCCTGGGTGCCACGGTAACTTATAGCCCCTTCTCCTATCCCCAGGTGCCACGGTAACTTATAGCCCTTCTCCTATCCCCAGGTGCCACGGTAACTTATAGCCCTTCTCCTATCCCCAGGTGAGCTTCTCATCTCCCGTGGTCCAACAGACAGCTCTGTTGTAACAACAAAGTTTGACCAAGTATTATTTCTTTATCCATGACAGCTGTCACCGTCAAGTCCATTTCAGGTGATATATCTGAATGAGAAGGGTGTTCTTCCCTTCGACTTCGAGGATATGGGTCAGTTGAGTCATTATTACTACTCAGATTTGGGGTTGTAAATTAGCATGGTCGGCTGACAGCAGGCCACTTCGAATAAAATTTTCAGTTGCCGCATAATCCTGTGGTGAATTGACCTTAATTGCTATGTGGGGTGCTTTAGGATCGAAGGAGCTCATGAACTCCTCATCCAGTTCGGTTACATTTAGGGGCTTGGTCTGTTCTGAGGTGGCTGCCCCGCACACCCGCCAGACCTGGCATTTCCCACCTGAGCTGACTCAATGTGAGAATGCGGCTGGGCACTCGAGTTCTCATTACCTCTGTAGCGCAGCCGGTCCGGACAATCCTCATCCAGATGCCGGTCAGGACAGAACCAACAGAGAGGCGGGTAGTGGGGGTCAAGGAAGCGGCAGGCGACCGGCTGCGGGCCGCGGAGGGGGTGTGAAAGGGGCTGTAACTTTCGGGGCGCGTGGCGAGCTGTCAAGCTGCGCCTGCTCTTTCTCATTGTTCTCTCTCTCTCTCTCTTGCTTGCTCCATGAGCTCTTCCACACTTTGCAGCTTGGAAGTAAGTAGATAATTTCGAAGGCTAGGGAGCAGAGTGCGGGAAACATTTCCTACGCAGCTCTCCTTGCTCTCTGTGGGATATAAATGTCTTTACATTTGCGCCTTAGCACGTAGGTCAATCTAGACATCCTCCTCTACTCTTTGTATTTTTGTATGAAAGTCTGCAATAAGTTGGGTGAATTGATATACCTTGAGTTCAATTACTGGGAGAGAATGTCTCTGTCTCGATGTAGTCGTGTCCATTTGACTGACATTTTCCTGTTAGGTGCTACAGGATGATTCATTGGAAGCAAAAGGTCATGTTCTTTGTATGACGGAGAAAGTTGCTAACCACAGGCAACTGCGGGGAGTGTGACAGACATGCGCGACCGATAGGGGTGCTTGCCAATGGTTAACTGACCAAGTCTCAACTACCTGTCAGCTAGTTCTATTCTAGTGGACTTATCCCAGGGGTGTCTGGCTAGATCCTAGTCACCAAGTCTGAGCTACATAAGAATTACCCCCCCCCCCCCCCAAATTAATGACGCACCATGTGTGTATGAGTGAGATCATCGAATCGAATGAAATCAGAATAATTGCCGCTATTCATTTATCCCAATTTTTACTAACCTGGACTGTGTGTCGGTGGGTTCCCAACCTTGTGGAGTGGGAGGAGGGATTTTCCCCTCGAAATTGTCCTGGATGAATGAGAGCTTGGGGAGTGAAATCCCAAGAACCAGTCTGACTTTGACTGGCAATGCTGGGTACATGCCTTTCGGCTAGCAATGACGATGACCATCAATAATAAAGGTGAAGCCAATATCACGATACACTTCCTCTAGTGAGGCCTTAATATCTACGAGGAAGCACTCTGGTGCGAAGTGTGGAACGTGTCGCCTTCCGAACTGGAATAAAATCTGGCACACTAGGAGCAGCCACACGTAGACTCTTTACCTTAGATACAGGAGGTGCAGGTACCCTCCTCTTCTCAAGTTGGTTCTGCTGGGCGGTTGGCTGTATGACAGAAGGCAACTCTGGTTGCAGCAGGCTAGTGATTCCACTGGTTGTTTTGAAGCTTGCGGGTTATGGGGAGGTACAGCAGTTTAGGATTCAGGAAGGTCTTCCGGAGAAATTCCTATTACTTGTAAATCAAAATTAAAGGTCGCCAAATGCTCAAATGGGATCCTGTTTGATGTCAATGTGGGAGGTTCAAATAGGGGGTTTTCCTCTGCGGACTTTGATTGGGGTGTATTGGTTATCTGTTGTTCAATTGTTTTCAGTGCTTGTAATGAAATGTATCTCTTTCCTTTCCACTGCGGTGAGTGCGTGGTACAAAACTAGCTGAAAGTAATATAACTGGAGTGAACTTAAAGAAATATTTTAGGAAAATTATATTTCTCTGAACAAAGCCGGTTTGCATAAATGAGCCTAGGGTATGCGTAAATCTAAGGTTTGACTTGACCAGTATTCCCTCCATACAACAATCTAGCTTTCTCCAGCCAAGATCGAATTGTAGGGTTCGGGTTCACTCTGACAGTCACGGTCCTTAGATGGTGTGTAATCCTGCCTTATTGGCTAATCCCGAGAACTGGCATTCAGGGTTTCTAAAACACTGAACTTACTCTGCTACTCTGCTTAAAGAACAAACAGGGATTCAATGTTAAGGAAATAGTAAATTCTGGCAAAAATGGTTTTTAATAATAATTCATGTATTGGATAACATGACAATTCATAATTTAACAATGTGAATACTTGAAGCAAGAACAATGTGCAAAATAAAATAGATTTTACTCAAATAACTAAGGATCCCACACTAAAATAAATATTATTTATTTTTATGGAAGCTAGTCTTGTAAATCCAGGTGGTGGTGACATGGGATAACATAAATTATTTACATGGATTTCTTGAGTTCTGAAATAAATAATGTTCACTAACTAGCCTGAATATTATCTTAACCTTAATTGGGGGTGGTGTCCATAAGGGACCTATGGATGTTTTTACAAAAAAGAGGAATTCACTCAAGTGGTGAAGTGCAGCCTAGTGAGGGCCTTACGGGAAGGTCCAGAAGGGACGTCACTGCCACAACTTTGTGTTACCTGAGGTTAGGAAGGAAAGGGGACTAAAGGAGGGGCTGATGATGACTGGAACCTCAGTGGTGGTCGATGCCTCGGATGCTGCCGGGAAGTCTGGAGACTGCAAAAAACTTGGCGGATGTCGAACCTCCGCTGCAGACAGTAGGCGGCTGATGAGGTTCGAGGGTTTTCCGGGTATTACTTCCTCTGGAGCTGGACGGTGTTGTCGACGGTTGCACCATTACTGCCGGCTTGGTTGAGGTACTCTGCCCTAAGCGGGTTGTCTTCGGCTTGCCAAAGTTGGAAGAGTGTCGCGGCATACGCTGTCTGCGATTGATGCCAAGCTCTTATCTGTCATGTCTTTTATAGCAATTTTGGCAGTTCACAGGTCCTCAGAGGTGTGCGGGGGTTTCTAGCCCCGCCTCTACGGAGTGAAGCTTATGGCATTATCACAGGGCCTCCTGGATCCTAATTGCCACTGGCGCTTGCCCGAGGCAATAATATCTTTGGAGAATCTGCTCTCAAAGAGACTGTTCCTTTTCCTTGATTGGCTGCTTCCGTAGCGGCGCCAAGTTTGAACTGAGCAAGCTTCTCAAGCGGGAGAGGCGGCGTGAAAACTCTTGATTTCTTAGGGGTTCTCCGACCGGCATTGACGCAACTGTTTGTGGCTTCTTTTGGTGTGCAGTAGAAGTGAGAAACATGTGAGGCTTAGACGTGTTGAGGCTTTGTCAACGTAGTTTTGGTGTCAGATGTCCTGGCTTCCCTACCGCAAGCTTCTGGGATTTGGCCTACCCCGGTATTTCTGGCCTAATCAGATGGGGCGCAGTCTGCCTTTAACTGGTGCACTGCTGTAGCGTGACACACGTCACGTGTCGGGTTTACATAAAAAATGTTTTCTGATTACCCAACACTATGTATGTAAATTTGATATATATGTTTTGTATATTATCTAAAGACATGGTTGGAGAGCACGTGTGCGTGAGGGGGGGGAGGGGGGGGGGGAGATAGAGAGAGTGTGTGTGTATGGGTTTTGTCCTCTTCAGTACCATTATAAAAAAGTTTTATTTTATTTACGAGTTCATTTGTAACATTTTCATTAAAAAATTTAATTCTGTGGTAGGCATTAATTAAAAACCTTCCTGTTCCTAAACAAGCACAAATCGTCAACTAGCCTACATTTTGATTTTTTGAAAGAATTACGTCAAGGGGTACATGTCAAAACTTTCCATGTTCACATTAGGCAAGATTTACCAGTTACTTATACTACTGGAACTCAATACTTAATGCAACATTTTATGTTTGTCAAATCCGTGGAAAATTTTCTGCAGTTCCTAAATTGGCAGAAACGCCAATCTGATTCTGTCAACATCGGCAAATTCGGAAGAAACTGATTCAAATTGGCACAGCAATAGTTAATAATCCGTATTCCAATTTTTTTTTTTTTGCAATTTTCCACTACAATGTATTTAGCTAGATATTTACAAAGTTACTAGAGTAACACAGACAGACACACACAACACCTGTGAAGCAATTTGGTTATCCCCTGTACTGCAACATTGAGGACTGTCTTCAGTGCGTTTGCAAATGTTGTTTTTGCTTGTCTTGTAATTCTGCCATACAAGGCTTGGGGATGAGGAGTGTGGACATAGCGAACTTCTGACATTGCTTCATGTACCGGTATGTCCAACAACATTCAAAGTAAAACACAGCACAACATAGTTTACTCATAGAACCACTTGGGTATTGACACTGTACTCAAATTCTTAACAGTAAGAACCAGACAAATACTTTAATTAAAGGTAACATACATACCTCGCACAGATCCTCACATGGTGGGCAAACCAGAGCTCCTTTATGGAGCCAGTTGTTACTAAAGATACGTATCTCCAGTATCTGGCTAGTATAGTAACACGTGTACGTATAATTAGCTACCTGCAGAAACAAATATATTTTGCATCAGCTCCTACAGTAATTATTAATTACATATAGTGGAATAGCAAGGAAACAAAAAGCAGCACAAGTAAAAAGTATGGATAAAATTGTTCGTGAAAATGCAACTTTATTTTAAGCTAATATAGACTTCCTCTTATACACATTTACTTTTCATTGCTTCCTATAAAAATAATGAAGTACTGTTACGAAACTTAAATCTTCCCAAAAAAATTTCTTGCATATTTCAGACACTTAACTTTATGACAAGGAATAGGGGTTTTGGACCACAAAGACAAATAGCATACACAGTATGATGCTCTGCTCACCTGTTAATGTAATCTATTTCTTTAACACTACCCATTAGTTTTTTTTTTTCATTTCCAACCTGCCTGCTTGCGTGCCTGAAACCAGTGTTTACAATGTTTTGGTTTGTAGATGTCAATAAGTAGCAAAAACAACTGTTTCCTACAATGACCTACAAAATATAAGCTGCAGGTATGCAGCAATAATATAGGTAAATATGGTTATCATATTCAGTACATGCTAGGACAAGCAAGCAGTACTTCATTGGTTTTCCTTTTGTGTCGCTCACTCCCTCAGAAGTTACACACACTGTACTTGTTATTCAACATGGCTAAGAGGGGGAAAAATTATATGCGGTACCGTTCATTTTTACACCCCCTCTTTTTGACACTTCCAATATTTTATACATGTTTTCTTTGTTCTCAAGAAGTGATCATGAAGCAAAAACTTCCCCCTTTCTGAACTTCCATGCATTTAACATATCTTTGTCTTTTAAGTGGTACAAAAAAAAAAGGGGGGGGGGGGAAGGGTTTCACCTCTGTGGTTAAGTATTGTAATACCACTGAATGAGACCAAAAATTTTTATTTTACATAAGGGGACAATTCTTATTAGAGAACATGTTTATGGACCAAATGAAGGAACATGATGTATGCAGAACTGTTGTAACAGAGTTCTATTGTGTCTGCAACAATGTGTGTATGTGAGGTGTGTGGACGTACCACTAAGTTGAGACGGCCTAGGTGGCAGAAGTACTGGTAGCAACCCGAACCCCAATGCCGCCACTGCCGCACCTGCCCACACGACCGCTCCTCCCACATTTGGTCCGTGTGGTCGAAGCACCGCGAGCCTGGCCCATAGTGCTCCAGTGCAAAGTTCTTCTCTCTACCTACACACATGTATACACACAATGCCCAAGTTAAACTACCCAGCAACAAGTGTAAAATTCCAATTAGGAAAACCTGCTTATATGTAGCTGATTCAATGTTGAAAGAATATATCTGAAAGTCAGATGCAGCAAATCCTTGCGCCACAAATTAAATTAATACTACAGTAGTCCTAATTACTAATATGCACAGTGGGAGAATCTATGTGGAGCAGGGTATGATGCTTTTGTTGACACTTATAACAGGTGTGAGTAGAAAGACACGATGCTTGCCTATGGACTGTCCCAACGCAATTGAAACATAATTTTTTGTTCAGAGCTATTTGTTGCTTGTCTGTCTATAGGTGGGGAATCAATGAATTCAGGACACTTGTGCACTTAGAGAGTTCTACAAAAGTAGTGCCGCCATAATGTATTCCTCCACCACAGTTGTTCTGTCAGTGAAGAAAACAATGTTTGTAAACAAACTCTAGGACTCCAACAGCAGATACTGAAAGACTAACTTCAGTACAGTAATTAATACTAGCTACTATAGCCAATTGCCATTCCTTTCCATTTCATTTTTAATGACCAAGTAATATATTATTTTGGGTTGTATTTATTTTATTGGTAGGGCAGAGAATTCAAGTTTATCAACTTTCGTGAGACTTAATGTTTCGCAACTCTTCTTATGAGAGTAGCGATTTGAATTGCCCATTGTTTTTACGATGCAGTAGAAAATTTTACTCACATGGAAATTATATTCAAGGAACTATAACCTGAAAGTTGTAACTCAAAAGAACCGAACACAATAAATGTGTCATTGTTAATACCAATGCAAAAAATAATACACTAAACATTTTCAGTGTAGTTAAACTTACAAATAAAAATAGTAAAATTGTTTTCTATATAATGAATTTCAATAAAAAGGTGTCTGTTTAGGCTGTACATTCTCAAATCTCCCACAAGAATGAAATGCAATACAGATTATTAAAGAAGCATTTCCGTGATTATTTACTAGTGTTTGCTATTCCAGTACTTTACTGTACTTCACAAGTTAGTACCACAACAGGCCAGCTTGAAGCCAATGTCAATGAAGTCTAGCTGCATACTCTAGCACAGTTGGAGTGGTTATTACTGAACTTCATTGCCGACCAGCTGTCACATTCATCATAAGTATACGTATACAATCCACACACCTTGCTCTAAATTCCCTTTTTTTTTTTTTTGTAGTGTAAATTGTGTGTAACTAGTTTCAATTATTAATAAGTTTCCTGTGCTTTTGTGTGTTGGTGCATTACATATCAATCCCAATAGAAAATATTATGCCAATAATACTGGCGTGCCAGCAGCAACTGTTTCTGCTGCAACATGCCTCACTTCCCTCCCGCACATGCTGCATTTGCACCTGAAAAGTAGGCAGCTGCCTTCACACCAGCTTGCGCATGTATATCGACTGAATTTACGTGTGCCACTATGAGCTGTCAGCGTGTTAGATAAATAAAGGCATCACTGTGGTACAATGTACAAAAAATGGTTTGTTTATTTATTTAGTTCATTTAAGTATGAAAGTTGGTCTATGCACTGACTAAAATTGTATGCTGGCAAAAAATATCTCCATAATGGCGTGTACCACAATGTTTACGTTTTTATGGCAATAAGAGGAGGTGCAAGGCATTGTGGGATAAAGTTTGTTTATGGTAAAGCAAGTACTTTAAAGCCCTACTTATTTTATACTTTCAGCCCATCACATTGGCCTGTGATGCTTCCAACTCGTTATCATCGACTCCACATCATCATGTGCACATCACGTGCCCCCAAGGAAATCGAACCGCGACTGGATGCCTCCAAGGCCAGCACCCATGTAATGATAGGAAGTCCCGCCGTTGCCCCCGCAACTTGTAAACCCACTGAAAAGCATCCGCAGGTATGCGAGAGTTTGCCTCTAAGCAAGCGGTGAATACCACCTGCAAATACAGTCGAACTTCCCCGCCACTGCCCCGCCAAGAGATGATAGTAGCGGCGCTGCCTGGCTCGAACCTGAAAGAGAGGTGGCCAAAGATTACCGAGAGCAAACTAAGTACGCTGGAGCCCTCCAGCCAAGAGGAATATAATACAGTGCACCCGGCAGAAACGCCAGATGTACATGTCGCTCACTCAGCACAAGTTGTATTAGTCTCTCTACTGCACAGCAACAGTCCTCCACATGACTCTCCAAGACCTACCAGTTCTTCGGTCAATGAGGCCTTCCCCCTAACACAGTAGCCAAAGAGGAGTTGCTACCCCTTGACGCTGTCAAGCGTCACCACATCCGGCACGCACACAACATGTACCCGATCCCTTCCAGACTACAAGCCACAATTAGGGTCCAGTTGTTTTCACAAATTTTTAATTCTCTTCAAGCCAGGCTCCTCAAGCAGATAGGCCCCGTCCCCTGTCTTGTCTTGTACAAAGTCCACTGAACACCTAGTGTATGTAGAGGCAGGAGGTAGTACGATACGGGTCACCGTGTTTCTATTCTCATGGGAATAAAACGCATAGTGTAGTTAACTTCTGTCTTTCCTTGCTCTGTAGTGAATGTGTGCCTTTTCCCCAAACTGGTAAGCATCACCCTCAAAGGGAGTGGCAAGGGACCGTGAACTGACAACTGTTTCCTACGTAGAGTAGGACTGCGGGCAGCTCCTAACCATGTCTGCACGTACGCTGCACACAATACAAGTTTGGTGGTCACCTGTATTGTGGACCCGGTACATAAAGGTACCTGATGCACAAGTACGGTAGAGCCCCAACCACTAGAAAGAGACACAACGAAGCATCTGGGCCAACTAAGTAAGCTAACCTATTCCCTCCAGAGCCTATAAACTTAACGGAGGGGGTACCAGATCAGACAAGGCTTGACCCAGGTACTTCTGGAGTACACTTTAACAGGAGGAACGCCCAGAGCACAGCTGCTATCCTTGCATCTCGCCACCCCTTAAGAAAACAACCTACACCAGCCCTCAGCTGCAAGTCCCCGCGGGAGCGAGCATAAACTGCCCAGCAATTAGAGTAGCCTCACTCCACTACCAACCCTGCCAACCTATTTAGCCTCCCAGTTATGGTTTTTGAAGATGCTCACACCACCTCCGAACTACTTCGCCAGGAGTACATTCTCGCCTTGTTAGTGGTAACGTTCGAGCTGCTGGAGGACACCAGCACCAGCAGACCATGTGCCCACCAGCCGGCCGGCACCCCAGTCACCAGCAGGCGAGAGCAGAGCCAGCCTGCCCAGCCGTCCCCTCCAGCCAGAGCCAAAGTCTTCCAGCCAGGGCCAGTGTATGCTGCCAGGGAGCGACATTAGTTGTAAGGTAGCACGAACACATGTGTCAACACCCTGCAGCATCACCTTGCCCTCACAGACATTGTACCAAGTACGTGCCCAATACATCCTACATTATATAAGGGACCCGCGTGAGGCAGACGGGTCATACTACACAAGCCTCCGCAGTAGAATCCGCCTCCAACCTGTGCAACTGACCTGGTGCCGAATTAAAAACTTCCCCACTCTTGCAGTGACGTCCCTCTACCTAGGCTGTCGTGCATCAGCGTATCCTTCAGCTGTATATCAATGTAAACAATACCAGGTGTTATTTGTTTAATCAGCTGTTTAGAAGTCTGCTGTATTTGTATACATAACAACACAAGTGAATATCTATTGTAGTGCACATTGTAAATACACATATCTTGATTTCAGTAAATAATCTCTCTTTGTTAATACTGATGATGTGGTTCTTATCATCAAGTGGTCTAATCTTCTAAAATTATTTTTTATCCTGGCTTGAATGTGTCTAAAGAGTCTAACACTTGGGTCATTTCCCCGCATTATATCAGCACCATGCTATTTAGGACATTCTTCATTAAATATGTGCAAGGTTCAAATTTTTGCCTGTCGTTATGTATCACAAAAATGAAACCCTCAGAGATAATACTAAATACTTAGTCCAACACATACGGCAAACAACGTGTGTTAAACCATCTTTTTAAATGACAGGAGTATTATTTTTAATAACATGTTCGGGCAGAACTAAGGAAAATGGCATGCTTAAACACTTTTAAATGACGTATTATTTTATTTAAGTAGAATATTACAATATAGCATTCTCCCGCAGCATGCCATACAATTATGACACTATCTCCAGACTATCAAAATTTCTACTGGTAATGGTGTACATACAACTTAAGGCAAAAGTAAATCTGCAATGAATAATTTTATACACTAACAATGTGTAAGCAAATGGCCAGTTTTGCTATGATGTTATAAATATCAATGTCAAAAAACCTCGTTAGCTAAACCAAACTGATCTAAATTTCACATTAATTTATACAGCACACTTCCTCTGTCATATTTATCCCTAAATGCAAGTTTCATGAAAATCCATCCTGTGAACTTTGTTTTTACAGGTTCTAACGGCACAAAAGTTTGACCTAACCTTTCTAATGAAAAAATCACGTTTAGCTTATAAAATTAGAATAACTACAGCAATGTGAACATAATTTCACCAGAAAAAAAACCTAATTGATGAAAACGTATTTCACAAAATTACACACACATTTAATGCAGAATACAATTTCCATTATAAATTGAGGTTATTCGTAGCAGCTCAGAATGTTCACTTTTATGTTGACCTATGAACAAAGGTTAAACAAAATGTCAAGGAACTGTGCCAACATATTAAAAGTAAAGGAGGAATGTTTCACGTGCAATATGAAGCAGTTTCGTAGCATTACTTGCTAAATGAAAATGAAATACATACCGAGGTAAAGAGACTCATTCTTGGTTGGTCACGTAAATATAACAGACATATTGATTGTAGCTAAAATTTCTCAACAATATTGCAAATATAATTAAATGCACTCAACAGAAATTTCTTTATATTTTTTATATTATTATAACCAGCTTCAATTACATGTACACACGCTGGCCAGGTTGGCATATCACATGAAATGTTATAAGACTTCCCCAATCCAGATATAACCTCGGAATAGAAAAAGAAATTATAATATGTACCACTTTATTGAAAACAGATAAATAGGCCTGAATGTTTTATTATGTAAATAAATATTCTATACTTGAACTGCCTCACAAATCACATTGATCAAGGCACGTAACGAGAACTAACCGAGGAACAAAACAAACAAACTTAAATCCACAGAATTCAGAAAATTTGAACACGCGTTTAGATTTGGAACTACATCTTCAAATGCACTGCCACATTTACTGTATTACAGCCATTGCCTATGTTAAAATGTATGCTCTTACAGGGCAGTGATTATTTTTAAAGGTTGATTTCAAGAGTGCTCATTTTATTATGAACCATCTATACGTGACATGAATATATGGATTTCGTACTTTTTATAAAGATAAGCAAAGATCATTAAAATTTAAGTGGCACTCAATGTTTTAACTTTTCTCTTGTCAACGTGAGGTTGTTTGACGTCATGTGATAATATATATTTTTATTCAGAAGACTCCTTCCTATGGGACCACGTTTGCCAAGCTGATACAGCAGGGTGGTAAATGGGTTTTGAACAGTGTCTCAGGGTGAGAGTGACCCCAGTCCGCACTACGTCCTGGCCTCACAAGTCGGAGATATAAGTCTCATACAATCTTATTGACGGAATAAAACATATATCTACAAATTAACTTTTTGTGGTCTAGTCATTCTCTTTTGCTTTACGCCTTCCCAACCCACTTTGCCTTCGTGTGAACTTCCACCTATGTACTTCCAGGTGCACACACAACCATCATGTTAGAGAAATAAACCATGTCCCCACCTCTTCTCAATGATTGGTGCTGGCTGGTAACACCATCCTCTAGCACCACTGTGGCAAGGGGACAGAGAATCTTTCTTTGCTGCTCCTGACTCTTGAGGAGAACAAATACATTAGGTCACCACGACTGAAAGGTTACACGCTGGTTGTGTCGCTTACTGAGAGCTATAGGGACTGTTTGAGCACACACAACTAATGACACAAACCATCTGCCATTACTTCGCATAACTGCTGTTTACCATCACTCGCAGTGCTAGCATGACAGTCACATACAGTATGCAAAACTGTTTCAAGTAACACAAATTAAAAAAACGTGAGTGGCGCTAAAATTCCGCCTACCGAAAATAAGTGTTTTCTAATCGTAAGAAGACTACCACTGAAAGAGTACACATATACAACACAAAACAAAAATGTTCTTATCACTAGGGTTCTTCAGATGCTGTTCTACTCCACTGGCAAAGGACACATATTGGCGACAGGCCGAGTAAGCTCCCTTTGAGGTGTCCGAAGTGAAACCACTTGAACCACACCAACAGGGTCTGGATGTACTCCAGCCACTTGTGCTATCTTCCACTTCAGTGGGGGCAGTGTTGGATCCTTCAAAAGGACCGGGTGATCCACACTGACATTTGGAGTGGGTTTGGTCCACTTTGCTCTCTGCTGAAGGGTGTGGAGATACTCCATACTTCATAATTTCCAAATTATCTGATGAAGCTGAGTGACCATTTGCCACCTATTTAGTCAATTAAGAGGTAACTCCAGTAGATCGTGGTCTGGTACAGCAACAAGGGGTTCCCCAACAAGGAAGTGACCTGGGGTGAGCACATCAAACTCGCCTGGACTTGCAGGGTTGAAATGCCATTTGATTCCTTGTTCAGTCACACTGTCTGCTATCTGCTGCTTGTTCGCACCTTGAAACAGTTCTTGGTGAACCTCTTTCAAATAATTGCTTGTCCCCACCATGTTGGTGCCATTGTCAGAGTACATGTCCGATGGCAAGCCTCTGATAGAAACAAAACATTTCAAAGCTGCTAGAAATGCTGCCGCTGACAGATCTGGCACCATTTCAATGTGCACTGCCTCGGAAAAGCAGACAAAAACACATACATAAACTTTTAATGCAGTCCTCTTGCGATTCACAGCTGGCATAGCATGGAGTAGGCCACCAAAGTCAGTCTCAACTGGACAGAAGGCTCTCACCTGATTCAACCTAACCTTTGGCAACACAGACATCACAGGATTGACTGACCGAGGTTTGGCTCTACAGAAGTAAACACAGTTATGGACCAACTTGCGGATGAGTGATCGTGCTGAGATCATCAAATAATATCTACGCGTGAGATACAACGTTGTCTGTGGTCCAGCATGTATGTAGCAAACATGATGGTGAAGCACAATTAGCTCTGAAAGTTTACTCTGATGTGGTAACAGGATGGGATGCTTAGCCGTTTCAGGTATCACTGCATTCTGCAATCTGCCGCCCACCCTGACAATTCCTTGTAAAACGGTGCTAGTGCCTGGATGTGCTTGCTACATGTTTCACCCTGTTTGATAGCAGTGAACTCATCCTTGAAGTAGAACAACGGAACAATTTTAATCCACACTATCAACGCATTTCTCTGCTCTCCCAATGTCAAACCTGGCTCACATGAAAGTGTCTGTCTCTGAAAGGCTACCTTTGCCCGCAGAACCCATGCCGTGTAACACACTGCAGTTTCTGTACAGATGAGCAATTCTGAAGGAGGCCTAGCTGGTCTTCTGAGGTGTGGGTTTCCTGCCGTGCAACCAATACTGCAGCTGACAAGTGCTTAAGCTCTGGAACTTCACCTGGGTCTTAAAAATGGTGTGATGGCCAGTGTTTTACCTGCTGCAGCAGCCAGTCAGGACCCGGAAAACAATTAGACTGGCCCAGCAACTGGTCAGGCACATCCACATGAAGCTGCGTCCACTGGGTTACACTCAGAGGGAAAATGACTCCATGCACTTGGAGGCACTACTGACTGAATTTCTGCAATTCTGTCAGTTACAAAAGTTTGCAACCTGTGTGGTGACATTTTTAATGATGTTAACAACTGTCGAATCTATCCAAGCATGCAATACTGTATTTGTGATCTTAGGTTGGAAGACATGTTGCCACAGCTTGCTTAACAGGTGTGCTGCACAGAGCTCCAGTTTAGAAAATGACGTTTTTAAAGGAGCTACCTTGGATTTTGCAATACCAAGTGAACAGTGACTTCTCCATTCACTCTCTCACACAGAGCATACATAGCTGCTGCATAGGCCTTTTCACTTGCATTACAAAACCCATGGAATTGAACCTGGGATTCACGTACTGGAATGAGTCCTTGTACTCTCACCAGAGATAACAAGGATAATGCAGCCATGAAGGTCTCCCAATCACTTAGCACATCCCCTCCTACCTGCTCATCCCAACCAAGGCCTCTGGTCCACAGCACCTGGAGCATTATCTTACTTGCAGCCACCACAGGGGCTAGCCAGCCACATGGATTGTACAACCGTGCAATCAGGGATAGGATACCACGTTTGGTAGTTGGTACCACTGGCACTTTAACCTTGTAGCAGAAATGATTATTTACCGGGTCCCAGTGTATTCCTAGCACCTTCACTGAGCTTGTGCTTTCAAAATTTATAGCACCTTCACTTGGGTCAGTGCTGTTTACTACACTGCTATGATTGGAACACCACTTGTGAAGCTGGAAACCACCTACAATGCCACTGAGTCTTCAGTTCAAGTGACTCAGCAACAATCTCTGCCCCAGTCACAATGTCATCCATGAACACATCATGTAATAAGGCGCGAGCAGCCAAGGGATACTTGGCACCTTCATCAATTGCCAAATGCTGCATTGTTCGGAGTGTCTGGAACAATGAAGATGCTAAGCCATATGTCACTGTATTGAGCTCAAAAATACTTACAGGGTCACCAGTAGAGTTTCGCCAAAGGATGCACTGGAACTTCCGATCCACAGGGTCAATTACAACCTGGCGGTACATTTTACACACATCAGCTGTAATAGCAACATTCGAAGTCCTGAAGTTCAGCACTATGTCAGCCACATCCTTTTGCAACTTAGGCCCCGACAGGAGCATGCTAGACATAGTCCACCACTAGTCTTTGAGGAGCCATCAAACACAACATGCTCCTTAATTGACAAACTTTCCTCCTTGATGAGCACATGATGAGGAATGATGTATACTGGCTGACTGTGCAATTATGATGCTAAGGATATAGCAGCCTTCCCATTGGTACCAACTGTTAATGTTCCAATCTGCGACATGCGACCTAAGCTCTCATACTCGTCCACGAACTGCCTGTATTGTTGAAGCAACTCTGGTGACCTACATAACCTACACTCCAGTCCATACAGTCGCTTAAGTGCACTACCATAAGAATCACCAATTGTGACATATCTAGCTGCAAAAGGAAGCTTCAACACATACCTGCCTTCACTATCATGTATGTGGGTGTCTTGGAAGTGCTGTTCACATTGTTGGTCTTCAACAGATAAGGTTTTCCGAGGTAGGTCGTCAATTTCCCAGAATTTTTTCAGGGCAACATCAAGGGACACATCAGTAGATACCAGTAATGATGATGCTTGCTGGGCAGACTGTGCATCAGCCAATGGCAGCCCATCGAGATGCTAGAGATCTCCAACTGCAATTGGGACAGAAGGCATGACTCTGATAATCTTCTTCAGAATAAGAGCTCTGCTGGTGATGTGAAGCTCTGGCTACTGAAGAGAACAAATCTCACACAAAACTGCCCCTCTTGTTTCTGGAACTGCAAACGTTGCAGACACCAGCGATGCTCAATTCAGTCCGATGTCGCCTAAGACTCGGCCTTTGTACGCAAGCCTCTGTGATAAAGGAGGATTAAGAGGCCCTGTTTAGCAATGCACAAACCACCTGGAAATGTCCTGCCCCATCCTTCACAAGTATTAATGCAGTCTTTAATAAAACCGTGGAAACTTGAGTGTCAACTTTACTCCCTTCTACTGCACACATCACAACTGCACTGTTGTCTCTAGCTTCGGGTTCATCCTCGTCTGAGCTTACGGGTGGAGTCTTCGGTTTGTGTATATCTGCTAGGTGGAGGAGTGTGTGGTGGCTGCCTTGGTAGAGCTGGCAGTGATACTTGGTATTACACTGTGCTGCCACATGATGTCCTCTTACACAATTAAAACACAGTCTCTGCGTTTGCACACACATCCGTCCCTCCTCAACAAACTTTGTGAGAAATACCTCACATTTATGTGCAGCATGAATTTCCGCCGTGCAAACACACGCACGCACGTGCACACACACACAAAACACTTCAGCTTGTCTGACTTGTCGTGAGTAGATACAAGCACAGTCTTTCTGAGGCTTGTTGGAGGCCATTCACTAACCGCCACTTGGTCAAACCAGGAAACATACTGCCTGTAATCTTCTGAGAACGGCTGGGTCTCTGTGCTGCATCAGTTGCCAATTGCACTTGCTATGCTGCCTTTGCCTTCCGGTTCAGAAACTTCATTAGCTGGTGGTAGGAGGCGAGGTCCTCTTCATGCAACATATCAAATGCCTGCTTCAAATATACATCCAGTTTCTCCAACAAGATATTCAACAGTAAGAAATCCCACTTTTCAACTGTAAATTCTTGTGCCATCAGAACATTCAGGTTCTCTTCCACACATGCTACAAATTTGCTGATAGCACCCTCACTACGACTGTCCAACGAGGATAAGTGAAGAATTTTTTGCACATGGAAAGTTGCCGTAATGTGTACACTTAAAAACCTTTTCTCCAGCCGACCCCACATTACGTCATAATTATTCTCTGTGACCGGTACATTACTCACTATGTCCCATACCTCACCTCTCAGACATCCCAACAAATAATGAGTTCTTTGCACCTTTGTTAAGTGGGAAATATGGCCAACCATGGAATTAAATAAGTCGCGAACCCTTTCCATTCTGCGCAGTTACTACTAAAAACGGGCAGTAAGAACGCTGGCAACATCGACACCTGCGGCAAAAAGCTGCTTGCACCTCATGAGTACTGTCGCCGGGGAACCTAATCTCACTTTTTTTGTAAGCAGTTTATTATACACATTACGTAGTTTGCGAAAAACAATCTCGTAAGCTACAAACTATTCCTTGACCTCATTAATATCAATTTTGCTATCTACTGGAGGGCTAGCACACAATGCACAAAAGTTTGCCAATAACTCGTTTTGTTTAATAATAACCTCACGAAAAATTATTTTGAAGTCCTCTAACTTAGACTCATCTTTAAGCTACTCTTCAAACGTTTCATGCGCTGCTTCTGATTTTCCCAATAGGAAGCAGAAAATTGTGCGTTGCAACTCTGGTGTTTGTGCGGTCGCCATTTTCTCTTTCAGTAGTGAACGGTTGCCACTCATTTGCATTAAATTTTGTGCACTTCTTGCATCACAAAAACAATCACCCGATACCATACACAGAAACACAATTTATGATCCACTAGAAGTCTAGTTTACCATCCCAAGCTCTTGCAGTCAATACACTTGGCGCCACGAAGTCAAATTTTTTTTTTTCTCAAACAGCATCTGGCTGTAAGTAGTATTATTTAGAGGATATTGCAATTATCATACACCGATAATATTAATTTTCCGTTACAATCCGGCCTGGAGGACCAAAATGTTTGAGCACACTGAGTAATGATACAAACTGTCCGCCATTACTTCGCGTAACTGCAGTTTACCACCACTCACAGCGCTAGTGTGAAAGTCACATACAGTATGCAAAACTGTCTCAAGTAACACAAATTAAAAAATGTGAGTGGTGCCGACAGGGGTCTTACATAGAGAACGCTATGAGTCCAAAGTGAAAGTTGAGGACAGTAACTAGTCACACCGCTCGCTCAACTTCTCCTGAGGATCATGAGGCCCTCTGCCACTATGGGCCAGAGCACCATCAATCGTGAGGCGTACCTCGTAGCAGTACTCTGACAGGGGTTAACCCAAGGCACCAGCCCCAGGATGTCAGTTCCTTCCTGGACAAACCACACCAGAATCTGTCTTCCCCTGCACTGCACTACATCACTGTACTTATACTTACGATCATCATGCCTGCGCCTGCAGGACACACACTGAATCCACTAAAATAGTCATTCCTTTTAAAATTCTTTTGTTTTATCCTCTTAAAGGAACATAACATTTCTGACTGTGCATAGCTGTTTACCCACAGCTATTACATTTCATTCCCGAGCGGGCCTGAGGAGGAACAACATAATGCACAGTGCCCAAGCTACACACTCTAGTGAGCCATGTTGAGCCAGGTCCAGAAGCCCCCAGGGGTCAAATGTGTCAGGCCATATGGCCACTAAAGACCTCGTTAAGGAGAAACTGTTTCCTTAGTTACTAGAAGGATACTGAGACAGTGCATCACCACCACCGCCACAACGTTGCCAACCTGCATCAAGTTATTTCTTGGCACCCAACATGGGGACTTGGGAAGCTCTTTGTAAAGCTAGTGAAATCTGCGAACACCCATGAGAAGAACCACACTGTAGGGAATCACCACCCCACGTGTACCATGAAAACTTCAGAGTATGCCGAAAACTTTGTGGTGCTAAAAATAGAGAGCAGTGCCTATACAATGGCAACCAAGAAAAGCCGGAGTGCCTTAATTAAAGAGGATAACCACGATACCGTGAGGTGCTTCATGCCTAGCTGTAACGAAGATGGAACCCTGACCCTACAATATGCACATTGTGGCAATAAATACCACTACCTTTGGTTGGGATGGGAAGAGAAAGAAAAAACCGAGATGGTTGAATTTTACTGCTCCTGATGCAAGAAAGGCAAGCTCACTGCGATGCAGCTTAGTATGCAGGGGAAGAGCTCTACAGAGTTCCTTGCAATGACTGCCCCACATTTAACTTTTCAAGTGCCTCAGACAGTCCAATCAAGCCAGCAACATGGAAGGGCTATTGCATAGCTGCACCATTTAGCTGCACTATACGCCGTACTACCCAGAGAACCATACAAGTGTATATGCTGGGAAACCTCAGGACCTGCAACAATTTGTGGAGGCATGCAAAACCAAATTCATACACACACAGCTCCCGAAAGCACGGTGGATAGAAAAAGTCAAAGCCCAGCTAGAGGGCAAGGCTTGGAAACAGTGAATACGCTGCAGTGTATTTGTTATGCATTGGGATCAGTTCAGAGAGAAACTAGTCACCTATTTTTTCAGGAAAAAACAATGCTGTTACAGCTGACCGAAGAGCTGTACAGCCAATATCAGAAGCCTAGTGAAGAGGCAGAAATTTTTATTCGGTGCAAGGTGCTGTTACTTTAAGGTGTACAGCCAGGCTAATACGAAGAAACCAGTGTAGCAATGACATTGAGATTACTCCCAGAAATCAAACACATTCTACGAAACCCACCCCGACAGGGGATTGAGGAACTAGTTGCATATGTGCGTGTCCGAGAACAAGACGAAACCGAGGAGAAACAGGCTGCTCCCTCTGCCACACCCGCTCCAGCTGTACTGCCACGCAGTAAGTAAACGCGAGAAAAAGTGTGAGATGCTACGCCCCCTCCCCCAACGATTGAAAGCTTGCCTACACGGCAGGCATAAAAAAAAAAGACAGACAAACCAGTGGCATAAAGCTTACAAACACCAACAAAAAACTTAGCAAAGCCAAAGTCAAGTAATGGTAAACAGAAACCAGCGGGAAACAGAAAGCTGGGAAAAATTAGGGGCTACAGGCCCCGACAAAGAAAGTTAGGCTCCAGGGATTTCTGTATTACAGGAAGAAGAGAGGAACGAGGAACTGCCTCGAATCACAATAAAAATAGACTGCCATCAAATCCTGGCTACGCTAGATACTGCAGATAACAAAAACTTTATCTGCTAGTCAGCTCTACTGAAGACCACCAAGCCGTTAGGCTAAAGAAAACCACTGGAGCCACAAATATGGCCTATAAAGGGGCACAACTAGCGACAGAAATGGGAATCTCTCTAGTAATCCAAGTAGGAGGCGAAGCAATTCCCATCAAGTTCTATGTAGCCTACGCATTGAGAGAAACCATGATTTTAGGGGAACCCTTGCTGGTTAAGCAATAAGCTATCACTGACTGCCAGCAGGATAAAGTATATTTAGGGACCGAGAAGAAGAAATCAGTCACCCCTGGAAAGTGACAGAATCGGGCACGAAATCAACACTAATCCTACAGGAGCTAACTTTTGAACTCCAACACTGACCGAGCCGACTCAGAGCTCCCTGACGTTCTATCCCATGCACCTGATGAGAGCAGGGAGGAGGCAGAAGTAGACGACTGGGAGTGCATGCTGTCATCCAAATGTTAAGCAACGAAGCACCCAAACAGCGTGTTTATCATACAAGCCCTCACAGTGCGGCTAGGGTGGCAAATTTTGCGCATTTTCAGTAAAACCACCCACAGATACACGACATACTGGAAAGACACCATAACAAGTTCAAACTGGATATTGACCTGCTCTAATGCGTACACTGAGCACTGCAAGCTGTAGGTTCTGCCCACATTGCAGCAAACCCTATGGTATTATTTTCACAAGCATCCCCATACCAGATACCCAGGGGCCACCAAGACCCTTCGGGAACTTTAAGTCAGGTTCACTTGTGATGGAGTAGAAAAGTATGTACAATAGTATATCCGCCAATGTCAGCAGTGTGCCACTACCAAAGCGAATGGGATGGAACGTGCCAAGAGCATTCCATGGCGACCCAATATGCCTTGGAATACAATGCACATATGCCAAAGCTCTCTAAAAAGATTTGAGAAAGGCTGCAGAGCCCAACAACAATATGTCACTCACAAATACAGTGCACACGATAAGCCAGAAGTCGTTCTGAACTCCAAACCGGAGACACTGTGCTCGTACGCCGCCACCTCTAAACAACAAATCAGTGAAGTTCCACACCAGGTGTTAACCAAAGTGAGAAGTTCCCCACCCCGTAATAGAATGGTGTAGAAACACCCTGTAACTCAAAGACAAAAGACGCACCCACACGGCAGCCCGCCAAGCAGCTGACAGCTCTGGAGTAGGCACAACCCAACTGTGACATTGACCCAGTAAGAGAGCAGCACATCGAAGAGGCTGTGAATGGAACCAGCAGGCCGAACGAGCTCCAAGAGGTGCCGCCCACACCAGACATGCGCCAATTCAGGTGGAGGACAGAGTGAAGACCCCACCCATTCCCAATCATCGGCGAAAATAGCCATTGCTCATATACTGCCTACAGACCATGGGCCAGGCCACTGCCCTAGTCGAACCAGCATCGACCTAACTGAGAAGGAAGGATGACAGCACAACATCGCTTGCTGTGCCTTCCAGCATCTCGCCTCCAGCTGTGCCTATCGATCTGCCGCCTGTAGCCCAGCTGAACCCAGACGAAGAAGATTTCTACCTGACTGTCTCCAACCAGCAGACATATTGAGGTACTGACGCGCACTCCTCTGTGTGTTATCTAGGTGACAGAGGTTAGAACGCTGACCACCCTCCCTGTTTCATCGGAAGAGAGGGGAGTCAAACCCGAGTGAGGCGAACGGAGATTGATTCCCATCCAGGGAGTTCAATATTTCTCACAACTAGGGTTGCCAACAGGCGGGATGCCAGCGGTCCCGCGGTGTTGAGTGAAAAAAAAGAAAAGGGTATTAAAACGGGGGGTGGTAGTTGCGATGGGCGATCTGACTGGGGATATAGGGGCTATCTGCAGAGGCCTCATCTGTCAGCATGCGGGAATATAGTTGGCAGGGGAGGGGTTTGCACGGAGTTTGGGGACGTCCTTCGGCGGGAGTCAAACCCGGATAGTTTATCCCGAAGATAACTTTATTAAGCAAGAATTTGATGGGTCCTTCTCCGGGACTACCTTGGTTGGGGTGACACTTGCTACCGGTGGTAAGATCTCACATTGGGTAGGGTGTGTTCCCTCTGGGTTGTATTCTGGCCAACAAGCGCATAGTAAATAGTCTAATGGGGATTCTTGTGAGGGTGGTAGGAGGGGCAAATTTGGCCGGGGTATGAACTCAGATTCCATCAGTGGGGGTTCTACCTGGTTCGTGGTTGCAACATTCATTTCATCAGTTATTTGATGTTGTAAAGCACGCCGTTCTGTATGCCTTACACGCCACCTTGTTTATTGTGCATTGGTATAGCCGTCTAACTTTCCGCAGACGCACAGTCCTGGGGGCATAACTTTGGCAGTTGCACCCAAGGCCCTAACATGCAGTTGTATGGTCCGGTATTAGAACTATGTTGAAGGAAGATGCGAGAACACCGGAAACCCAGGAGCAGTGGTATGTCCTTTCCGACTCAAAACATTTGCAAGCTCCGTCTCCTGTGGAGTTCGGTGCACCTCATGGTTAGTCCTCAATGGGGTTTTCTATTCAACAGTTTCCAATCCTACCACAGTTAGCTTGACAATGATCAGGGGTCTAACGCTAAAATTACGGTAGGCAAACAAATTCAATTTACGTAATATTTATTGCGGTAAAGGGAAGTAGAAAGTCCCAGCTGATTTACACAAAATTAGCTAACTAGCTAAAATGATAAATTAAAATATATTACGCACTGGAAACAGGCAAAGGTGAACTTGGTAAATAATGGATAGTAATTTTTAAAAAATACAAAATACTATTCTACACAATTTACAGCGTATCCTCAGTAAAGGGGTTATCCAGGAGGGTGTCAATATCGTGACGACCTGCTACAGTGGGAGTCAAGGAAGTTGACTAAGGTAAAAGGTGGTTGAGTACAGGATGTCTGATTACCTCCGGAGAGAGAGCTGCCCTTGCGGTCAGCTGGTGTGGATGAGCCTTCGCAAGCTGTAGGGGTTGCGCTGCCTTCACAAGATGCTGGGTAGAGATCGAAGCTGTTCGCAGGCTGAGGAGAGGAGAGAGAGGTCTTCGCAGACCAGGGAGTGATAACTGACCTATGCAGCCGGTGAGCCCGGCGTCTCTGCTGGAGCGTGCTAGCGGATTTCCTTATATACAGAAAAATCCCTTGATCAGCGATCTTCTGGAGGTGAGGGGTAAAGAAGCCTTCCAGCGCAGGGGTAGGTTTATCAGGGTTGCGGCAGCGCCACTCATTTCTTATCTCACTGCGTGGAGGCGACGATAAATTAAAACACCTCTTTCTGAGGCTGGCTCGATGTGACATCACAAGGTTGCAGGGGTGCTGCCATCTTGTGGGTTTGCTGGAACTTCTTCCACAGCTAAATGTAGGGTAGTGGTTCGTCAAAAATATTTATCTATGGGAATGGCACCTGCATGCAGGATTTTGGGCGGGCCGTACATTTCATGGTTAAACATGTCAGTTACTTTTAGGTATGTGGCTGTCCAACACGTGGAGTCTCCTTGCTCTATACGTGTAATTACTTTGCCATTGTTACTGACTTGCCCCAAGTTCTCCTTGACTCAAAATGGGGCAAAGTTGCTGCGCAGCGCAGCATGTTGGCATGTGTCAGTACATGCCACCATAATGCCACCAAATGCCTTGGAGCAGTTGCAGAGATACAAAGTGATATGGCATCCCTCTCCCACCTTCAAATCGCCTCAAAGACTCTGTGCTCAGGAGCGTGCCACTCCTAGAGCCTGCTAAGAGAAACACCAGTATGCATCTAAGACACTCTACCGCAGTGCAGTGCACAGGATTAGCCCAGTACATTAGTTTTATTTTTTTTCTAAAATATATATCCTGAAATGTTATAAAAAGTGGCAAAAAACATACCAAAATTACTTCACTAAACCAGTTTCGAAGAAACACGTGTATTTATTCACATATGAATTATTATTTTAAAAGGTAGGCTCATTCTGATAAAACTACCCATTCCTTAGAACTGCAAAATGAAAACACACTACCTTCAAAATGCTAATACAGTCGAACCTTAAAGTAACAAAAATGTAGGTAACGAAAACAGTTTTTCAAGAACCATCCAAAAATCCCAAAATTTATGAAAATAATAAAATATCCTAGGTAAAATAGAATAAATTGCAAATAAAACCTAATAAAAATACATTCACTGGCCCATGGCAATAATATGTAGGCATTTCTCGGTTGGTAACCTTAAACCACCCGCCGAAACAAAAGCTGAAAAAAAATGCTTAAAACCTGTTTAAAACTATGTCAGCAGTGATTTGAGTTGATGTGCGTGCTTAGCGAGTTAGACTTTGCGTGATACATGGGGCTGTTTAGTTCTTCACCCCTCCCTCCCGCCCCTGTCATACTTCCCCTAGCACCTAGCTACCTTCCAACCACACATGCAGAGCAACAGTAGTAGCCAATTACAGTGCAGATTACAGATATTCTCTTTCCCTCCCATGAGCAACTTTTATCTTGCGACAAAACTATGTATGTTAGGATTTGGTTGTGGTGTTTAGCTTCGGGATATGTTTTTCAATAGTGCTGTTATAATTTTCATTTTTATTCTTGGATTTTGACTACGGATTGCAATTGGAAATGACTACATTGCCTGATGACAACCGGCTTACAGTTTTTCTAATTGGAATATCATTTTATTGATGGTTTTGGATTTCGGTTTTGTGATTTTTTATTGATGACTTGTTTATGTTTTTGGCTTCAACTTTGGATACAACAACTTATGTAGATAATAATAGTGTGCCAGCAGCGCCCATTTCTGTTGCAACCCGCCTCTCTTCACTGTCGCATGTCTTTCAGTTGCCCTTGAAAAGTAGGTCACATCCTCCGCACCAGCTACAAGCTGTGTGCATGTCGGCTGACTTTACATGTGCCGCTGCAGGCTCGAAGTGTGTTGGATAAATAAAGGCATGATTGTGGTGAAGCGTATAACTGTTTATTAATTTATTTCATTGTAGTGAGAAAGTTGGCATTCACACCAACAAAAAAAAATTATGCTGGCATAAAATATATCCAGGCAGTTTATGATAAAGTGAGCACTTTCGAAATCAACCTTAGAAAAAAAGCACTGCTCCTTCTTGCATATATTCTAACGGCGCACTGAGAGACATGCACACAGTAAAGTCGGTAATAATGGATGGGAAGTAGTTCTGTATCTTAAGTCAAAAAATAAGTGTTAGGTAACCATTTGTGATAACTAAAATTATTTCTTTCGCTTCCTGTTTTTCTTAATGCATTGAAGTGTAAAAATGAGCACATTTGTTAAATGTTAACTTTTCTATAATTTCACAGTTTCACTTGTCCGACACATGAATAAAGTGATGAAGCCCTTGTTAATCTTACATAAGGCAGAAGAATACACAATGTGCGTACAAATAGATCTTAAGCAAGGCTTTCAAACGTGCTCACTTTATCATGAATAGCATATAGTGGCACGTGCCACAATGTTTAGGTTTTGTGGCGGGAAAAAGAGATTCACTGTCTTGTGTGATGTATACTTCAACTGAAAGACTTCTGCTTTGATGGGTAATGACCAGGGAAAGGGAAGGCACGTCTAGTAGATTTTTGTTCTGCGTTCGTCAGGGACGCAGGTTCCAACCGGACTCTACTGTGAAGGTGTCTGTACCATTGGGCGATGACCTCGCACTGGTCTCTTAAATAGTGTCAGGCAGGTTGGTCACAGACAGAGCACAAAGTTGGTAAGGGCGAGATGGCGCCTCCGGGTGTCGGGAATGCATGGAATGGCCAACTTATCACTGGCATTGGCAATCAATGGCCTGGTCCTGCAGACGATGGCTTTGACTGGAGCTAATGGCTGAGCATGCTGTTCTTGGTGCGGTCTGGTTGCTGTCAGGTCTGCCTGTTAGCAGGAACAAGGTTGGCGGGTGCTTACATCATGGCTGGTGATATCTCGAGGGTCTGCTCGGCGAGCAGTATCACTCCAAATGGGAGAGTGATCCCACAGGGTAGAAGCTCTATCGCCGGGTGAGCAGCTCCAGGAACCCTAATCAGGAGACCAGAGAGGTTGGTAGGGAGGGTAATGAAGTGAGGATACACTAGGTGTCGGGTGGCTTGTGCTCTTTCCCATGTGGTCAAGCAGCTGAAGACTGGTATGCGCTGACTACTAAGGAGGTGGCGACATGCTACGACAACAGCTGTCTTCTGGGCATTTCTCCTACTTCCTCATCAATGGGCAAATGCCATGAGCATGAAGGTTCTAATATTCACTCCTGTAGAGGGCAGCAAGCCAACAATCACCTGGCTAGTGTGTAAATCAGAAGTTCCTGTCTCAAGCCTCTTCAGGTCTGGCACCCCCACCGGCAAGTTTACATGCTATGGAGGGAGTAGGTTAGCTCACTTGGTTGTCCCAGATACTTCATCGTGTCTCTTTCTAGTGATTGTTGCTCTACCGTACGTCCCTAGCAATGAGGCACCAGGTTCACAGTATGGGTGGCCGTCAAATCTGTGGTTTGTGTGACGTACATGAAGTCCTTGTTAAGGGCTACCCACAGTACTACTATATATCAGTAAACAGTCGCCAATTATGTGATTCCGTGCCACTCCCTTCTGGAATGACAGTTACCAGGTCGGGGAAAGGGCACAACACATTCACTTGAATACAGAAGTTAGCTGGAATACATGTTTTACTCTCATGAGAACAAGACCCGTACTATATCCTCTCTCAACACACAAGAGGTCTTGAAGTGACTCAGGGTACCCCATGTGGTGTACATGTCGGGTGTGGTTAACTTGACGGCTAGTATCAGGGTAACAACGCTTTGACTGCACTGGTAGTGAAGGTGTCCAAGGTTGCAAGTGCTGGTAGAACTCTGGAAGCTTTTGGGAGAGTCCCCAGGAGAACTGTGGCTATAGTAGAAAGCCTTAGCATGACTGATGCTCTCGGCAGTGTGGTGGCAGGGTAGTTTGACAGCTGTGGTGGTTGTATTCACAGTTCGCTTAGGAGCAAATTCTTGCATGCTGGTGGTTTCTTCTTGTTGGGTTAGCAGATGGTGAGGAAGATGATGTGACTTCTTTCTACTATGTTGGCACTGACCTGGGAGACTGCCAGTCTGGGTCTGCTCTCCCTCGGGGTACGTGATGCGCGCACATGGTGATGCGAAGTTGAAAAAAAATAGTTGATAGGAAGTGTCAAGCGCCAGCTTGTTGAAATAAATGTGTGTTTTGTTGATAAATCATCTAATTTGATTTGACGTGTGCTGGACTTATGTGCACGGTCAAAGTGACGTGTGCTGGACTTATGTGCACGGTCAAAGTGGTTTTTGTAGTGTTAGGCCATAAACGCTTGGCCGTTTACTAGTTATATATTTAGGTTATGTTTATTACTAGCAACTCATGCTGGATGAGTCGGTTGGCAACTGGGAACGAAGTTTCCCACTACAGGAATGGCAATTGGCTTATTTGGGACGCAGGTTGATTTTGTAGTACCTGTCTTACCAAGGATTGCTTCTGTCGATGACCATGGAGATGATGCTGGCTGGAACCGGCGAAGCTGGTGGAAGGTTTGTAGACGTTGATACTGTGTCGATCAACAGAGTACCATCGATTCCACTCCGCTGACTCTTGGCTCCAGAGCCTTGGCTTAGCCTACCCGTACCTTACCTCAGTATCCTGTATCAGACCAGGTACTACAGGATGATACTTTCTGGCGATACGAGTGTGCACCGGGAAATAAATATACTCAAATACTGGAGAGGAAGGTCTCTCCAGAAGGAAGGTGAGTGATGCTCTATACCGCTCGGCTTGTCTACTAGGAGTAGGTGGATCCAACACACACTCTCGCTTGGCTGCAGTATACGACAGTTTTTGTTCCTCCCTCTGTGAGCCTTGCCTTCTACCAAAAGACATCGAGATTGGATTGACATTTAAAGATATTCGTTGACCACCGTGAACACGAGACAGATCCTTATCTATGTGTATTTCCAATAGTGGTCAACAGCACACGTTAGGTGCTCAAATCAGTCGCTCACCTTCCTACCCCTATTGGATGTAGGTCGCAACAGGTGTTAGGCCTTCAGTCTCAAGCAAATATCCCCGCTGGCACCATAAGTGCTCTGGTAGGATACAACTTAAGGTGACTGTCTCACCCCTGCTGGATGATTTTCTAGTGGTCAGAACTTTATCATTCTATCCCCAACGGTCTAGAATGGATGGCCGTCGAATTGTGTATATCTCAGACATACGGGTTCCTGAAGGGACTCCGCAGTCCTACTCTAATGTTCGTACTGATAAATCAAAACCCAGTTTCGGCTGACAACACACAGGAGATATATTCCTAGTGGTCAAGGGAAATACCTCTAGAACAGATACTGGTCGGGAAAGTAACAAACTGTATTTATTAGATGTAATAAATACAAGTGATGCGTGCTACCTCCTAACCAAGCCGAGAACGAATATGGAAGTAACCTACGCTACACAGGTGTAGGTAACGTGTTCTTAAACTACCCAAGATATCTAGTGGCGTTGACGGCTATGACAACTCAGTTACAGCTACTTTATAGAAAGGGGTGTCTAGGAGACAATAGAAAAATGGGTGCCACTACTTTAAAAGCAGTGGGTGTAGTTGCCTCTACCAGCAAGTAGAGGTGGCTACTGGTCCAGGAGGAACAGCAGTGGAAGGTGTGGTAAGTATGCAGGTGTTGAAGACGAAGACATTCTGTTAGATGGTGGTAGTTGTCGACAATGGTAGCTTCTGGTAGCTGGTGGTGGTCGTCGACAATGTTGTCTCTGGTAGCTGCAGCAGAAGTCTCTGGTGACGGTAATGGAGCTTCTGGTAAAGACTGCAGAAGCCTCTGGTAAGTCAATGGTAGCAGCTTCTGGTATCTGCCGAAGACTGTTTAACAATAAAGGCCCCTCACACAAAGTGTTAGAGCGAGTTACTGGAGATAGGAATAACTCGCAAGCCTGGTCGTGCACAGATTTATATAGTCCACAGGTAGTCCTCAGGACAGGTGCAATGCCGGGCCGCAGTGGGAGGTGTGACGTCGCCTCATGACATCTCTCATATGAGGTCAGGGTGGGGATAGCTACCCTCTGCCCGGCTTTGTGCATAGTCGGCGGCACTCTGTTTATCCCCAAGGCGGTTGACGGCTTGAAGGTTCTCAGTGCGGAAACGTGTTCGCTGGCTTGTGCAACCTTATTTTCCATGTGTTTGGAATCGCCATCCAAGGTTGTGGCGATCTAACACACTCGTGTAATATGTTGCCGGATCCGACTCTCCCTAGGGTGACGTATGAAATGAGTTGTGGTCATTTTAGAATATAACGGGAATGCAGCACAAGTCAAATTTTTGTAAAGGCTTTAGGAAATTGATTTTGCACTTATTATAATGTAAGCAGTGCACAATTTTTGAAAACTTTATCTCATTAACGCGAAGTCGTTCGTGGTCTTGTAAAATATTTATATTCAGAAACTTTCTTGGAATTAAAATTAATTTAAATTTTGTTAAAAAATTGTCCACATTTTGTACAAAAAGGTTTTCAGAAATGAATTTTGTCCTTGTTAAAAGTTAAGCGGTGCACAACGTTTAAACTCCCTATTTGTTAACTACACATCTTTCATGGTCTTGTGAGGTGGCATTTCATTTGCAGAACATCTGCCTAGCGAATTACTTCAGTATTTAATTTAAATAAAAGTGTTATTTTGCACCACTGACGACGAAACACAGTCTTAATGTGAAAAATTACTTTTATAACAACCTCTTGGTGTTGGGGTGATAAAATAGGTAAAAAAAAAACAAAACAGCAAAATATGGAAAAGATTTTCAGGAACAGTGACATTTTGTTAAAATAGGAGTTATACTATTTTACATTTATTATTAAACTTATTTTATGTATGTAATAAAATGTTTGAGCTCGAGCACGAGCTTGAAGTTCCAGAACTTTTCAGTAGGCTAGCTCTGGCTTTGCTCAAACTAAAAAAACCAGGCTCATTAACCTCTAGCCGAGACAAACAGTTTTTGCTAAAGCAAAACATTCATTAACAAGTTCATTAAATAAAAGATTTACGGTAGCTCTACTATTTTATCACCAAATGTACATGTCAGACATTCATAAACTACAGTGATATATAGGCTATTCACAGTAAAGTAAGCACTCTTTAAGGCTCTACCTAAATTTTTTCTTTCAGCCAATATCTATCTTTCCACCACTTTATAATGAATTACATTGCCATATGACTAATAAACACAGTGCATACATTGCACCACTCTCTAAAGATAATGTATGATGGTGCAATAAAATGTAAATATTTATTAGTGGTTAATGTCCAATAACAGAGCTTTAAAATGTGCTCACCTTACCATGAATAGCCTATAAAAATCAGCTGAGGAAAGATGGGGTGCACTCACTGGGGTTGTTCTGCTGGTATTGACAGTGGGAGCCGCGCACATCCACATTGTTGGAGCGCCAGGTAAACTCCTGTATGTAAGGACAATAGTCTGCCATAGTGACTGAGCCCCCGTAGAACACTTCCTCACCCCGTGGAACGTGTGGGATACTGTCAAAGTTCTGTAAAACACAACTCCCCACATTAACTGTCAGTGCTTATAAACGTGTGATATTTTAATAAATTTAAATAACAATAATACATCATTTTGCAAAACATTTCTAATAATTCTAGAAAATTTTGAGTTCTAAACTTAGCACATAACTTCCTTACATCTTTATACAGTATACAGCAGATGCAATAATTATTAGAACTTAACAAGCAGAATAAGTAACCAGCAATATGCTTCCCTCACAGGAACTAATTTATAAGTAGTGACTTGAAAAATTATGTGTTATTTTTTTTCAAACATGTGTGTTATTTTTTGAAGGAAAAAGTGTTATTTTTGTCAAAAATAGATGTTATTTAATTGCAAAAAAAAAAAAAATGCAAGTTTCAGCATGAGAATTGCTCCAACTTTTCATGTGCTCTTTATAAAGACATACATGATTTGAGAAATTCACTTTATTCATAAAACCTGACATTGACAATGTCATTCCTCTTGATAAGTGGGATTTTTTTTTATTAATTGTCATTTCGTCACAAAACTTCCTAACTCCCAGAGAAATTTAGTTACAAATTTTTTTTTGACAAAACCAGAGTTTCCTTAATCAACAAACTACATTGAAAACAATTTCAGATTTGAGATTTTGTATTCTGCCTGACACCTGGAACAACAAACGGTCGTAATGCACTGGGAGGGGGGGGGGGGGGAGAGGAGGGGGAAAAACCCGCACACAACCCCCCCCCCCCCCCTTGCATGAGCAGAAAAAAAAGTAGAGAAATCTAGAACCATCTAAATTTTCAACAACAGATATTTTCGTGTTAGGCCCACTGACAAAACTTTCATTTCTTCAAACATGTCATTATTTACCACATTCAATTCAACAATATTTAAAAGTTACAAAACATTAACAAGAAATAGAAACATTACAACATTAATGTATTGTATTTCATTTTGATGCCTTGGGGGTTTGGTTGATACATATCAGCTAGGTGACATGGATTCGAACCATAGACTGTATGTGGCATTCTCCATTTGTCTCCCTTGTGCAGATTACTACGCATTTATCCATCATGGTCTTCCTATGTGTTTACATGGAGGTATCAATTATTTGACACAGGGACTGGTATCGGTTTCTGAGAGTACTGGTCCTAGTTACAAATTCTACTTTCCAGGGGTCTTGGTCGGTGCATCGGGTAGAGGTGTTTTGGTGTCCAGGGGTGCTGCTACTATTTGCTTGCTCTCAAGGGAGCTCGCCACTTCTGTAGATTCTTCTCTCCTGCAATCTGGATGTTGTACTTTGAATATTGGAGGGTGAACTGTCTCCTGCAGTTTCTGAGGGAACCGGTTAGTTTTGATTGATTTACTCACTTGTTTCCTTGATGGGTACCTCCTAGCAGCAACGAACGTGATGAGTAACGATTGGGTCGGTTGATCTGGTACAGAAATAACTAGATGAGATTCAATTGTCAAGAGGGGGTTTGTGTAAGTATCTCACAATTTAGTCAGAGACGAGCTTACCAACAAATGTATATTTCCCAGAGGGTGAAAATGGCAGACACAACATGCACACAAGTATCAAACATGCCAAGTCGTAATGTTCCTACGTTCCATAAAACACTCTCTCAACTGAAAGACTCTGACGCTATCTGAGCCAGCTCTGCGTTGCTCGCAAAATACTATGGCACTTCAAGTTTTACTCCAGAGAAAGAAATAAAATTGAAGGTGGTGGTCACTGAAGAACAAGTGATGTTTTGGGGGCCAGTAACTCTATATATAGTTGTGTGGTGCTGGCTGGATGGACCACAGGGAACCAAGACCACCCAATGCCTACAGGAAACGAAGGAACCGGCGTGAGAAGTAGGCCAACACCACCAGTCCCAACAAGTCCAGCATCACACTCAAGACATTAACCAAGGAACCCCATCCTCCAGAAACCCTCGACATTGATATTCGACTTAACCAACAAACTGCCACCGCACTGTTAGATACCACAGACACTGGGAATTTTATCCAAAGTAATCTCCTCACACCAAATCAGTGAGCCCACCTACAACATGAGCATAGAAGGGTTCAGATGTGACAGCCTGAGCCTGACTAACTAGTCTTCGCAGAAGAAACGATAACGCTGACAAACCAAATCTACAACCAGAACTCTCACCCGGAATTATTGGTAGTTCCCCAGATAAGAGTAGAAGTGATCCTGGGACAGCCGTGGTTCACCAACAACAGTGTGTATTCAATTGCGAACAACAATGAATCTACATTCGGAACAGCAAGCGAATGATGGTCAACTAAGAGTGTAGTCAAAACAAAACCACTCCTCCCTCGACAGCTCCAGAGCCGATTAACCATCAACTGAACGTATCAGAGTTCCGCCAGTTACAAAACATATTAACCAAGCACTCAAAGGCATTTGGATATGAAGGACCCCTCCTACACACAAGGAGCATCCAACATGAGATATTGTTGACTCACGAATGACCCACATATTGTCGCCTATCACATATCCACAGGAGGGCGTGAGTTAATAATGGACCAGGTACAAGTGATGAAGGAACAAGGGATTGTAGAGCCCTCAGACTCACCCTACCATTCCCACCTGGTACTTGAGCCAAAGAAAGGTGGACAGTTACACTTCTGCATCAAATATCAACAGCTAAATGGCATAATCCACCCCACTCTTCCTCCAGACATTAACCTCACCCACACATTAAAGTATATAGGACCAGCCAAGATTTTCTTCACTCTATAAATGCAGTTCAGGTATTAGCAGATTCCAATACACCCAGAATGATAAATGTATAATGCATTTACCACACCCAAAGGCAAGACCTTACAATTCAAGGTATAAAACAAACACAGCAGCCCGCCACTGGTTCAATGATTTGACCCAAGTCTGTTGGGCTGCAACAAGTTTCGCAATCCCACTTCAAAAATTCCCCGGCAAAGTTCTGTTTTGCATACCTTGACAATTTTATTATTTATTCTGATTCGTGGGAAGAGAACTGTATCCACCACCAACAGGTGTTGGAGAGGCTAGAGATCCATGGGTTATCCTGTAAACTCTCCAAGAGCCACTTGTGGAAAAACCAACATTTACTAATTGGGATAAGTCTTAAGCCCTAAAGGAAATTACCCCCAAGTGGAGCCCATATGAGCTGTATTAGAAACAGAAGGACCCTACACTAAAAAGCAGTTGCACTGATTCCTAAGGTTGTGCAACTGGCTTAAGAGATTTTGTGCCAGATATTGCCCAACTGATGGCTCCTCCGTTATCCACTATTGGAAAAAGAATCCCACTGAAAATGTGAAGTGGAACAACAAGCGGCATCCCAGAACATCAAGGAAAGCTTCTTAGGACATCAACCGCTTACATAAGCCCCAAGAAGAGAAACCCCTTATTCTACAAACAGACGACTGCCAAGACAGCCTTGGAGCTGTACTATACCATAAGACAAGGATAGTCGACCACAAGTCATAGCATATGCCGGCACTCTATTGAATCCCACGGAAAGGAATTATCACATCAACGAACAAGAATGTCTTGCAGTTATTTGGTCTATGCGTGAGTATAGATATCTTCTAGAGAGATGATCTTTCATACTCAGAACAGATAGAAAGGCACTGACATGGTTGAACAAATCCAAAACTGTAAAAGCCAAGCTCTGTACGTGGGCTATGTTCTTTAGGGAATTTGAGGTTGAGGTGCAGCACTTCCAAGGAAAACTGAATATCTTACCCAATGCCTTCTCTCAATAACCAGACAGTCAAGGGGGCACAAAAGAAGAGGAAAACTGGGAACGAATGACCACTCCCCCTTGCCCCTCACAGAGTCTGGAGGAACATATACCGATACAGCAGTTGCAGGTTAGCAAATACCGGTTGTGCCAGTACCAACAATGGAACCCGTGAATCAAACAGCTACTCAGAAACTAACTTACAATGATTTAAGTTAATGGACGGGATAGACAGTCTGATCCCGTAATGGAAACCCAGGGGCTGCTTGAAAAGTCTGGGTGCCAAGCGAGTTGAGACCCAGAATTTTCCAGCACCACCAGGACCACGAATTGGCCAGACAACTAGGGATAAAGGAAACCCTTTGCGACATCAGTGAGCGATGTATTTGGGACAGAATGAGCCGAGATATCTGCCACTACGGTACCAATATTACAACCAGTGTTCCCAAAACAAATCCTACCCCATAGAGAAACAAATGGGAAAGACCCAAAGTCCATGTACTCCATGGATTCATCATACGGCAGAACTGATGGGCCCTTACCCCTTGAGTACAAGAGGAAAAATACCTGCTGATGATCACTGACCAGTTCTCTAGATGGGTAGAAGTATTTCCCCTTCCAATTCAGGAAACGTCAGAAATAGTGAAGAAGTTCGAACTTTAAATATTTCCTCATTGGGGATATCCCTAGGCTATTCTGACAGAAATTGGAGCCCATTTCACCGGACATCAATAGAGAAAAGCATGTAACAAATGGTAGGTCAAGACCTGGACCACCCCCTTTTACCACCCATAAGCGAACCTCAATGAGCAGAGGGATGAGGAGCTAAAGAAAAATCTCAACCTCAATGTGGGAGAAAACCACTGGCGCTCGGATGCCTGACCACCAAGTATATTGTTCACCCTCCCCCGAAGGAGCAATGAAGCCACCGATACCACACCCAACCAACTCTTATTAGGACATACCCTACACCGACTAGGTGATTGGCAATGGGAGCCTGAACTCTCAGCCCTACCCTGACCTAAGGCTGTTTGACAAGAAGAAGCTCTAGCACAAAGCTGGGAGGCCCAAGACGGATACATTGAAAGAAAGTATCCTAACCCGAAAATAGTAGTGAGAACCTTCGAGCTAGGAGAAGAGGTTCTCAAAAATTACCCCCTCAGGCAAGCCCAGGATCAGTTCTCCGGGTTAGCACAAAAATGGGAAGGGCCTTATATAATAGGACGACGCCAAGAAACATATACTGGACAGGAGATGAACACGATAGAGTCCACAAGGTCAAAAGGGGACAGATGAGGCACCATCTGACCAGCCTCAGAAGAACTGAACAACCACCCCTCGATCACTGGACCAACAGAGAGAAGAACTCCCATCAGAGGTCAAGGAACCAAGTACTGAATACAAACAACACAAAGACTGATGAGGATAAGAGGAGAAGTTGAGAGAGGAGACGTGGACAAAAGCCCCATGGTAGAGGGGAGCCAAAACAGGTGGCAGACATACCACACCGCCCACTTGGGCACTTGTCAATCCCCCGAGGGTACACATTCAACCATTCCATTGTCTACCCCTTCCAAGTTTGCCCAGATACATCGCATCGGTTACAACAAACACGTTCTAATCAGCACGGAATATGGCCGACCACCGACATACCAGTCTACAACCGACCTACCAGTCTACAACCGACCTTACAGAGTGTCAGCCCACCAGCGTGACTTCATTATGGAAGAGGTCGACGACTAGAAGGACCAGGGAATCGTGGAGCCATCAAATTCCCCATACAACTCACACGTGGTCCTTGTACAAAAAGAAAGACTGGAAATTGTGATTTTTCGTAAATTACAATTCTCTAAATGAAGTCATCCACCCGATCGCACCCCAGCTATAGACTTGTCTCATACCCTACGAGACATTGGCAAGGCCAAAATATTCAGTACTCTCGACATGGTATCCGGGTACTGGCAGATTGTGGTATACCCGGACAGTCGCAAATATACAGCCTTTACAACGCCGGAAGGCGAAACCTTGCAATTTCAAGTCATGCCATTTGGCTTGAAAAACACCCCAACAACATTCCAAAGACTAATGTCTGCAGAAGTGTTAACAGGATACATAGGTGAGTTCTGCTTTGCCTATCACGACGATGTAATAATATATTCCAATAGTTGGGAGTAGCATGTAGGCCATCTGTAGAGTGTTGTCAAGGCTCGAGTTACACGGAATGACTTGCAAGCTGTCGAAAAGCTTCTTCGGCAAGTCCGCAACAGATTATCTGGGACGCGTCATCTCACCGGAAGGAAACCACCACAACACAGTTTAATACGAGCAATTGAAGAAGCAGATGAACCTATGAATAAGCGGCAACTTCGACGGTACCTGGGCCTGTGTAATTGGTTACGAGACTTCATTCCAAATTTTGTGAAATACATGGCACCACTACACGACCTCCTAGAGAAAGACACACAATGGTGATGCGGGCCCAGAACAACGACAAGTGTTTTCAGACTTGAAGAACAGCTTTACGAATGCCCATCAACTCCACCAACCACAAGGAGACAAGCTATTAATATTAATACTGCAAACGGATGCATGTCAGAACAGCATAGGCACAGTACTGTACCAGCAAGATGAAGGACATCCATATGTGATAGCGTATGCATCAACTTGGTTAAACGAAACCGAGCAGCGCTATCACATCAATGAGCAGGAGTGTCTGGCTGTTATTTGGGCCATGAAGAAATACAAGTATTATCTCGAAGGGCAACACTTCATTATCCAAATCGACTCCAATGGCTACACGAGTCCCGGAATTCGAAGGCCAAGCTCGGCCGGTGGGACATGTTCCTTACTGAGTTCGACTTCAAGGTCCAACATTGCCCCGGCAAACTGAATGACTTACCGGACGTTGTCTCGACTCCCGACGTAGGAAGAAAAAGGTGAAGAGGAAGATGTCTTCGCCACCACAGGTCGAAAGAAGTCCAGTGGAGTAAATCAGACTTCTCGTCCTACAAATAACCCGCCAGCAAATAGCCTTAAGTCAGCAGGAGGACCCCGACGTTCGATGCCTACTACGGGAACAACCCCAAAGATTCGAACTAAGGGATGACGTCATGGGAACACGCAGTGGATACCCTGATGCACATTGGAAGATCTGGATCCCACCGCAGCTACACACCGATATATACCAGCACCATCATGACCATCCCCAAGCTGGTCACCCAGGCAAGAGGGAAACCCTGCTCGACATTGACACGTTATAATTGGGATGGGATAAGCTGTGATGTCCGGCAGTATGTTAGCAACTGCGTCACGTACTGCCGCGGCAAAGCCTATCTACGCCCCCCCCCCCCCCCTTTTACCAGAAAACCAAGGAGACCTAAGATGGCCTGGACCCCTATTGTCGCCGATTTGATGAGCCTGTATCCACATAGTATGAAAGGAAACCACTACCTGCTCGTGGTAACAGATCTATTCTCATGATGGGCACAGGCATTTCCTCTACCCAGCCAAGAAACGACCCATATCATACAAAAGATGGAGACACAGGTTTTCGCACAATGGGGTTATCCGAAGGCCATATTGACAGATAGTGGCACCCAGTTAACAAGCCATCAATGGCAAATCGCTTGTCAAGGATGGGGAGTGGAAACCTGGACTACTCCTCTTTACCACCCCCAAGCCAACCCCACTGAACGGAGGAACCACGAGATCAAGAAGTGTCTCCGTATTAGTGTGGGCAACAATCACAAGCATTGGGATAAACACATCTCTACCATAATGTTTGCCCTCCAACGAGCACAGCCGTTGACACCAGTCCAAGCGTCCTACTTCTGGGGAAAACACTAAGCTGACAAGGTGACTGGCAATGGGAGCGCAAGCCCACAGACATGCCTCAACCCGAGGACATTCAGCTAGTAGCCTTGACCCGCACCACGCATGCCCAGAAAGCCAGGAAGAATATATTCAAAAGAAATACCCTCAACCAAGAAATGGGGTGCGAGAATTCAACATGGGGGAAGCCATCCTGTAGCAAAACCAGCAACCAAATCAGCGCTGGCCTTGCTGACAAGTGGGATGGACCATAACGTATAGTAGGCAAACAGCACAACGTCTAATGGGCCAAAGATATATGGGGGCGGATCCGCAAGGCCACCAGAGGCCAGATACGACTACCCAGGGGACACGCCAATGTGGGGTAATGACAACGCCGAAGAAGAAACCCCACGATAGTCCCAGATATTGAGCCGGGATCCGCAACGAAACCTAAGCCACCACCTCTCATTATTGACCGGGCCCCTAGTTATATCACGCCATGGAAGCCTGACGTAGACCTACACCACTGAGCATTATCCGTCAGATCAATGCTCTCGACACCACGCAGCTATGATGAGAAAATCGCAGCCACAAGCGATCCAGCAAGAACCAGCTGCTCCGAATTGTCATTGCGAAGTCCACGTGATAGAGAACCCCGCCAGACACTCCATCGCTCAAGCCGCATTAGTGAACAGTCAGATACACCTTCAATGACAGGGGTAGGAATCAACTGAGTACCTACCTCTCCACCCAGTACAACTCCGAAGCCGGCAGACAAGGCATTCCCAACTCCAACAAAGTCGGCCGAGTACTCAGCCCAGGAAAAACTTGAAACCGCTAGTCCAGCGGACACTGGGCTCAGAACGAGCACAGAAAAGGAAGAAGAAGCGCAAGGGGCAGTGGCCAAGGACATGCCAGCGTCTCCGACGTGGACCACTGCGCCCACCAACGCATAACTGCCGCCACCCCGGACGTCGAGCTGTCAAGATGGAAGTACTCCATCCCAAGAACCTGCCACGCAGGAAACTCTACCCACTCGGATGTCGAGCTGTCAAGATGAAAGTGCTCCGCCCCAAGATCTTGCTACGCAAGACCTCCCACCAATCAGAACGTTGAACTGCCGACGTGGAAGTGCGCCGCCCCACCGTCTTGCTACGCGAGAATACATGCTAACGAGGACGTTGAGCTGCCGACAAAGAAGTGCTCTGCCTGGTCATCTTGCTACGCAAGATACTGGAGTCGTCGAGACTGTCGATGCTGCCAACTACCCCTCATCCGACACATTACCTGCAGTGGAAGTTGAGGAGATCCGCCCTCCCACTGCCTTGCCCAAGGACCCAGCCACAGAGACTGTCGATGCCACCCACGACCTGGTCCCACACATGACAAGCTGTGCCACCCGCAGTCGAGGTTAAGGTTTTTCTCCCTCGTACTGCCCCATCAGAGAATCATCCTGCCCTACGGGTAGGAACCTGTGCAGTTGGGGTGGAGGGCCTGTCACTCCCCTGCACTGCCTCAACGTCCCTGGAACGAGTGTTCTCCCAATCTGTTGCGGAAGAAGTAGACGACACAATACCCCAAGCTGCTCTACGACACCTGATGCCCCCACATACCGCCAAGGGCACTCATTCGCCTGGCCGGTACTGGGAATCGCCATGGACACACACAGCAAGGTACATGTGGCCGTACCCTCTACACGCCACCCTTCGTACCCCAGGGGGAGACCTGCACGAAGGAAGATCGCCAGTAACTGTGCAGTTGTTGCAGACAGTGCGGTAGACGTTAACCGCTACTTAGTGTGCGTAACCAAGGACTCATAGACCTGTCACGTATGCTACCTTTAATTTAGCCGCAAATAAAGGACAGTGACGTAAGCAGAACTATCACATTTAGGCTAAATTAAATTCAAAATATTCCGTAAAAGTGCCTCACCCCACTGTTGAGAGGAGAGAAGTGTGTTAAGGGGGGGGGGGGGGGGGGGAGTGTAAGGAACCAAAGAAGTTAATGCAACCATAATTAGCCACTTGACTATGTGCTAATTAAATTTTTATTATAGCTGTTAACCGTTGTACGTCAAACAGAAACTTTTCATTACAGTGCAATATAGACATTTGACACCTCCAGGTTCCGTAACTGTCAGTGGCCAACAGCCCACTTAAGTAGGTAGCATTGGAAAAAGCTGCTCAACAAGTGACAGTAATGGCTTCCATAAGTGCACCACTTAAGACACTCGCCACAGTGCCAATGATAAGTTGACGATAGAGACTTCGATATAACAATGACATTTTTACCTTTTTCTATCTTTATAATTCTTCATCTAGTAAATCTGACATGATGTGTATGTAATCCTCTAAATGTTCCTATGAGTTTTTACGGTGTACTTGTGAAGATCACCTACATGAAGAATGCCGCCATGCAGGACTGAATTTACCGCACCTGTTGACATTGACATTTTTTGAGAACTTACCTGAACACTTTCAACAAAGATACACAGTGAAAACATTAGCCGTTAGACCTATATGATAAAATGGACTCCTGCAAGGAATAGCTATAGTCCATTCCCAATTGGAAGCGACTTATGAAAATACACCTCTGAAAAAACACTCCAGGCATAACATGTAAACCTGTTTTTTTAATAACATGTATTCCACAAATATATAACACTGTAATTAACTTTAGAGTACTGCATTATTGAATAAATGAATCGTTACCTTAGTATCTTCTATAATTTGTAATATTTATTTCTTTTTAAATATGAATTCAGCGAGAGTAGCAACGTGTTGGCAACAGGCGGTAAGAAATAGTTCACAGATAAATTTTATTTTAACCTGGCTTTTTAGTATACTATTTATAAATTAAATGGTGACTATTGAAATATTTAGGTAGCCCCGATGGCAACATATCCCATATTTACAGCGGAAAATATTGTGCGTAGGCCGTAATGATACGGTGTTGTTTTATTGAGAGAGAGCAACTTTGAAGCAACTGTCTGCTGAGCAAGGCTTGGTGCTCTCTCTCTGGCTTTGTCTCTTTCACACTCGGGAAGTTTCACTTTGCTAGTACGCGAAAAAATTGTACACGTTTTCAATTTTAGCCTATTTCATACTTATTACAACAAAATAATGATTTATGAATTTGTAATTTTCAACTGAAAAGAGATTTCAATGTTTGAATACTTATTTTAATATATTTTGATAAGATGGCGGGGTAGAAACAAAGAAGTTGGCAGACGTGGCGAGCCATGACATGGTGTGTTACTGTTTTACCAAACGAAGCGCAAATTATACTTACTCCGAAAAATACTTCAAATTACGACATCACATTTGTAAACGTTTTTTAAAACCTACCTAAGCAAGTTACGATGTTGTGATAAGTCTGTGTTTCCTCGGTAGTAATAAATATACTGTGATGTGTGTTTCGTCAATCATTGCGCCTGTGAAATGACGTGCCATTGTACATCGTGGTCGATACGCTGGCCTGTGTGTGCGTGATATTAACTATTTATACGTTGTAAATGTGAACTGTTTTTATGGCAAAGTTATTTATTTAAACCTATGTGTCTGTTTATTTATCACAACGTTGTACCTTTGTCCTGGTGGATGTTTAAAACACAGTCCTTTAACATGATTTACCACCAATCAACAAAATAACCAAGCCTAGTCCCAATAAATTTCAATAAACCTAACACACAGTAAATAGCAATATATATAAATATGAAAGGAATAAAAGTTACGGTAGGCTTATTTGTGTGCATGTTCACCACTATAATTTAAATTTCTATAACAAAAAAATGAGCAACACGAGATGCATGCTCGATTTTAATGTCGGTTTTTTGTTGGAATGGCTATTCCTTCGTTATTCAAACTGAGGCCGTCCTTTTAAAGAAATAACGCAAGACATATAGAAAACAAAGTTAAATACTACAGTTCATTACCCCGGCCGCAGTTGTAACAGTGTTTAACACAGTTGCGGCAAAATATTAACGTGCATTATGTGTAATGTGCTATGTCGTGGAAAACAAATATGTTACTGTAACGTAACCGTAAGAACTATAGTTAATGCAGGCATTTTTAAAAGTCATAAAGCTGACCTAAATAATGTTATAGGCCTAAACTGTGAATATTTGTACAAAATGGTTTTTTGAAGTAGATCTAAGACAGAATTATTTGAAAAGCTGTAAACAGTAAACAACACATTTGACAGGTATAAAAGTAGAACTCACATTTCAATGTTTATTTTTAGGTGTAGCGAAAATATACGAACAGGTGTACACACACAATGGCATGTAAACATTGATTTTGACAGATGCTACATGGCAGTCACATGGCAAAGTTTGTTTACATCTGGCGGAAGGATACGAAACAGGCCTGCAAGTAGATATTTAGCAGGGCTCCGAGAAAGTCGCTTCCAATGGGGAATAGACTATAGATTAGTTTTTTCTCTCTCAGCATTTAAATCTGACTTGATGTGTAGGTACACAAGTATATATAACTATATAATTTGAAAGGGTCTAATGTGAAGAATATGACCAACAAGAGTTTTTTAAATCTGCTTAAAAATTCAAATCTTAAATTACTCATGTGTTTCTAAATTGTACATGATTGCAATATCTGTGCACCAACTAAGTAAAAAAACCAAAGACTCGAAGCCTTAGAGCTCTCAGAACCAGATGGCAGAAATTTTACCTTCATTTTTTTATCCAGTGCTTATATATGTATTAAACGACCAATGTGCGCACAACTTGTCACGTTATTCATGCATGTAGTGTACTCGCTCTGTATTCGTTTAGCCGGTCAACCCAGGTGTTGAAGGGCCTGTGGTTGTCCACCTAGCACCATGTCACACATAACTATTTAGCTCGCTGACAAACACAAAGGTTCCCAGGAAAGATTTCCCTTTTCTTTCTTAAATCACTGCAGCAAGCTCAGGATAGTAGTGACGTTTCCCTGCCTTCCGTGAGTAAGGCTTATACATATTTAAATTAAATTTTTAAAGCCCTTGTTTTGTCATGCCATTGTTTTAAATAATTTTTCATTCAGGTTTTGATGTATGATTCGCTTGTAGTATCCACCAGTGATATACGGGATTTTATCAATGGCATGCGTAAAAATGTAGGCTGGTGGGACACCCGACACACGCAGCTTCCTAAACCAGCCATCTTTGCTACACAGGGGGAATACACATTTTTCTGCATCAGTGAAGCCACATCACCAGGGGGAGGTGGAGGGGGAGGGGGAGGGGGAGGGGGAGAGAGAGAGAGAGAGAGAGAGAGAGAGAGAGAGAGAGAGAGAGAGGAGAGAGAGAGAGAGAGAGAGAGAGAGAGAGAGAACACAGGTCACCGGCCGGCCGCCACCATTCCACGTCTCACACATTTCACTTTGCGGGCCGAGCGACTGGAGTGCATAGAACACACGCTGCTACAGCGGTCAAGCCACGCAAACTTAAGGGTCCCGCCTACCTGAATGTAAATTTTTTTTTTTTCATCATATCTGCCTCACTACTTCTACCGACATCTACCCAGACCTTCTAGACCATCCACAGAGGGGGCCTACGGCTTTCTCCACCACCAATTCCATGATGAGTCTTCATCGCAACGGAGCGGAGGCGAATTGATGCGTGCCGCTCAACCTACTAAATAACGATTACGACTTATGGCTAAATGTTCTTACTTTCATCACTGCAGATGGGGGGAGAGAATTTTCTACATGAAATGTCGGCCGCCTACTCTACCAGGTAACCAAAACCTATGAGCACATTCTCTTCACCTGAAGGTTATGCAACCCGGTTGGCACATCACCCCTCCTATCCATCAAGGTCGAGCGCCGCCGACGAAGCATGAAGCAGAAACGCTGACCAGCCAGGATGCTTTGCTCACCCTCCTCACAGCCAGCACCGGCAGCCTACAAGCTTCAGTTATATAAGACCGGACGCTGCCGAGCTCGGGCAGTTCATTCTTCGCAAACTATTTTGTGACATCCCAGAGCACTAATTCAGTGCTTGGGACCTTCGGAAGCTACGAGTACGCACCTAGTGACTGCTCACCACGCGTCAATATCCATCAAACACGTACATATATACTTAACGTCACTTTGTCTCCTCCAAACACCCTTTTCTTAGACAGTTTAACTTTAAATACTTTTGCATCTGTTTAGAACCAGTTACTTCCCCTTTTTATTTAGAACCAGGTCGCCTACACCTGGAACCCGTTACCTTCAGCTCTCCATGGTCTGATAGGAGGTAGCACAAGATACGTGTTTATTGCACCTACAATAAACACCCATTGTTAACTACCCTTCTGCTTTTCATTTACATGGTACTTGTCTGTGTGATAGTCGGGAACAGAATACAATGTGCACCGCCAACAGGAACCCAGAGTACTGACATCCACATTAGACTGCTATCCCGTTTCTTCACAACCCCCGAACACTAAGTCAGTGCTGGTGGGGAGAAACTGTAATGCCCCAACCACTAGGAACGCCTTCGTGCAGGCAGGGAGGGGCTACAAGCTCAGGTTATCTCTCACTTTGAGCACTAAGTTAGTGCTACAGTGACCTTAGTCTGGGGGTTACCGCGCAACCTGGTACGAATGCACAACCTGTAGAGGCTTGGTGGCCCACACGGCTCCACGTCCCTGATCAGCCCACATGCGTGGGGGATCATTGGGGACTCCTATTGAGCTCGTGCCGGCAAGACTATTGGGCTACACTTTAAATACTGTTCCTGTTTAAGTGCACTGCGTAGGTTGTCAGACCAGTGTGCCCTATGCCTTACAAGGTGAGGAGTGGCCAGAGGCGTAGAGAGCAATACCTGGCTCACACTGCTATCAAACCAAGGATAGTATTACTTCATCCTATGCAGGAAAGACAGGCGGAACGGGACCGCGCCTCCCAACTTAGACAACAAGCAGTAGCGCCTGCTTCGGTACCAGTAATCTTCTTGTCACCGTGCATTGGCATTCACGCTTAAACCACCCCGTTCTAGTGGAAAAATCATCGACACACATGTTAGTCAGACTTACCCGGCACGCGTAATAGTAAGATATATGTTTTTCCTATATTCACTAAAAAATTTGGTTGAGTGATTAAGCTCACCAACATCATCATCATTTAGAACATTTAAACTCACTACACGTTCAAAATACTTCCCACCCTTGCCTTCTTTAATTGCACTGTAAGCAGTCCTGGTAACCGTGAGTCGCACCTTTTTGTGTTCTTTTTTTTTACCATCATATCACCCTTTTCCATTGTTTCAGAGAACTTTATACACCATTTACGTGCATTTGATTCTAAATGATCAATAAGGTGGGTCTTGAAATTTCGAAACTCAAATCCCTGAGTAGGTTGTGTTAACTGCGCTTCACATGGATGAGAAAAAATACCAAAAGTGCCGACTAAGAATGGTTACCTCCTTGGGAATGTTTTTATAATTTTCTACACATGGAGAGCGTTGAATTGTAGCTGTACCTCCTTCTAAACATTGCATCATTTCACACATTTCTTACACTGATTTGCAAATTCTAATTAACTTAATTTTTGTTTCAACATTCTTCATTATTGTGTGTTAAAGAGGGGGTAACGACTTCGGCCTTTGTCACAGATTGATTTGGTTTCAATAACTCGTCAACTTTAATGGTAAGACTAGATAATGTCTGGGATATGGTTGATAACTGTTTGTTGATATCGGCAGACTCTTTAGCACCATTGTTATCCTGGGCGCAAGATGCTACTGGTAATTCCCGACCAAGTGTTCCCTCATGTTGAATGATAGGCCTATCATCAAGTTTTCTTCGTTCGTTTAAAGGTTCACGGCTACTATTGCAAGACAAATAATTTTCAGCAACAGTACAAAGTTCTTCAAAATCGCATGTTTTGTCTTTCAAAAACTTTGAAATACTACACTGATCACTAATTCTAGGTTATTCATTTGGATGCTTATTCGAAACGTGATTTGTGAGCTTATAGTGTCTGCCTTGCCATGCACAAAATGCGCAGTTCACTTCCTGTTTATTTTTAAAAGTAGACATAGTTTCTTTTATTGTTTTCAGTGTACATAATAAAACACAAAATAACACTTGTACACGCCACGAAATTTAATATAGTAATAGGTACACAACAGAGACATATATTATGACTAGGGTCACGGCACACTATATATAATAAACAGCGTACATGCACAATATCACCAAACTTTAACGTTTACTTTATTTGCTTGCAATCACTTCCAAAAAAAAATAGAAAGAAACATTCGCAACAGTCGACGATGTCTATTGTCTTTTGTTCGAGAAATCAATTGATAGTTTTTGCGGAAACTATTTTCGACCTTGAGGAAGAGTATTGAATCGAAATACCTCACTCGCCGCATCCCGCATCGAAAATGGCTGTGTATTTAAATTTTTTGTTATTCTGCTGGGGAAAGGAAGCCAAGCATTCGACAGCAGAGCGCGCCCAAAGGCTCCCAGAGTTGCCCGAAGGAGTGGAAACATACCATACAAAGACTCCCCCTTTAGGCAGCGTGGGAGGAAAGGGCGCCTGCGGACAAGCAGCATACCGCTCCAAATAGTGCTGGCTTATACGTAAATGCAGCAGCCCTTTTGCGTGTAAATACTGCAAATTTTCCAACAAAAATTTCCCTTGAGCTACCTTAATTTCCCTCGAACCACGTTCGTGTAATCGGACATATTCTGCAACCCAGCATTTTACGAACAGTAAGTTTGCATGTTTTGTAATTAATGTACTTGTAAACCTTTACTATAATTATTGAAATGCATGAGGCCTGTAAAAGCTGCACTTTCAACACTTAAGTAGTGTGTGAATAAAATTTGTTTATTTGTCTATATAGTAAATTTGAGTGTAAGGTTAACTTCAGCCAAACTGTGTGTGTGTACGTATTGCTGCATCTGTACAAATACAAACAGCGATGTTTATATTGCGTTTTGTTTTTTAATTGAAGTTAAAATTTTTGAAGTTACCATAATTTAAATGTTATTTCCATACCAGCAATATTTTCCAATATTCAATGAAAACAATATGCAACTCAAAAAGGCAACACACCTGCAAGAACCTCAAAACAGTGCCATCTCACGAAAGACATTGAACTATCCCCCCCCAACACCCTAAACCCAACTCACTCACTGCACTGTTTGCTTCTTTCCCTCAAATTAAAATAGAAGCCCAATCCCGTAATGCATGGTCTAGCTATGTGGGGGTAATCCACCTTGTCCCTCCCCTCCCCAAATCTATAATGAAGTACTTTCGGCAAAATGTACATAATGAGAATCAATAAAATATACTTCACGGAACAAATTGTAAAAGTTCTTTCCCTTGGGTGAAATGAACATATTAAATCAATTTTAAAATCAAATGTGTTCCAACTACAACACAGCATGTGCATAGCAAAATGTGTGTCGTATTTGTAATACAAAGTATATATGCATGCAATCAATAGCTATGCATGTGTATAAAGGTTACAATAAATAATTATAATATAAATAGTTTAAACACACTTACCCGAATTAAAAAATGTCCCAGCGAAGGAAATATAACTCAGAAGATTTAAAAATTATTTTCATCTTCATATGTTTCGATGTGACGGCGTGTAATGAAAGACTTTCATGTCTGCATGAAAAAATATTAAGGTATGTTCAATGCATTTGGTTAATCTTTCAAAACAGATCTGATTACTCTATACTCTCTAGTATGCATCAGTGATATCAAAATGGTGAAATATCATTCACTGTTGACACATGACGTATTCTCTTACTTAATAAACGACTGCTACTCATCAGTCAACCACACCCCTGACAGTTCGTCCACGAGTCATGTCGCTGCCGCAAATGTCTGCAAGACTGTATTACCTATTAGGCAGGGACAGGCGTCCCATTGATAATTATTATTTCACCCAATGAGCCACAGAGACAATGAAAGAGGTCCGTGGCAAGTACCGCAGTGCACCGCTAGATGCCGCCACAGACAAGAGAAGTAGATCCTGGCGCGCTTCACTACGCCGCCTGCTCAGACGATCCAGATATCGGGCTTGCACCTGCTGTACCCCCTCCCCAAACGCACTATGCCAGCAGAAGAAGGGATGCCCGAGAAGAATAAAAGGGCAGGCAGCCAAGCCTCCTCATCGCCAGTTCTCAGTACTCAATCACTTCCTAAGCTCTCACCGCCCCAGTTACTGGTGCAGAGGCTCCAACCTCTCCTAAGCTTCATCGCTCTCTTCGTAGGGCCAAAGTTCCTCTCCATTGGAATCCTAAGGAAGACCCAGAGGATGTTAAGAAGTTATACTTAAGACACGTTCGGTCCCTTACAGACAGTCACCTGAGAGTAGAGCTCGCCTCGAGGAAACATGCATTAAGTAACTGCCTAATCCATCCAGCTTTGCACAAGGTGGCTTCCCCTGTTAAATGATAGGGTGTTTAACCTTCCGTATACTCCGTTGGGGAATTAGGAGTTAGCACCTCTGCCATCAGTGTTTATTTCACTTCGGTAAATAAACACAGTTCATACTAGTCATCTCAGCTTTCACTCCAAGCTCCTTCCTGTGTCACATCGGGGCTGCAGGACTTGGCAGGAGACCTGGTTTTGATACTGCCGAACGCACACTGCACAACAGAACAAGTACATCCTTGGAAGGCCACCCATTCCTTGTACATCGTAGGAGGAACGGTAGAGCCACGACATTAGGTACGTTACCGGTGGATTGGACTTGCCAACCAGATGCCCAAATCTCATTGCTCCCCTAGTGGTGCTGAGAGGGCTTCAGTCTGGTGCAGGGAAGTCTACTCCCACAGGGCACCCACACACTGTTAAACACTGCCATATCAACTGCTCAACTCCTGCTGCTCTGATCTATACCTCATGCTGTACACCCACAGGGGTGGAGTTGAGAGACGGACCAGAAAGGCGAGGGCAATTGGTAAACTTTCCCAAGGAGTACGTATCCATCCTAGCGGGTTCGGGTAACTCAGTCCACGGGAACAAGCTGCACTTCAACGACACCTCAGCATACCAGTTACAGACATCGCTCCTGTCGGATTGTTCGAGCCACCCACCAGGGTCGCAGAGGGATACCATCCAGTAGTGCAGGAGGCACTCTTTGGCATTAGACAGCCAGAAGCACCCGTACCAGAGTAGATCACACCTCAGTCAAGCGAAACACCAGTTAGTGTGAATACACGGGTACCCACCAACCCCACGCCACCTCGCCGAACTGCTGCGCCACTACCCAAGCTGGTACCTCGTAGAGGGGTCACGGTCATAGGACCTGACTTCTTGCCCAGCCGTAGACCCACGAGGCCCGTACTGTACACCAGGTGAGCACCTGCACCCCGGACTGAATAAAGTAGATTAGATGCGACTCACCTAGTGTCACACAAGTTACCTAGGGGCAGTCTGACAGCCAGGACTGTCACGCGTCAAGAAGGGTACTTTTCTGCGCCCAACATGGGCCGCCCATCGAATTTGGAAACAAATTAGGCCTGACCAGGCCAGCACGACCATGAGCCGAGCGAACTAGCAAGGAACTATCGGAAATCCAGGAAGTAGTGGGGGAACACCCGGGCGAAACAGCAGAAACACTCCCAAATGCCCGATGTGCCCGGCCAGATTGCACCGGCGAAGGCACTCATTGTATTGAATGTGCACACTGCCAGCACCAGTTTCATTACGCCTGTTTAGGGTGGGATGACATCGTCCGCCACACCGACGGTCTTAAATACAGGTGTGAAGACTGTCGAACATGACAAACGGTGTACTGTAGCTCGGCAACCTGTCAGGGGCAGGGACAATACACAGTAAGATGTATTATTTGCAGTGAGTCGTTCCACTATGTCTGTATTGGTTGGCCGGATGAACGAATAAATTGACTGGGACTGGTTTACCAATGTGACGTCTGCCAACACGCAACAGAATACTGACCACATAAACCCGGACCCGGGAAAAAGACGGAAACATGCTGTTGGGTAGGAGAAATCAAAATTCCTGACTTCGCCGGCCGACCACACGAGGATCCACTTTTCTTCTCGACGGACTGCGAGAAAGAGTTCAAGGAACAAGGGACTTCGCAAAAACACTGGTTAAAGTTAGCACAAGCATACCTTAAATGAAAAGTACTTGACTGGTGGGGAAAATATAGGGAATTCATTACCGAGTGGCTGCAATTTCGGAATAGGTTGGCTATTGAATTTACCAACGAGGAAGTTCTAGCAAACTTGACAACCGCTTTTTACAGCCAGACGCAAGCCCTTGGCGAAGAAGCTGAGATATTCATCCACCAGAAAGTACAAATGTCCCGGCGCATTTTCTTGGGGGAAAACGATAAAAGCTGTGTACGCCACACCACTCGCATGATGTTGCCACAAATACGAAACCTTTTAATACTTCCGAAACCTCAAAACATTGAAGAGTTGGTAGGCAGGGAATGTGAAATCAAGCCAAATCTGCCGGCACAGGCCTGTATCGAACGAACGAAGGCAAACAAGATCGCGGAAGTCAAGAAGACAACAGAGAGGAGGGTCAAGGTCCCGTCTCCCACGCCACCCACTCGTAATCTCCCCAAGTGTTGGTTCTGTGCCCACTATTATTTCCACAAAGACTGCCCGACGCAGCCGGCTCCACGTACACAAAGGGAAGAAGGGGACGCAATCAGTGGGCCACGACCTACACTCAGCCCACCGAAGGAATATTCCCCGGCGGGAAACCCTGAATCCTGTAGATCAAAAGGACCGACTCCGCTGAAACAAACGAGCCAGTCATCCAACTAATGAACGAGGAGGCCGAACCACCCGAGGCACCTCACGTAGATATCATATTTAACGGCTACAGTATGTCGGCGTTACTTGACTCAGCCGTCACCAGGAATTTTATCCGAAGCGATTTGTTGTCAACCAAACAATGGGAGTCATTACGCCCACAACAAAAGCAGTCCGGATCGCAAGACCCAACTGCATCCTAGCAGTAGACTGGAGAATTACCCTCACGTTTACCATCCAGAAAATAACCAGAACCGCTGAGTTCATAGTGGCTCCCGGGCTACGAGGTGGACATACTAGGCTACCCTTGGTTCCGGCAACAACAGTGTGTCATGAATCATGGGCAAAACAAAGTTCACCTCAGCAACAAGTACTGAGTCGCCATCAGCTGGAAGAATGGGCCACAGGTTGAAACTGTCCCACCCCTAGTGGCGACAGACATTAACCACAAACTGGATCCAATCAGATTCAAGCAACTAAAGCAAGTCCTAGACGAACACGCAGGAGCCTTCGGAACCAACGGCACGCTCCACTAGACCAGGACGATACAGCACAAGATATGGGCAACTACTAGCACGCATATGTACAATCGGCCATTTCGAGTGTCAGCTAGATGCCGTCAACTGATCATGGATCAGATTAAGGAGATGAAGCAGCAGGGCATCATTGAACGGTCAGACTCACCCTACAACTTACACGACACGTGGTGTTAGTACCCAAGAAGGACAAGCAACTACGGTTCTGTGTTAACTACAAGGTTTTAAATGATGCCACCCAACCCATCGCGCCACCAGCCATCAACCTGGCTCACACGTTACGCGATATCTTAAGAGGCGCAGATTTTCATTACACTCGATCTACAATCAGGATATTGGCAAATCGCCGTGCACCCGGATAGCAGGCGCTACACTGCTTTTACCAGCCAGAAGGGGAAACTCTAGTTCTGTGTAATGCCTTTTGGGCTGAAGAACTACGGCAATTCCTGGGTCTTTATAACTGGTTACAGGATTTCATACTGGATATTGCCAGCCTGATGGCACCTCTGCAACCCTTCCTGGAAAAGGAAACAAGATGGCGGTGGGGTCCGGAGCAGCGAACGGCCTTCCATGCCCTCAAACAGAGCTTTCAAAACGTCGAGTAGCTACACTGACCACAGGGGGAAGAGCCATTAATACTCCAGACAGACGCCTGTCAAAACAGTCTGGGAGCCATCTTTTACCCGGAAGACGAAAATGGCCACCCATGGGTAATAGCTTATGCCAGCACCAGCCTGAACGTCACCGAACAAGAATGTTTGGCCATAATATGTTTGGTGCGGAAGTACCGGTACTACCTAGAAGAAGCCCACTTCGTTCTTCGAAATGATAGCAAGGCACTCCAGTGGCTATGGGAGTCGAAGGTGTCAAAGGCAAAATTGGGAAGATGGGACATGTTTTTAACGGAATTTGATTTTGAGGTGCAGCACTACCCCGGGAAAACGAATGACTTACCCAACGCCCTTTCCTGCCAGCCAGACTTTGACTTTGCCGAGAAAGCAGAGGAAGATTGGGACCGCATGATACCGCCGCAACCACCCAAAGTCAACCTCGGACAGATCCGCTTATTACAGCTTAAAATCTGCCGGGATCAAAGAGCGGTACACCAGGGACTGTCACGCGCCACTGCAAGTCAGTTGAAAAGCTACTGCTAACCGGGAAATAAAGTTATTTAACTGGAAATAAGTGGTTTATAGCAATGTAATTCCTCGACACTCAGTGGGAATTACATACAAACCAGTGAAATTCAATCACTATATTAATTAGTTATCTGCAACAATTATGAGTTGCCCAATTCTCACTGTTTTCACTGATTTGGTTCAGTTCTCACAGTTTCAAGTTTCAATATTTACATATTCAAACAATTTCATTCATATTAATCATTGGAGGGAAGATGGTAGCCAGTTTTTATGCATCAGAAAGCTTTATAAAATGAACTTTATTTTATTGTACTTTTAATAATAGAATACGAATAGGCCAACAAATTTCTAATTTCCCTGTTATGTAAATTGCGTTTTATTTCCGCAAAATGATTAAAACTAGTATTAAGTTTGTTATATATTCCAGTAAATGATTAAAGATTTTATTTACATAAATTTAATTAATTGATACAGGCCCAGCAATTTCGCAGAATTACTTTAGGCCAAGCTCAATTTCAAACTCTTTTAATATATTTTCAATTCTAATAATAAGATATTTTTACTGACACACCCTTGACAGATTTGATCTAATAACAAACCAGCGATGAAGCCAGGACCAAATGCTGTGTTATCAGGTCTGTAAACTAAGTTGCATTTTGCACTAATTAATTAAATGTTTCAATTATTGCCAGAAAAGAATGATATGCAGACGGAACTATCTGACGCAGCGTACCCGATAATGTCTGTGCGAGGCAAATAGGTGTCTGAAATGCGAGGCATGGCCTGCCCTGACGGATGTTGCCTCCCTGTGACCTGTGTGAGGACAGTAGAGTTCCAGGTATCATGGTAGGGCGAAAAGGGAGCGGAACAGTCCACAAATACCGGTTTCATGACTTCATGAGGAGGAGAGGGAGGGTACGAACCCCCATGGCTAGCCTTGGGAGGGGGAAAAGGAATGTGCTGTAAAGACTACTCGCGTTTCCATCCCTCCGAGTCCCCAGGGCCACAACACCAATATCTGGCGACTAAGACCAAGCCTTGAACACCAAAATTGACAGTGCTTTCATTTTTAAATACAGAAATACCAATTTCATGTTTAAACACAGAAATTTAACACCGATTTTCACTATTTCTTGCACCGAAATTAGGCATGCTATTTTACCATTTCCTGGGGTCCCTATTTACAACCTAAAAACAGGGTGACTCAACTTGTACGTTCAGTAGCTCAATGTATGCAGGAAAAACTTGACACAAGTGACGAGCCAATCTTTGTTAGTTCGACTAGATTCAATTTTTCTAGTCTCGACTTATCACTAGTATTAAATCTCTACAACTCTTATTTGAAACTTAGTCTCATAAAATTTATTTCTGGATGTTACAGAGAATTAATTGCAATGAATATTAAAATTCATTATAGCAGGCCTAATAATTTTTTCCAAAATATTCATTTTAAACTGAAGCAACTAGTAACTCCTGCAAAGAAGAATTAAGTTACGAATGAGACATTGGTCAGCATGTGGTACTTGCCTGATACATGAGAGGCACTTTCTCCTGGTGTCCCACCAGGTTGCAGAGTGCAACTGAACTGCGGTCGATGGTACACTCTGTCTCCAGAGGGTCCCTCTTCACCTTGTTGCAGAACGGGTGGATGGACTGACCACTGACATACAAGCACTTGTGTTACACGGGCACAATACTGACCAAAACTTGCAAATTCTTTTCGTTTACAAAATATATGTTTAAATATACCATACAACCCCTTCATACTGTTATGATGGTTGTTAAAGCTCCCAGCTTCCTCAAACTACCAAATACAGTGGAACCTTTATTTATTGAACACAGATGGTTTGAAAGTCATCATTCATGGAACATATATTACATGGGCCCATTTTTCAATTGTTAGAATTTCAAGACCAGATTCATTGAAAATCTCCATGTATTAAAATTTTTTTTGTCAGTCGTCGCCTGAGAAATGATGGATAGAGAATCCACTGTAACAACACACAAGAAAGTGCCAACTTGTCTTTTCTATTCATTGGATGGTTCTCGTACAATCCAGCTTAACTTTTCAAAACAAGGTAGCTTGCAGAGGGAACTGCTTTAAATAGCAAATGACTCCAAGACTGCTGTATGAAAGTGTGACTAAAAGTTACATGGTGTTCTGTTTAAACTTCCTGCATCAACAAGAGACGAAACATATTCTTCTGGGTTACCATTTCATTTTAAAGGCATCTGAATATTAAAATACATTTACCTATTTGTAATAAAACTGCTGATTTTCACTTGAGAAGCAACTGAAAATGGAATTTGTGCTTGCTGAAAATTATGTGGCACACTGTCCACACTTAATTTTTGGCATCAACGAGTTATCACAATGACCCTTCTGGGGGATTGTTTTACTCTAAAGATGTCAAACTCAATTCCACGATTCCTTGATACCCACGATTCTTGAGAAACGTATAATCGAGAATCAGAAGATGAAGAATCAAAGTATTAAAACCTGATTCCTACAAATACATAACCTATCACTAGAGGCACGATTTTGTAAATTGCGATGACGCGAAATAACACACAAAATACAAGTTAAAACACAAAATACAATAAATGTCCGATATCTCACGAAATGAGCTTTCTCCAAAAGAAATAAACTCTTCTTCTCTATTATATTACGAATTTACTTAGGAAATGTAAAAATCTTGACACACGCAAGCCTTGGAAATATTGAGAAATTCTAGAGAAGAAATAATTCTTGATTTCGTCGAGACAATTTTTAAATCTCAGAAATCATGGTTCTAAATGTAACAACACACGTAAATAAATTAATTTTTCTTGCAAAACTAAATGTAAACAAACATTCCATAGATTACACAAGCAGTAAAACATGTACTTTGAGATAAGCTACAGAGAGTTTGACAACAAACCACCTCCAATAGTGCGAAGTGAACACACACAACTTGAATGTGAACAGTAATCTATGGCAGCCACTTGTTTACTAACATTGGCGGATGTGTGTGAAACGAATGTATGATATCTAAATTGACACATTAAACGGACTGTTTCATAAAATATCTAGTCTCATAAATTATGGAAGATGCTGCAGCCAATGTAAAAGACCGTAAAATGTCTATCATTTGGACATTTTATGTAAAGATAAAAGTGCAAAGGTGAGTGTAAAGTGTGAAAGAAATTAATACAAAAACAGACCTGAACTGGTCCGAGAAGATTTTTTTTTTTCTTTTTCTTTTTTTGAAAGTATGCAGATGACATTGATATTACGTGGATACTGCTTGTCTAGTTTATGTAGGTATCTCATAATTCCTTTTCATTAAAATTTATTTGTGTAAATAATATATATACACATTTTCTAATTCTTTGCATTTCCAGAAAAATTGTTTGTGTATTTACCAAAATGATACTGTATTTTAAAATTGGAGCCTTTTAAATAATTACTGCTTTAAATTTTTTTTAACTACAATATCTTTTTAAGAAGTGCCAACCTTGCAAACATTTTAATAATTTATTATGTTGGTGAACATTTATCATGGCAAGTGAGGTTTGGAAATATTTGCGAATAAACTATGTGGATGAAATATATAATGATATGTATGTATATACATTTTCAAAATTATCTCGTATGCCGCTTTTGAACTTTTGGGAATTTCATATTAACATGCTCCCACTGTTCAAGTGTTATATTATTTATGTTAGTAATATACCTACTACTAGTGTAGGCCTAGTTTAAATAATTAAATTTCACACAGTCCTATATATTAATTAGTTCTGAAAGTAAGTGTCTGTAACTAAAGGAATGGCAAGTTTTGGAATCGAGAATTGAGAGTGGTATCAACATCAAGATCGAGGAAAAGTGGAATCATTACATCCCTAAAAAATACTAAATTAATTTGATACATTTTTAGGGTTGTGCGAATGAGATTATTTACTCACGAAACGAAAATGAAATATATGTTATGAACATTCGTGAAAATGAAACAAAAATGAAAAATAATATCATTAAGGCTCAGCCTTAATGAATGCTTAATGAATTTCCTAACATTATAGCAAGTTATTCATTATAACAAATTCACTGGAAAATCAAACTAAAAATATGTAGGATATGGAGTATTTACCAAAGGAGGTTTTTCCTACATTTAAATTTTAATTTTATGTAGTTATTTCAGTTATAAAATAATGAAAACACACAAAATTATTTACAGGCAAAAATTTTCTTTGCTGGTGCACTAAATGAATATTCATTAAACACCAGAAAATTCATCAAAATTGAGAATTTTTGTTTCGTTACAACTTTTGATAATCAAATTTCTTACAGAAATGAAAATAAAAGCTGTCATTTTTCATTTTCGTTTCCTTGTACCGAATATTCTCACCCCCCTATACATTTAAAATAAAACCTGTAAGATTCCCACAAGAAAGAATTGGAAATGGACTTTGCAGTTGTTTATGAGGCTATGTTTTAATAATTTGTGACAGGGGGAGTGTTGTATACTGTATATCTTTGTGTGTATCACTTAATTAGGAAAATGTCTATTTAAAAACATTAATATTAAATTTAGAAACCTAGTTTTGCACCAAAGCTAAACTACATACTTCATTGGGGGAAGGGGGGTGGGGCTAATTTACTACAATTTTTGGGTTGCTGGGGAGGAGGAGGTCAAATACAATCTGGAAGTTATTTCTTGGGCACCTACAGTTGGCAATTTCTGCACATAACTGGGAAAAAATTTACAGTACAAGTAGGTCATCAACAAACATATAAACAAATTAGTAAGTTTCCTATTGTACCTAACATTAAAAAATATAAATTAAAATAATTCACAATAAAATTTTTATTTTAGAAAAATATGGGTTTAAAGCGTTTTCAGTATGGTTACGAACAGAATGCATAAAAAATACATACTTGATGACAAGAAACTTTCAAACAGATTATTTCCAAAGGAAAATTCACATTAATCCAGAAGTGAGAACAGAAAAACCAAATGTAAAAATGACATGGCAGTCACCTTGCAGTCCTGTTGTCCATCCAGTACTTGCAGCTCTTCATGACAAAGTCACAGCCATAGTTCCTGCCCCAGTCGAGGGACTGGGCCATGGAGTAGTTAGCACGATACCACCCTGTGTCCTCCATGAGAGCCAGAGTTATGCGCGAATATACTGGGTTCTGTGTGTGCGTTCCCGTCATTGCTTCATTCTGAAATATCCACAGCACCACTTCTCTTACCAGCAGCTCACCAAACATTTACAATGAATTAAGAGAGCTGAGAACACAGACAAAATCAAACCTAAGATACTGCTGAACCTCCCGCTAAATAAATAGCCAATATTATGCTCACAGAAGTAATTTGTTGTGCATCTTAATGGGAGGGGGGAGGAGAGTAAATAATTCATAGTACAGGGAACATGTCATGGTTTAGTTCATCAGACAATGTCCCTCCACCAAAAGAGTCAGGAGCTTGTGACGTGTGACACCGGGAGGCTGACAAGGTCATCACTATGCTTAGGAGGCTGGTTTTGTTGGGAGCTAGGTTCAGGCCTCCCTTCATGCAGGGGTTCGGTATTCTCTAGTGCACTTCCAAAGTAGAGGATTGGCCTGGTAGCTTTGTGGCAGGGCACAAAATCTGGCTCGGTTAGGGTAATCTTTCGCTTCAAATTATTGACTTTCAACATGATACCTGGGCAATGTGTAACCTTAGACGACAGCTTGACCTCTGATGGGCCTACAAGAGCTACAGGTGGGTTAATAAGCTGGAACTCGAAGCTGGAGCTGTGGATGCTGATTTAAGTCTGAAGCTGGAGTGTGGGACTTCCAAAGGCTGATCCGGTTGGCTTAAATATTCTAGGATAAAGAGGTGTTTCTACCCATTCAGATGTGTGAGAGTATCGAGTAAGTACTTGAGAATATCCGGTGTAACTGGGATCTGTAAACGGTGCAGTGCCTGGGCTTGATCATTTAGCAAGAGCTGATTGAATGGGGCAATGAGAGAGGGAGTAAGCTCATGCAAGCGCCCAGAGGCAGCTAGCACCTGATTAACCTTTTCTCGGATATCACTCCAATGGGAGAAAGGGATCTGGATTAAAACACACACTCACGTCCATGAAGTAATAGCAGGTGACGCGTACATCTACCCAGTGTAAAACCACGTGAAATGTCTGCAGACTCAATGGACACCTTATCTTGGTGCATGGCGCCTAAACGCAGTGAGAACTTAGAGTCACCTCGTAATTGACACTCCCTGCATGTGGGTGCAGGCCTCAGAAGCCAAAGTCTTCCCAACTCAGGGAACGAACCCTCCAGCGTCACAACATGGTGGAGAGGGCGAGCACCGAGCAGACAAGCTGGCTCTGAGAGACAGAGTACCTAGGTGTAGGCTCTACCATTCTGCCTACTGCGGTATGCAGACGGGTTGGCCAGCACTTACGCGTGTGGGAATTCTGACAGTGTATTGGCCAGTAGGAATAAATTTCCTAGTCCCCTGTAATCCCTTGTGCGGTGTGGAGAGGTTCTACGTCTACCCTCGAGTCAGTAAATAACTATTTATTCCGTTTAACGGGAAGCAAACAGTGCGGTGTCGCACTAGCTCCTAACTGAAACAAGAGCTTAGGAAAGATCAATCTTATGTTATCCAGGTAGAGGAGACCTGGTTCTAGACTAACAATAGTGGGGCAGACGAGCGATATTAAAATAACAAAGTGGTATATATTACTCTCTACGCACGTGTTGCCCTGAAGGGGCAGCAAAGTCTAGGTGTGTAGACAACGTTTGGCAGAAATCTTTGGCACAAATGCGGTGAAGACTAAGTAGGTTGAGAAGGATGGCTTTGGCGACTAGAAACATGGAGATCAAGGAGAGGTTTTCCTTCGGCACGAATGCAGTGAAGGAAGAGCATGTAGAGCTAGGAGTGAAGTGAGCAGGGTAGTTCTCCGGCAAGGTTGCGGTGGAGAGTGCAGGTGGTGCAACTCTTAGACGAACTGATGAATAACTTGGGTGTAGGCTAGCTGCCTAGGCTGCTGTTATGGTTCTTAGAACAGCAGATGAACAAGTCCGTTTAAGGGCAACGTCCCACTATTTATACTCTCGCTGGCTCTTCCCTTCAGTCAGCTGGATAGGGGTGGTTGCTGGAAGGAGGTAGCTCTGGCATAGCTTCAAGGCGTGATGTCACCGGCCGGCTTAGAGATGAGGAGGCGGCAAATCATACTGGTGTAACCATATAGCGATGTGCAGTGGCACTCGGAAGCTGGGATGCATAGTCTCGGTGGGCCGGTGAATAACAAAATCTGCTGGCTGGAAGGTCCATTCTTGCCATGGCAAACAGTACAAATTCATAATGTCGAGTGGTCAAAACAAAACTCAAGTTGCTATTAGGCGACAGGCTTGCTTCCAAATGACAAGTCATTTATATAATTGTTGAAAAGACATCACGCGTCACTCGTGTCCATGTACCTAATTGAACCCGGTCTTCCAAGTTTGAAATGAACTAATATACTCATTGATATACCAATTAGTTCATAATGAACAGAATGGAAGAGGAACGGGTCAGTGGTACCATTTTTGAAGATTTTTAAATTAATTTTCCCTATCTTTCATGGTTAATTTTTAACCAGTTCACTACATTCATTTAATTTAATTTCAATTGGGGATAGTATTTTATTTCAACTGGTTTTCAGTGACTTTAAGATAGATAATTATCTTGTATTTCATTCAACTTTATTGAGGGCTTTCTTACATTCACATTTTCTCGGCCTAGCTTCCTTACAGGATTTACGCTTCACCCAAGTGCTGACACATTTCCACACAGCACATGTAGTTTCTGACCGGAAGTGTACTTAACACATTGCATATTTTCTCTTTATCACTGCATCCGACAGCCATTTATTTGTGCTGTGTCCTTTAAGCTCAGTAAATTTTCATCTAACGTCCACTTTTTTCCTATTGTTACCAAGCACGGAACACCTCACAATTTGCCACCTGGGTAAGCTTATTCCATTTAGCGCATCATTCTCCTTCCTGCCGGCCTGGTGAACACAGACTACGCAGTAAAGTGCATGACTGATGTTTTTCTATGGAATGATATGCGCTACTATCGTTGGGATAGTGGTTAAGGTGCTGACTGCCCTCCCGATGGGTCGTGGTAGGTCCTGTGAGGGGCTGTTTAGTGGGAGGATACCGTCTGAGGAGAGGGGAATCAAACCCCAGAGTGAGGTAAACCGTAATCAATTCCCTTCCTGGGAGATCAATCTTCCTCACTACAAGGACTGCCACAAGGCTAGACGCCAGCTGTTCCGGAGGTGTATGAGTCATGAGATGAGCTAATCGATGATGATGGTTGGGGTGGATGATCCTGTCAAAGGGATTGGCGTTATCTGCAGTGACCGTGTAGATTGGCATGCGGGAATATAGTTTACAGGGGAAGAAACTACAGGTGCCATCGGGATGACCTTTGGTGGGAATCGAACCCAGATACCTGAAGCCAACTTTATAACGCACGTATTCTAAACGTCCTTGCTCTGGGCTACTTTAGGTGGGGTTACGGCTACTGCAGGCGATGGAGTCTCCGGTTGGAGGGGACTTCCGGTTACATTCATCAAGGAACGGGCATGACTTGTTTGTTTGCTGGTCTTCACCGGTCATCTCTGCTCTTCACAATGTAGGATTGTAACCATACATGAAGCATTTTCACGTCTTAAAAAATCATTAAGAAAAGTTAACCCCAAAAAAATAATATTCTGCAAAAACATTACTACATAAAACAAACTCATTTTTTGTTTCTAGAATTTTCGTTGAACCTTTTCAAAAAATAAATAATAAAACCTGGCATTTAAAGAGACAGTAGTTATGCACCTATTGTAAAGGGATACCTCTTCTATGTATTTCTTCAAAATATTGTTTACATCATTTTTATTATGCCAGCAGTATTTTTTCTTTATTTTAAATATATCAAAAGTTAATTTCCTGCTGACTCGTGGCATTACTTATTTTATACTTTCCTCTAGAACTTGTATAATTTACCGTATTTTGGCGTGTATAGGCCACAACATGCATGTATAGGCCATACCAGAAGTTTTTGATAAAAAATTAGGGTTAATTAATATTTCAAGTATATATCGCACTGAATTTTTGTATTCCTATAAATATTGTTAAGTTACAATTCCATACAAACATAAAAAATTCCTACTTAATTTCGTCTCTACAAAACATGAGACAGAAAATTTGTATGTTGCAATGTTTACAAATATACGTTGCATGATTAGTAGAGACTTGAAAAATTAGCAAATGTGATAAAGTGAAAAATAACATGAATTTTGACATAAAAACCTGAAAAATTGTGATTTTCTAGAATTTCAGTTGTAATTCACAAATTGTACAAAATCCTGTAGTATTTTCGTGAATTATTATTGTTTTACGTCACATAGTTGCTTCTTAAGACATATTTTGTGTTTTTGGATATTTGAATACGAATGCATGCATAAGTTGGCCAGTAGATTTCTTCGATTTATCACAAACAGAAACATGTTTACTTTCCATCACGTGTATTTACGACCACAGATTACATGAGTGCAAGTGATGATGCGTCACTTAAGTGAACATTCTACTCACAGCCCTGCAAAAGTTTGTTCATTACAAAAACACGCCGTTGTGGTGTTCACATCCACCAAGCACCATGTTATCTATAAAAATTCAGGCCTTGTTTACATTTGTATCGTATCATCATCACGTTTTAACCAAAGATTCTTTATTTTGTACAAAGCGAGCAGTGCGGCGGTGAAAAATGTGTTTATATGCATTTACTTACATAGAATACATTTGTAAATAAATTTATCACATATTGTCAACTTGTATTTGTCTAGTAAACTGTATTTTTATCATACACATTCTCTGTAAACATATGCTGTAAAAAATAAGAATTTTGAAGAAACTAAAGTTTTGTCAGCGGGCCTAACGAAAAAATCTGTTGTTAAAAGTTTAGATAGTTCAGAAACGTATAGGCAGATTTCTCTAATTTTTTTGCTGTTCGTACAAGGCACTTTTTTTATTTTTTTAAACAGTGATTTTTAAATTGTGTATAAATTGTTTACATTATTCTTTTCATGAAACAGTATGTCCTTGCCAGTGCATTACGACAGTTTGTTGTTCGATGTGATACGCAGAATACAAAATCTTAAATAAAATCTGAACTTGTTTTCAATGTTGTCTGTTGATAAACTGTTGTCTGTATTAAAACCATAACTGTATATTTCTCTGGGAGTTAGGAATTTTTGAACGGAAATAACAATATATAGAAATCACAGCTTATCAATGCGAATAACATTGCCAATTTAAGGTTTTACGAATATAGTGACATCTCAAATAATGTATGTCTTTATAAATGGCACATTAAAAATTGGAGCAATTCTCTGGCAGAAACCTGCATTTTTGTAGCAAGAAAATAACAGCTATTTTTTTCGGGGAAAAAAAAAAAAAAAAAAAAAAAAAAAAAAAAAAAAAAAAAAAAAAAAAAAAAAAAAAAAAAACCCCACACACACACACACACACACACGTGTTTCTGAGAATGAGAAAAAAATAACACCTTTTTCAGTTGTCTACGATTAGTATCCACAGATGGTAACGTGACTTCAGAAAGCAAAACCCCGACATGTTACACAAAATGGCATCTATCAAAGTGCACTTATGGCATGGCGCGGGCATGCAATCTACGTCAAATATTGTTCTCATGTACAGCAGTGAAATTATTTTCTCATGTACGGCATCTTGGTTGAGCTTCAACATGTTTAAATTTTATATGCGTGGGATGAAGGTTATTTGTTTATGAACGTGAGTGAACCAATTATTGCACGAGTGAAAAGATATTCATTTGGTCTTTTTTTTACTTCCGTAGAAACTAAGTTAAAACATTACAATGTACTGTATGTTAACAAATTTGTAAACATGTTTTGGGAGTAAAAAATTTATTTTGTGCAAATATATTGAAAATAAGCCGCACCAGCCTTTTATAAAGTCATTTTTTTTTGTAAAAACGTGCAGCCACTTACTTACTTTCATTATTCATTAATATTGTTGGCAGTAATTATTTAAATAAAGGCTACACGGTTTTCCTAGACAAATTCCGTTACTGAGATTTCCATTATGTGTAGGGCACCTAGCTACACAGCTTCCTCTCATTTCCTCCATGCTGACTACTTTGAAGAAGGGAATAATAACATGCCTATCTTAATGTTTTAGTCCATTCACAATTACTTCCAACTTTTCTGGAGCCCTGCTTAAGTTATATGCCAAAGGGTCAATGCACCGCATTCATGCGCACTCAGTGTAGTAACATTTTGCATTAGAACTATTTCTTGCTGGGAACAACACACCTATTTTCTCACTATTTTCATTTGATGCATGCCGCTTATACAACTAATTGACTACGATTACGGCTCATCACCAGAATACCTACTTCCACTGCTACAAAAGTGGGTGACACGTTGCCTACCCTACAGGCAACAGAACTTATGAACAAATTCTCTTCACCTGAAGGATACGCAACCTGGCAGGCACACTACCCACCCCTGCCCCCTCACGACGCTGAGAGCCAAGCTGCCCAGATCTCGGGCAAGGCCGAGCACTACTGATGAGGCACGAAGCAGAAACACTGACCAGAGTATTCCCAAGTCAACCAGGGCAGAAGGACGTCATGACCTAACCGCAGCCTGGGCCAGCAGCCTACAAGCTCCACTATATAAGTCAGGATGCTGCTGTGCTCGGGAGTCATTCTTACACATCCTCTCTCGCAACATCCCGCACTGACTCAGTGTTGGGACACCGGAGATCTTGGAAACTTCGCCCCTAGTGGCTATTTACTACGTCACGACGACCAACGAACACGAACATATGTATTTAACTTCACTTTGTCTTCTCTAGACACCTTTTACTTAGCAGTTTAACTTTAATTTGTATTTGTTTAGAACCAGCTATTCCTCTTTTTAACTTAGAACCAGGTCTCCTACACCTTGACGCGTGACCGGCTAGGTAAATAGTCACGACAGTCAAGGATTCTGTCCGCTAGACCAAAAACGGGGTGATGAGTTAGCTAGACGAGAGGCAAGGAATGTTGGCTAGTACTCACTTACTCCTACTTCTTGGGTGCCGTGATGGTGGTGTACTTGATCCAGTCAAAATGAGCCTGGCCCACTCCGTGGCTGTGGTTCCTAAGGCAAGAGTCGTTTGTCCAGAAGTGGGTGTTATCCCAACCGAACCTCACTTTCGTACCGGTCAACAATTCTCTTACCACAGGATGGCACGACGGGTGAATGCGTATGCACAGAGAAACGAATAATAACACAACCGGAGCAGTCGATACTGACTCGCGCCTGAGTTGGGTGGTGCGGTTCCATTCCGCCTGCCTTTCTGATATAGGCTGAGGAAGTGCACTCAACTGTCTGGTGGCAAGAAGCACTGCGTGTCTCTCTCTACGTCCGTGCCTTTGGCTGAAAGGTATTAAGTCTCCACTCACAGGTTACTGGGTACACCTTGACTTGAATACTGAACACAAGTTATAGTGTAAGTCCGGTTTTGGCTTGCTGACCAGGCTCTGTAAAGTCTCCACTGATCCCCCACGCTATACGGGCTGATCAGACACATGGAGCTGTTTAGGTCATCAATGCCGCCACTGGATGTGCGTCCACACAGAAATGGACGGCAGATCTCAAGCCACGGTATATCACGGAACATGGTAACTTCAGTAATTTATGTTTTAAACTTATCAAATAGAAGATATTAAGTCTACAAGGTTGTGTATCACATTTCTCAGCATAATTCACTTTAGAAAATTAAAAATTATTAATATGTATAGGTATTAAATTCAGCACTCCCTTATTTGACTGAGAGTAAAATTGAAGCACCACAAGTAACAGGTTATGAATGTCAGAATCATTGCTTTTAAAAGATTTTAAATACTGAAATGACAATGTGTAGCTGAGTGTTGCACAAGCAAATCTGATAATTCAGCAACCTGCAAAACTAACTGTAGATGATTATATCTTGAAATGCCTTTCAGAGCAGTAGACCAGTGTGTATTTGGAGCATTTCTCTCTCTATTTCACTCTTCCCACTTCCGGTAGATGGTTATCTCACAGCAGGGTTGCATCTCCTTTCCTTGCTTTTTATACCTGAAGGACTATCATCAGCTCAGCTTTAGAAAACTGCCCACGAATGCCTCATTATAAACCTGTCCGGCGGACAGGTGACATGTTTTCTGCCTGCCGGGACGTGATTTTACCTTCCCCCGGGCAGGCGGACAGGCGTTAAAATTGAACCCTGGTTCAATCACTTGTATTTCAAAACACATGGTTTTGCCTGAAAATGTTACATAAAACATTTTAACGAGGAATTATTATTTGCAAAGATGTTTTCTTTTGTAATTAAAGGTCTTTTTCCCCACAAGGTTGGTGTTTCACTGTATCTGGCATAAAAATAACACAATTTTAAAACATAATATTTATTTTACTCAAGGGGCAGCATCTTCGCGAATAACATTATATGCCCAGAAACATATTCTTGACCTCCCTATGTCAACAAATATTGTTTGAACATTGAGCGACTTGTATTATACGTGTAAAGTTAATTTTCGGTAACTTCTTGCACGGAAATCGGAGGATTGATATTAATTTATTTCAATAGAAATGCGTCTTTTGAATAAACTAATAAAATGTAAGGGACTGTTCAACAGCTTTTGTGATCTAATAATGGGAAGATAAGCACTGAGCCAAGTGCACTGTAACTCACGACAGGGAAAATCAAAGGACGTGGTTTTGAATGATTAATTATTTAAGATAGTGAAGAAATTGATTATAATCACGTTATTTATTCATTTCTGTCTCAAAATTACAAGTTTTATTTGCAGTGGAGCATAATTAGGTAATTTCTTTATAAGATGGACATTTGCCACGGATGCAGGGTGTCCACAACATTTAGCGGCATGGAGGGGTAATCATCACACCGCCACCCCTCCTCCACCAATTGCTGAGAACAAACTGGCCAATCAATAACTTCTCCCATCGCTCTTAGCTAAAGGAGTGCACACGGAACATTTGAAATTTGACTTGCATTGAGTCATATTATTTTCTTTTTCACAGGGTTTGAAAGTTTTAGGTCAGCTTGCATTTGGTGTCTGATTACTATCAATTACCTATATACTGTATTTTGAGACATTTTCTTTATTTAAATGAGTTTAGGTGAAATGTTTTTTAATGTATTATTTACAATAATAATTTTTATAAAATGCCCATTTTTAAAGTATTTAGCTAAACTTTATTCACAGATAATGTCTAACTATTACTATACCTAAAAGTTTTGTAAGGTTACAAGTTGTATTTCAATGATGTACACGTCAGAAACTGCATCACTGAAATCCCACAGGTATGGAAATATAAAATGCAACTAACATGTGGCATATTTAAGAAATAACCAAACATGTCACACATAAGGAGATTTAACAAAGGTTTGATTCAAAATGTGTAAAAATACAGTGAACAGGCTATACCGTACTATAATTTTCACTGTCAACATTCATTCCACCACTGCTCCGTCATTACCTGCATCTAACTCTGTGAGTGTTACACATTAACCATTAGCACAAATGGAACGAGACTCTACTTTCAAGGAAGAAATAACATGCCAATGTTAATGTTACTTGAATTTTCACTTTCATTCCACCACTACTCCACTAACATTAACATTATCTCAGTGGGTGTTACATAAATACTGTCAGCAAAAATGGGGTGGAGAGGTTTGGGCAGCTCCTAACAACAAGATGTTGAGAACCCATGAGGGCAATAGGAGGTCAAAATGGAGCAGCGCTGGAATGCAATGATGGAGGAAATGGGAGAGCCTTGAGAAAACCCACCAACCAGCAGCATCGTCCGGCACAATTCTAACATGTGAAAATCTGGAAGTGATGATATTCGGAATCAAACCAAATTCACCTTGGTGGGTGATGAACGCCCTGTCCAATACACCATAGCAGCCCAATCAGCAAAGGTATCCAGTTGTGGATGGAAACTCACCTCGAAAACCCTCTTCTCCCAGTGTGTTAGGGAGGTGCCATCGCCACCCTGGTCCTCTAGCTCTGCACCCTCCAAGTCTGCACAGCCAAAGTGTGCACGCACCTCCTCTACCACACGTGGGGTGACAACCATCATAAGCTCCCGAGACATAGACCCTGCACGCACCAGCCAGTCTTTCCGCACCACATGCCGCACCACCCGCTCACTCCACTGCCGAGTCTGAAGCCTAGGTCACCACATCACACCAGCTGTCACAACCACATGCTGCACAGCACTACAAAAACAATTCACTAACCAAATGTTGTACATACATCCAGTGGTATGAAGGGCTCTTCACAATAACATTTTTAGCATTCATGCAGGTGTAGCAAAATGACTGACACACAATGGAATCCCAGGATGGGGGGAAGGGGAGAAAAGCACACTCCAAGACAAGTCACCAACCAATGATTGTGTCCACCAGAATTCCCAAATAGGCTCACAGTAATAAAATAATAATAATAATAATAATAATAATAAAAAAACAATTTTTTCCCCTTACTTACTGCAGTGTTTTTTTAGTAAATGTTTTACAAAAAAATTATTTACTCAATACTGAAATAGCAATACTTGAACAAACCAATTTGCTAAGTAACTGGTTAGGTGTGTGAATGTCACAACTAATTTCTTGACGTGTGATGGACTTCGACAGGTGTCATGTCATGTTGCCACAGTGACTGGTGGATGCTAGGCTAGGCGCAACCTGACAGCAGATGTGTCTAATATCTGTGCATAATGAGAGCTTAACCAGTGTACAGAACTGGTTGAGCCGTTTTCCAGCAGGGAACAAAATCAGGCTCTGCGGACACTATTTTTCGTTTTGGCGGGATCACTCGTTCGGATAAACCTGGGCGACGTACAGTCGGCGGTTGGAGCTGTGCTGGCTGAGGCCGGACTTGTTGCATGCTAGGGGCTGCCCCTGTGGTGGATGTACTGGTGCCTAGTTGTGCGGGATTCGGTTGTTGACGAGATATGTGGTTTTCGTGGTGTCCCTCAAAAGTCAAAACCAAAGGTTGGAGAAACCCATGGAGGTGTCCCGGTCACTGAGGTAGGCCTGAACTACTGGGGAAGTCCCGCTACAGTTTTAATAGGTTGGCAAAACTGGTATGGAGAGTCTGCGAAGTTCTGCTGCCTGCTCATGTGGACTGAGAAGCTCGAACCCTGCAGGAAGGTGGTTAAGTTTCAATGAATATTTAGAGGCAGCCTTTGACGTTTTGCCCTCTTATGAACACTGCCACTATGGGTAAAGGGCATGAGGAAAGATAATTCTACATTCGGACCTCACAGAAGTGGAGCAGTTGATGTGTAGGTTGTGTAACTAGAGTGCGTAATGTGGTCGACAGCCAATGCTGCATCTCACTCTCAAACTCAGACACCAGGAGCGTGGGATTAGTCGAGGTGCGTAACAATGGTGACAGTCTCAACACGGGGTAAGGTCCTGATAGGGTTGGTCTTCCCAAACCTGGAGAAATACACCTCTCGGCACCAGAAGCATGATGAGAAGAGCAGCCTCCAAGCCGATAAGCCGACCCTAAGAGGATAGAGTACCTAGTGTCATGGCTCTACCATTCACTACACTGGGTGCTGAGAACGGGTGGCTTTCAACTTTGGTGTGGTGAGTGTCCCAGATGTACTGGTCTCCCAGGTTCGAGAAAATACTTTTCTCGGCACCACTATGAGCGATGAGAAGAGCAAACCTCAGACTGGCAGTCCAATCCCTAAGGAAGCTGTATCCTAGCGTCATGGTTCTGTTCACTATACTGGTGCAGAGAATGGGTGGCCTTCCAACTCTGTATTGTTATTGGTGTTGGGTGTTTTGACGGAAAGAATAAAACTCCGGGCACCTGCTGTCCCTCGTACGGGCCTGATGTTTACAAGGATAGGTACTACGACTACGGGAGCGATATTAATAAGTGAGCTAAACTGTGTTTGTTTCTTTTAATGGTAATAAACAGTGGTGGTGAGTGTACTACCTGCTATCCACATGAGCTTACGGAAGTTAAGCACCCTACGTGAACACAAGTGAAGGCGACCAGCTTTTAGGCTAACAGAGTATGTAGGCAGTAAAAGTGGCTATGAAAACAACTCTGACTTAAACAACACTACTACTGTCTTCTGAAGGGACCGGTATGTGTCGCTGTTGCGGTGATGCAAAACGTGAGGTGAAGTATCTTCGGCAACACGAGGATGCAGTGAAGTTTTAAGGAGCGGCAATGTCTTCGTGACCACTAGGACGTGATGAAGACCACGGTAGAAGACACATGTTTGTTTATATTGACAGCTGCGAGTGAAACGAAGATGTGATACATAAATAAACTGACTGTTTTCATAAAATATATAGTCTCATAAATTATGGAAAATGCTACAGCCTACGCAAAAAAAAACCCAGTAAATCTCTAACAATTACTAACTTTTATTTTAAAGGATTTTATAACGAAAAAACTTAAAATGAGGGATAACATTTTTTCACCAAATTTGGTTTTCTGAAATAAAGGCACGGCCTGTAAGAGGGCAGCTTATTGTGGAAATTCGATAAACAGAATTCTGGACCTGCCTGCTGTCAACTCTGCAAATCTTCAAACAGTTTGTCAACACCTTCTCTGAGAATGCTCATACTCTGAAAGGCTTAGGCCATGATATCACAAACAATAACGCTATTCTGGTCACAGTTTTGATGCGCAAGTTGGACTATGTTCAGGTAGGTCATATGAAGCTGTATAACCCCTCTGGCAAACAGGATAGTAGCTGACAAACCACAGAGTGGTTTATCCCTCATCATGGGGTACTCAAAACATCTAGCTCTACGACCAAATTTAGGGTTGTTTTTGATGGCAGCGTACAGACCTCCAATGGTATTTCACTCAATACCATTTTACTCCCACCTCCTAAACTTAAGACTGACATCAATGATATAATTCTAACATTTAGGCTCTGCAGTATCATTTTAATGATGTAATTCTAACATTTAGGTTCTGCAGTATCATTTTTTCATGCGACAATAAACAAATGTACCTCCAAGTTCTAGTCTATGAGGCTGACTGACCATGCCAGCTCATTCCTTGGCGTGAGGACCCATCACTATCCCTTACAGTTTATCAGCTGAATACAGTAACCAATGACCTTACACCATCTCTGTTCTTGGCAATTCGTACTTTGCGTCAGTTGGTGTCTGATGAAGGTGCTGAAAATCCACTAGCTGCCAATGCTGTTGAGAACCACATCTGCGTGGATGATATCACAGGTGCAATGTCATTAGATGAAGCTAATTTGCTGAAAATTCAGCTGGTCGAACTTCTACCCCGGGGTGGGTTTGAACTTCGGAAATGGTTGAGTAATGAGCCTCAGATCCTCAGTGATGTGCCTGTGACCCCATTATGAAAATTCTAGAGTGCTAGACTTCTCATCAGGTCTCTGTACTGGAATCCAGTGAAGGACTCTTTCTCATATCACCTACGGGTTCACTCTGGTAGTTCCACAAAACATTTTGTCCTTCCGCAGATTGCAAGCATATATGATCCAATGGGTTGGCTTGCTCCAAAATTCTAATGCAATGGTTGTGGACTCAAGGATTGAATTTGGATGACCCAACCACCCATATCATGCCAAAAAATCCCTACCCTACAGTCTCGCCACAAGAGCTAAATGTATCTGCTCCACCAACAGTGATCTCAACAAACAATTTCTACAAACAGTAAGGACATTCCTCGACAGGGTTTACCCCAGGCACCTCATCCACAAACAGATTCTGCAAGCCATCTCAAATACCAGAACACAAACCAAGGTCAACAACTCTGATATACCCCTGGTGGTTCCATATCATGAAGGCCTAAGTAAACACTGAAACAGTCTCCACTCTGAATATAAAATTCTGGCTTCCTCACCCAAAAAAACAAGACCTGCTCTCCTAACCGCCCAAATTGGCTTTGAAAAGACCACCTAACCTCCGAAACAAACTGGTTCTTCCAAAGCTGCAGCCCACCACAAATGTCAACCAAACTATCACCCCCAAATAATCCCACACATGCAATAGCTCATGCTGTGGCACCTGTGCCATCCACCAATCCTCAACTTCTTCCAATAACAGACTCACTAGCCATACATACCCCATCCAAGGAAACCACAACTGTGCAACACAAAATCTGATTTATCAGCTACAGTGCCAACACTGCAATGCAGAATACATCAGCCTCACCACCAACACACTCAGGCAGAGAATGGAGTGGCCACAGAGCAGAAACCAAACAAGCCATAGCTGGTCACATCAGTAATCTACAAGACAAACCAGTTGCAGCACATGCAGCATCACACCACAAAGATTTTGATTCCTGTTACAGTACCAGAGTTGTGAGAGCCCTACTAACTTCAAGCAAAAGTTCAGAACTCAGATGCTGAGAATTAGCTAACCCGTTTACAACAGAATCCAGGCAGCCGCCAGGCCTCAATATAAGATAATCACAGCTCCTACCACACTCATTAGATATACAGGAATTTTTCAATTTTCCCGCAGTACCCTATTTCGCCACCCAGCCGCTAGGTTTACCACTAACAGTGCCGATCCACCATACTGCAGTGTTCTACAACTCGCCGCCCAATGAAGCTGCTTTAGCCAGCAAAACGTCGTGATTACGCAACCGCATGGAAAATGTGTCTTCGTACTGTGTACGTGTGCGCGCCTGTTAAGTACTACACTGTGAGTACTCAAATTTCTATTTTTTTTATATAATTTTGGTAGCCTAGAGGTTTACTTGCAATCTTAACATTGTAAAAATCAAACTCGCCCATCACTAGTTACAGCATCACCAGGATACTGCAGATGTCAAGGATCCAGAAACAAACAAAAAAAAGCTTTGAGGGCCCTTTTTACATGCTAATGTAAGTACAAATTACAACTTGACATCTTAGTCATATCGCAACCCCCCCTCCCCCTAAAAACCGCATTAAAATCATATATTTCACACTTAATAGAACAATGCAAAACAGTTAAAATCAAATCTTCCCAGCTACAATAAATACTGTATCTTTTCTTTGCCTTAATAAAATTATACAACAAATATGAAGAAAATTTAAATTATGGCCAGGATAAATAAGAGAATAAAATTTACGGGTGGTTTCCTTACAAATTTCCAAGGAAGTATCTTTAAGAAAGAAAAACTAATTCAAAGTCATGGCATATACACATTGTACACAACTACACATAAGTATTGGCAGTGGATACACCATATCATCTAAAGTTATACAAACTGTTTTGGACAAATCCACTTGCAAAAATGTAACTGGTCAAAATAGAAGCTTGTATAGACAACACGTCCAACAACTCAAGAAAGTGGACCATTCCATTGGTTGGCATTAGGATTCCAATTTATGATGGCATGTTGTACAGTAAACTGTAGGGTTGAGTTACAGCACACTGAGTGTATGACATACCACTAACACCTATCCTTTTACTGGTTGGATGAGGAACGAAAGATGGGAGGGTTGGATGCTTTGGTGTGTGTGATGAGATAGAGGGGAAGAGATTCCCAAGTAAAAATTTCTGTACTGTGCCAACCTGTCTATTCAATGAACTTGAACCTTCTGGCATTAGTTACAGCATATACACTGGTTTGCAATGAACAATTCATTTTTGTAGTTATCTATATCAGTCTGTACATATCTCTGTGTCCCCCTTCATTTCTGTGTCTGTCAATATGCCCATCTACAGACACATCCATTCCGAAGTTATCAGCCACTGATAGTGGTTGAGCTCCACAATGAATTTTTAATATATGCCATTCCATTTCTTACATAAAAAGAAACAAATATTGAAAAGGGTACTATGCTTTGTAAAAAGTAATAATTTTCTCACAACTGAATGCATTATATCATGGTTATTAACTATGCAAACAAAGTTTGGCTCAGTTTCACTCTAAGAGCACTTACTTTTCATTGAGCTGTGGCTTGCCGGACTCGCCCCTAGGAGTGAGGGGCTGGCCATCTTCATCTCGATAGAAGGCATACAAACTGACAGAGAAGCCAAGAGCATGAAGGATCTCGTGCTTCACAGTCGACAACAAGATCTCCAGTTCCTGTGGCTTGGTGCTGATCTTCCTTGGACACAGGTTTGCATGTCCGGCTATTGGCCTTGTGTGAAAAAGATTTGTTCCTCAACTTTTGAAGTATTGAACACGCACAGCATTTGCAGTGTGCAATAACTAAGTCTTGAAATACTGCATGCCATATTACATACAGTTATCTGTGTACCTTTGAGATTTGTATTATTTTTTTGTGAATAATAATAAATATACATCATTGAAAAATACACACAATATAAATAAAAAAGAAAAGGTTCCAATTCCAATGTGGCAAGTGCAATAACTGTGTATATTCTTTTTTTATTTTATATATATCTACACATGTTTAAAATTGCTAAGAACACTATGTTTATTTCTGAATTAAGATCATGCATATTAGGTTGCTGTTATGTAGTATGTATTTAAGTATGTACTAACAACTTCTTTTTCATGTTTTAAAATTCACAATTTTGGTAATACTACTTGCACATGAAATAGTTTAAAAACTTCACCCGTGATTACTTGCTTTCCTTCCTACAACAACTACACCCAAAGCATTTTAAAACAATGACTCCCCTTCTCCACATAACGTGTTAATATACAGCAATAATTTCACAATTCATTCTAACCAATTAAGATTTTAAAAACAGTCCTACATATCCAGTGGAAACTCTATCCATCGAATTTCAGGGGACTGACAAAAATTCTATAGATGTGGACATTCTGTAGATGCGGACTTGACATACAGTATTAGTAGGGGCATGCACTCTGGGTGTTTATTTTTGTACAAAATTCGAGGTTATTTAAAAAAAAAAAAAAAAAAAAAATTGGTGTCATTTTTTATAAAAGGGGTGTTATTTCTTGTTGCAGTTAACTGTACAACACAAACAAAACCACGTGGAAAAAGAAGAAGAAGAAAAAAAAAACACACACACACACACACACTTATTATTACATCAATCTGTGAATTCACTGGTCGTGGCATAAATTTTCAAGTGAAAAGAGTTAATTTTGAAAATACATACAAAACTACATGAAAATGACAGTACCTCTTTATAAATTGAGATAACCTGTATATTCGAAACAATCACATATTACATCAATCAATACATTCACTCATCTTCATATTGCTAAAAGCTGCCGATAATGAACTTTGTCATTTGAAACTTTGGCTAGAAACATTCTCGACTGACCAATTTTTGTGCTTTTCACTGTCAACATGCTTTAAGCACGAGTCTTTACGGTTCCTAGTTACAGACACATTGCAAAATATAGTTTTACCATCGCTTGCATACAGGCCATGTTTTGCAAATTCTGGTGCATGTTGCTTTGCAGTAATGGTGGATTTCTCATTTTAAAAATAAAAAAAACGACATTCAAAGTGTCCAAATATTCATCAAAAACTAACTTCAACCCACATACCACACGCAATATCAGGTGACCATACTACTGGCAATACAAAATTCAAAGATGCATTAACAAAATATGTCTACATACTCCCGTCAACGATCGCAGGAAAAAACAATTTCTTGTAAATGAGCTCTGTAACCTACCGCACAACCTAAACTGCAAATGCCTATATTAACTGTTTATACCGTGAAAATTATTTGGCAAAAAGAAGCTTCTCCTTAAGGTTAAGTAGCTGGATGATATAAATTACGGCAAAGTGCACTTCTTTTCTTTATTCCCGTGGCAATGGTAGAAGCTTACAAAACATTTATTTGTAGTATTTAGTTGCGGGCATGCTATGTTGCAATGTGATTACCTGCAATTGATTGCAGCGATACTATTGATAGTCGAAAGAACGGAAAATCACGACAGTTACTTACTAATGGCAGCGGCATGCCAATGGCAATCGGGGAACAATATTATGATGCAATGGCATGTTTACTGTTTGTTACGGGCCAGCAATATGAGGTTAAACAAGTGATTATATACTCACTTATTTAATTAATACTATCTCACATTTGAGAATATGTATAATGAAAACTTACAATGAAACCAGTACGTCATTATTCGCAGTTAAAAAAAAAAACCAACCTCATTAAACTTTTTGTTGGACATACTGATAAGACTATGTTAGTAAAACAGTTCAAGTAAAACAATTCAAATGGGAATATTAAAGAAAATTTTTCTGGTACACACACACACAAACTTAATAAAAACTGTAACACCTCTTTTGAAATCACTCGCTCAGAAATAACTATTTTGGCCACACTAAATTTTTGTATCCCTGTAAATGTTATTAAGTTTCGGCTCCGTACAAACATAATAAATTCCAACATAATTTCTCCACCACAAAACATTTGCGAAAAAAAACTTTTACTATGTTGCTACGTTTACAATTAAAATGTCGTGCTATTACTATTCCACAGATGGTAACGTAACTTGAGAAAGCAAAACAACTACAACATGTTACACAAAATAACGTCTATCAATGTGTACGTGTGGTGTGACAGTGTCCGTGCGAACTACGTAAGATATCTTTCTCTTGTACAGCAGCAAAATTATTTTATCATGTATAACTTGAATATTGTTATTGATAAAGTGCAGTGAACAGGGTTTCCTCAAGTTTGCGTTGACTTTATCTAACTTTCCGGGCATATTTAGTGTTACATTTTTATACATAATGCATTAGTAATTTTCATGAATATTCACATGAAAAATGTTTTGAAGTGTTGTTGGCAACGTCGCATTGCAAATCAATATCTCGAAAATATGGCATTACTGTTGCTGGTGTTGATCGTTATTAACATGGCTGCCTCCGAAAACATCACAATTATTTGTTAATGGTCTAATAAAATTTTACACAACATATTTCTTATACATATGTACTGTACTCCCACATTTTTTCATTTCATATTTGTATTTCGTGCTCTCTAAATACACGATGTGTAATCTGAGACATCTGCTATTATTATTTATTATTTTTTGTTACAAAGTACGAGTTAGGCCGTGTTCCAAATAGCAAGAAATGTGCACTCTCGTGCACTAGCACTTGGCAATGACTTCAGAGAGTGCTGTTCCAAATGTTCATCGAGAGTGAATGTGAGTACGAGTGTGAGTGTTTATGAGTGTGTGCACATGACTAAGTGCAACATCGCAATTCAACAACAGGTTATTTCGGAAGTGGTAAAATACATAAATAGGACTAATGCAGGGTAGTGAGACGTAAGCGAAACAATGTGTGTTGAAAATTTATTTTATTTGCGATTTCTCTTAGTATTACTTACAAGTGCATGTTTACATAATGTACTGTATACCGACTTCATATGCCTTGGTGAGCACAATTGACATATTTTTTGGTGACTACTTCATTGTTTAATGATCGGAGGATGTAATTTTCGGCAATGCTACGGAAATTTTTGTTCGACCAATGCGGATTAAATGAAATTTTGAGTTTGCAAAAACTGACTTCTTAGTATAGTTTGCAAAGGAATTTGGCCAGGACAACAGAAAATGATATTTGAACATGGACTTTCAGTTCAAGGCGGGTTCGATGGTTCGAGTTTTGACTGTACTTTGAATGTGATGTACTCAAAACAAAATTACCACAAAATTACTAGTGATTTTATATATATATAACCACCGCACACGCAAGCACGCTCAAACGCACGTGTGCACACACACACATTTTACCTACATGCATATTCCATTTTTAGTAGGACAAACTTCAATAAAACTTATTTCCGAAAACTAGTAGTAGTTGTGAAATCGGCAGGTATTCACCACATTAAACAATGCAGCAAAGCTGATTTTGTGGTGAAAACCAGGAAAAGTGTGGCGTCCCACGCCCAGTGCACATGCTGCAACACTGTCTGCAGAAACAGGCCTGTAGGGTGAGCTGATTGGACACCAATTCCTGCTGGCAAAGCTTAAAATGGGGACACTTACAGTAATTTAATGACAGAGATGTCAAACATTTTGTCAACTGCATGCACTGTATTTGCAATGTGCATCAAAACTTGCTACATTATACTTGGGCCTTCTGTGATCCCCAAGAGTACCTTTATAACATAATTTCTGAAATATCTATTTCAAGTTCAAACTAATAACTAAATGGACCAAAATTACACGAGTTCAAGAGGTTCTGAATATTTGCATACATGAATAAATGAACACCAGCATTACATCTAAAAGTTCCTTTATGATTTTATAATTATGGCAATTTATGATCTCTCTTAAAAATTCTTTAAACTTGGCTGCATGATTAACATAACTTTAATAATCTTTCAACGAACCATTTAAAAGGTGATAGGGGCTAACAACGTTTTCCAATTTTCAGATCATTTGTTTACATATATAGGAACATAATTTTTTTGGGCCAGCACACATACTTGTACACTAATACACGAACTGAGCTGTGGAAACCTGGGGACCAATGTCCCACAAAGCTGAGGGGTAGCACAATGACTGCACCTGCGTGCACGCCTGCACGCACACACACACACACACACCACTGTCATGCCAACCTGTCAAGTGCTGCCTCCTGCTGGCAGTGAGCTGCGTATGCTACTGTCATCCCCTTATTACACCTCTCTGTCTCGTTGGCAGACACATAAAACACAAAGTCGGCATCATCTATGCCTGGCCCCCGGCCGGGACCGGACAGTTTGCAGTCCTGGCCTGTTGCGTTGCAGGTCCGGCAAGCCTGCAAATACCAGTTGCCATCACACGTGTACATCCTGTTAGGTGACAAGTACAGCTCACACAGCACTAGATAAAGTGTCTATTTCCAAGAACGTGCCCTCATTACATCAGAACAACCGTGCATTGGCCACTTTGCCAGTTACAAGAACTTGTAAGCTGACAATAACAGTTACGTTGAGTTTGTTCAAATGATTGGCAATACTGTCCATTTCATACAAATGGGGTAAATTTTGACAGTTCTTGAAAAGAGTACAGCTATAATTTATTCTTCTGCCATAGCTGTTCTGTCATTGAAGAAAACCAGATTTGTAAACAAATGCTAAGAGTCCAATGCACATATTTTCATCATCATTTCCTCTTATTTTTTTCCATGGCAGGCACTGAAAGACTGATGTCAGCTAACTTTAATCCAGGACTCAATGTAGCTAGATTAAGTAAGATTGCTATGACTATTTTAGTTCAAAGGAAAAGAATGTGAGACTGCTTTGTTTTGCAGGTCTTCTTATGTGACAAGTGTCATTCTGAATTGCATGTTGTTTTGAAGGAGCAGTGGAAAACTTTCTTCATAAGGAAACAACATCAAAATAATTTTAACCTAAAAGGTTTTAATTACAGTATAAGGAAAAAATAAAATGTAATAAAAATTTACTGCTGTTCATAACAATGCAAGTTACGGCTGGTACGTAATGAATTTGTAGGTTGTAACAGTCATGGAAGACACTACAAAATTCACAGTGGTGACCAAAAAAAGCAATTTACAATACCTTGTTCATTACTTTTTTAAGAACCAATTACTCAACACCAAAAAATATTTATAACCATAGAAGATTTCTGCATACGAATACTATAATTTTTATTTATTTGCAAACATAAAATTAATATATAATGAATTGCACAACTGTTGGAATTTACACATAAAAACATCAACATACGTTGATGTTTTTACGTGCATGAGAATCGGTGGTATGGCACTTGTGGTTACTCTGCTATTTGTAAATGCTTCATAAATAGTTTGCCAGAGTTTGTTGTACTTGGCTATCAAAGTCACAGATAGATAAACTGTTCGATTAACAGGAAACACATTTTTTATTTGTCATTGTGGCCATGTTTATTTACACACGGTTTTATGTTTTTGGCAATTTGAATGGCTTTTTATGGTTTGGCAGATTAATATTTATATTTATTTATTTGTTTCATGGAATGACAAGTATTTCTTTCCAGCATTTTTTTGACGGCACTGACAGTGTACTGATAAATATTCATCTCTTGCATACAAATAGTTCACTATGTCTGTAAGTTCAGTTTATGTTTCTGGCAGAGTGACAGAAATGACACAATTTCGAAGTTACTGCCCAAAGTCTGCATTTTTTAGTTAGTAGCATGCATTTTTGCACTAGTTAGAGCCAAATTCAGTTACCAATTCAACTGTGAAAATTCACCTATTGTTCACTTTATTCCCTATTACACTATTCATTCTAGCAATACTTTTATTTCTAACAAGCAATTGGCCAGGGAGATTCTAACTAAATAAACACAAATCATTTTAATTTAATGAATAACATTAGGCCTTTTAGAGTAAAGGCAAAGGCTAGCTCAATACCAATAATGTGCTTGAAATAAGCTACAATAGTGCTCCTACCGATGCAGTTTGATGATACAAAATATTTTATATGACTACATTCTGTTGGGCTATTATTTTAAAATTTTAATTTCTTACATTCAATAGACACATTTAATTGCACCAAAATCCGTTATCACACTATGCAGCACCATCAATTTGTCCCACAAATAATGTACTTCAGTACACGAAAAAATGTTTCAGTGTGTTGTTCGGCCATCATAGTCCTTTATCAAGGGTCTCATCGAAGCTGAATGGTTAGTTATAGCAGTCATAGTCACAGAACTTGGATTTTATCCAATTTGCACAACTAGCTCTCCAAGACTCTGCGAATAACACTGTGACTCCATTGACAACTTATGAATATGACTTGTAACTGCCATTAAAGAGAATCTTAACAAACTGATGCACGACATCTTTTCATCATTATTAAATCGACTTCTACACTTCTACCATCAGTGTGCATCACTCAACCACACAGTTCCATGGAGTTGTTTGATTCTATACACCACGAGACACCGAGATTGTACTGTCAACCCAAGGCAAAGGACTGACACTTCACGCCAGACTTGTATTGTTCACCGGCTGAGCCACCAAGACTATGCATTGAGATCCTCCAAGTACTAAAGCACACCGCCTGATAGCATCACTAGTACGATCACCACATACAAATTGGATCCCGTGCCGGCCGGCAATATCACTGGCCTAAAGGATCAAGCACCACTTCACAGCTGCCACCCCCTCCTCAACCTATCAAAGGAGAGCCAGGAAAAGTATAAATACTAGGGCCCGGCACTTGGAACGCAAGTCTATTCTGTTCCTTCACCACATGCTCATGCCGAAGGAACCATCAGCTCCCTGGTCTTCACTGCACCACGGTGCTGAAGATCAACTCCTACCTATCTTGTCTTCACCGCACCCCGGTGCCGAAAATTCCTGCCATCATCTCGTGTCGTCATTACACATAGGCATGCCTGACCCCTTCAGGGTAACACAGTAGCATAGCCAAGTTTAAGTTATTTCAATAGCACTTTGCCTAACTACCCCGTTAGCCTAGGAACAGGTAGCCTTCACATGTCAATGTAGGAACAGGTAGCCTTCACATGTCAATGCCTATCAGTTTCTGTTAAGCTCCTGTTGATGTTAGGAAATAGTGTGACACCACCTTCTTTATTTCCATAACTGGAATAAACAAGCATTAATCTACTTGAGGATATCCTTCTCATAGACATAGAACCTCTCCCTGTAGACATCAAACCAGTCAGAGGGATAGCAGATAGTCGGGGGAATTTTACTCAAACCCCCACATACACCAGTATAGTACCCACACGCATTCTGGATGACCACCCTTTCTGTGCACCAGTGAGGAACGTATAGCCCCGACACTACGTACTCCGCTTCTTGTGGTTAGCTTGTCAGCTTGGAAATTGCTCTTCCCACCATGCTGCTTGCGCTGGAACAAGTACTTCTCCGGGTCTGAGGAGACAACTCCGGAGTCAACTCACCGTATTGGGACTGTAATTCAGTGATACCTGACTCTCAATGTCCACAGCACTCCTTGTGCTGGGTGCTGCGATAGTGGGTCAGCATTGGGTTGGCGGAGATGGTACGTGGTTGTACACCCATACAGGACCACACACACTGCCTGCTCCATTTTTGTGGGTTTTGGTTACAGTGATTCTGTCCTCATGCCATACTCCTATTGGAGTGGTATCCAAGAGCGGGTTAAACAGGCAAATGCTACCTCCGGGTGCCAGCAGGAACTTAACACCTTCCTTGCCGCACTCGCGCACCTCCCTCAACAGGGAAGGGCTCAAGCTATCCGCCACTTAGAAACCCACCACATCAGAGGCACCCCCGAACCTCTTCACAGCACCCATCAAGCTCAACGAAGACACATACCCCATGTTTGCTGCATACATGAGTGATCAGGACTGATCCCACGGGATCTCCCCACAAGAGTGGTCCTGCCGAAACGAAAGGTAGTCCACAGAAGTACCAGACAACATGCCTTGCCAGAAAGCCACCGGCCTGTCTTATATACTGGACGTGCTCCAGTGCCATGCAAAAACTAGAGTCCCTGGGTTCGTCTGCTGTAGCAACCACCAAAAGCTCTAGACGCTGTGACGTACCACCCTCTTGCCACACGGCATCACAAGTCAAAACACAGAATAGGTAAACATTTTTACCGAAGTTAACTTTACACTTACGGGATCTTTAATATAGACAGAGCTCCCACAAGGTCCAGCAGGCAAAAAAATATGTATCAGAAACTTTCAAAAGAAAAAGGGACCAAAAAAGAGACCTAACATATACTATATGAAATTAAACTAAAAAAAGGCATCTGAAAACCAAATAAGTCAAAGTAATTGCGTACCTTCACAACTTGACCTTGATACACAAAATGTACAAAAATATTACATAGTTGGTAGCTTCTCCCAACATTGAACTTTTGATTAATCATCAACTTATTATTTTGTTGTTTAATGGTTAGTCATTTTTGCTTATCATCCTTAAAATATTTGTGCCAATTTATATGTGTGGGGTTTAACAATTGTAACTGTTAAATCAAAGAGAGTATTACTACAAATTTACACACAAGTTCACAATAGTGCAACTTGTGTTAAATAATTCTGCAAGTCAAATTTTTTTTAATTGAACTGAATCATTGTTATTAAAGGTGCTGTTTGGCAGGAGGTATTTTATGTCTGGAGGCCTAGGAGCACTAAGCATGACCTAGGTACTCACATAGGATATCTGCTCGTTTTTAAGTGCACGGCACTGGACTGACATACAGTCCTCTTGTCAACTAACCTCATAAAATTTTCAGTGATGATTATGATTTTATGGTGTAATAAGAAAGATAAAGGTGTGTTACATGCCCCTATAGTAAGATAAGAGCCCGTACCAGAACTTTTAATACTTATTGTCCCTTTTTCACTTGAGACAAAAATAGAAAATGTTAACTATTATTCAGACATGGAAAATTTCATAAATGCTATTCATAAGCAAATGCTGTTAAAACATATTAAACTATCTGTTTACATGATGACCGTAACTCTAGAATCAGTTTACACGACGACAGACAAACTGTGTGTTTGTTCTGGGGGCAGACGGCACTCTTAAGGCCCCTGCCTAGCCGATGCTTCAACTCGATCGCAAAGAGTTTGAAATACATGTTTTTCTATAAAACTATTAAATGAGCATCCAACGTGCTGATCTACGAAAAGAAGATACACTTTAAAGAGGATTGTTGGTGCTTTCAAGACCTCATGCACATTATAAACACTCCAAAACTGCTAAAAATGGCTTTTTTTAAAGTGCTGAACCTCAAAATATATGCATCAGATACACACAAAACTACTCAAGGGCCCTGCCCTGAACCTTTCCACAAACTTTCCACCAATAAAATAATAGGGTCACCACTGAAAGTCCCATAGGTACACGGAGTGCGACAAGAACACTGCGCATCAGTTGAGAGCCTTGCACTTAGAGATGATGGCACACTAGATGCACGTAGCAGTGTCACCTTTACAGTTTCCGGGTTTCTTGCCCTCAAATACAGAAAAAAGGGCAATGTATGTGGGAGCCTTAAAATACAGTTATCTCCTTGATAAATCAGAATGCTGAGTATGTGAAAATCAATGTACCATTAGATATCACATCTACATGACTTGCACCTTTTCAAGATACATACACAAAATTTACAATACTATACACAAATTACATGCTCAAGATTCATCTAGCAAGGTTCTTATAACCCCAATTTTTACACAAATTCAAAAGAGAAACTAATTCATGCAACAACAAGATAATCAATTACTGTCAATGATCACGTGAAATGTAAACAGATGGCAGAACATGCGTGTAGGTTTAAGGAACCAAATGTTGGTTTAAGGAACCGAATGTTAGCATTAACTCGCAGGTCTTCTATTATTTACTGCTGCCCAACTCCGTCACTCACTCGTCAACAATCCATTATTTGCTACCTTTGCCCCACATTTTGTTTAAAACATCAACATGCTTCCACAGGGACTTGTTCACTATTAATTTTATATACAAAATAAATTATTTTTATTGCTACAACTTTGCCCAAAGTGATAAGTGATAAAACATAAAGATTGCTGTGTCATTACTCTTAATAGGAGGTGAATAGTCTAACCACTATAATCACTGCACCACCACAGACCCCACTTGCAGTATGGAATGACAGTACATAGAGTAGATCCTGCATTTTACAAGGGTAGCAATGTTATGAAATTCACAGGAATTGTAACAAAAACCTAAAAACTGACAAAAAAAACATACAAGTCTAGAAAAATTGCTTTTCTACCTCACAGTGATAAAATATAAAATTGTAGTGTCACTACTATTAATTTGTCTGTCACAATAAAGAAAATAGAAAAAATTAGTGAAAATTCAGTGAACACTATAGCCGGGGTGGTTTCAACATTGCATATCACTTACACCTGGTAAAGTAAGGCATACGCATAACACATGTCATGAAGAGATGTTTAGTTCTCCATGCACCATTCTGTCCCATGCACATAACAACCAACCGTATTACGAGTTACAGATCCAGTGTTTTCCTCCCTTCAACATCAACAATTGCATAAATTGTCACCCTTGTTAACCTTTCTTTGTGTGGTGTTTGACTTGCAAATACACTTTGTAACAATTTGATTTTTGGCCTTTGTTTCAGGACCTTAAGTTCAGATTGTATTTGGAACTGGTTGTTGACAACTTTCTTACATTGTTTTATTGGATTACAATTTAATTTACAGTTTTGAAGTTCTGTTTTGCACTTTTAAAATTTTTTGGCTACGACTTTAAACTTTTTATTTCACGACATTAGTGGAAACAAGTAGAATACCTTCACACTTCTACAGAAGTTTGAAATTATCAAGGATGTCGAAGACAGAAATTTGACAAAAGCAGAGGTAGTGTGGTAGCACAATCTCTCATTATTAACCTCATCAACAATGTTGAAGATCTGTGGTTTACATAGGTATGGTATGGTATACCCAAGAGCGTATGGTATACCTAACAATTTTTAATAGAGAAATGCTATGAGAAGACTACAATAATAATTTGCAACTAATATCTTACCTCCCAGCACTTCTAAGGTATTACTTTAAAAGTAAAAGCAACATGTCTACATGTACATTAAAAAGAATAGTGCTTTCTTTGTTAGTGTGATAAAAAATTAAAGTTGTTATTGGGATAGTTAGAAACTAATTCAGAGTGTTCCCATGCTTTTTATTAAAAACATGATATCATGTGTACCCTTACGGACTATCATAATTGAAATAAATTAAAATTTAATTATTTGAGCCTTTGATTTCCCTGCAAGATGTCACTGAAAATGGACTTCACAATCGCTTAAAGTTTCAAGTTACGCTGTACTTTATGTTTACACTTTCCAGCAATGAAATAAGGTCTAGTATACCTTTTAGGCTATCATTCTATTTGGAAGACAAATTGATTCCCAGCAAATGTGGCAATTTGTAAAATGGATATCAACTGTATTTAGATACGCTATGGATGACAATTAGATCTAACATTTTTTTGGTTGACACATATTCGGCAATATTTTAATACTGCAACTGGCAATTTAGTGGAGAGGAATGTGATAGAGCGAAGAAAATTCTTTGTTTAACTGTTGTAATTAGTATGTTGAAGAACACCTGTCCAATAAATAGAAATTAAGAATTACACAGTTTGTGATTTATTGATGTGATACTCTAATTTAAAGTTATTAGTTATACTGACTAGTAAAGGTGTCCTACCATACTAGGTTTACCTTTATATACCTTTGGTGGTTTACAATAAATTCAAAAACTGAATGTGATAAGAAAATTGTTCATGCACCATATTAAATACAGTGGATTCTCTATCCATCATTTCTCAGGGGACTAACAAAAAATTTCAATACATGTGGACTTTCTATGAATGTGGTTTTAAATGCAGATAAATCAAAAAAGGGACCACAGAATATGTTCCATGGAAGCGGGATTTCAATCCAACAAAATTCACTATATAGATGTTCCACTGTAGTTACGAGAATAAATATAAGTGACAATACCATAATTAAAGTAAATATGTATGCCTACTAGCACACTAGGCAAACTCCCAACTCAAAATCCATTATCACCTCAAGATGCTCCTCAGGAACTTCCACTTCGCCGCACATGGTCCGAACCTCGCATGCGTTCTTGCAGTACGCATACGGGTCATTTTTCTTAAAGAACACTTGGTTGTTTTTACACATCCTTAACAAAAGACAAAACCATGACATCTAGAACAAGCACTCCGTACAAGAAAAAAATTGCCATGATTCTGTCTTCTAAAATAATGTTAGCACCATACACAGAACATAATCAACCCTTGAACACAAGACATAAAAAAAACACAAACCATACACTGTGCACTTAGTTTAACACTTTTACAGGTTAAACTGAATTCAAAACAAGGCACATACACTAATCACCAAGCTGTCCAACAATTAAAGTTTTTCCATATTTGTGGAATCAAAGCTTCTGGTAATACAAAGTCCCTTATCGCCAAAGTCATCAGAGAGAGAGAGGGAGAGAGAGGGGGAGAGAGAGAGAGAGAGAGAGAGAGAGAGAGAGAGAGAGAGAGAGAGAGAGGAGAGAGGGAGAGGGAGAGGGAGAGGGAGAGGGAGAGGGAGAGGGAGAGGGAGAGGGAGAGGGAGAGGGAGAGGGAGAGGGAGAGGAGAGGGAGAGAGGGAGGGGAGAGGAGAGGGAGAGGGAGAGGGAGAGGGAGAGGGAGAGGGAGAGGGAGAGAGAGGGAGAGGGAGAGGGAGAGGGAGAGGGAGAGGGAGAGAGAGAGAGAGAGGAGAGAGAGAGAGAGAGAGAGAGAGAGAGAGAGAGAGAGAGAGAGAGAGAGAGAGAGAGAGAGAAACTTCCATGCTAGGCTGATATAGTTTGGAATTTTTTTTGCCTATCTGGCATCTAATGATCATGCCTTGCCAGGCACATAACAATTTAAAGCAATAATATACACTTTAAAATTACAAATTAATTCTTTGCACCAAAACTACTATAATTGAAAGCACTGTGTTGGCACTGAATTCTTGCCCTTATCCCCTTTTTTAATTTCATTTTACAAATGGAATTGTTTAATGGAAAACAATAACTACACAGAAAAATAATTGATGGTCAAAACCTGCTGTTAAGTTGTAGTATATAGACAAGAAAGGATTAAATTGCTACTAACAAAATTAAAGAGATGAAAATTAAATGAGCTGATGTAGTCTTATACTTTGATGCATGCCACATTGCTGCGCAACGCGTTTGCACTCCCTACGGGCGACTTCGCCCCATCCACAAGCAGGCAATAGCTCAGGGCAAGTCATAAACAATGACAAACTACTTTTCAAGTGCCCACTGAAGGACTACATGCGTTGGACACTTCAGACACAAAATTAATTAACACCTTTAATAATGAAATGTACTGCCCGCCCAGAATCCGGCATGTGAGCTCCACCCCTTTTAATAATATTGTTTTATCCAACGGATTACTACCCTGAGATTATCTCAGAAGGAAGTTCCAACGACACCACGGAATTGCAGCACCTCTGCTGCCCTGCGACATCACACATCCCAGCCTCAGGCCGAGGTGTATAAATTTGTTGTCGCCTAGAAGCAAGGGGATAAGAAATGTGCGGTGCTGCCGTAACTCTGATAAACCAACCCCTGCAATGAAAGGCTACACTACCCCGCACCCCCGGAAGATTGCTGATCAAGGGATTTTCGACTATATATGGAGGCACGAGCATGCGTCTTCTCTTGCCAGAGATGCCAGGCTTGCCGGCCGCATAGGTCAGCAAGCACTCTCTGGGTCTGTGCAAGACTTCTCTCCTCTCCTACAGCTTGTGAAGGCTGCACCAACCCACAGCTTGCAAAGGCTCTCCAGCAGATTGTAAAGGCTGCACCAACTCACAACTTGCAAAGGCTCTCCTGCAGCTTGTAAAGGCTTGTCCACCAGCTGACCCCAAGGACGGCTCATCTCTTCAGAGGTAACCCACAACGTCCACTCACTGCATTCCTTTTACCCTAGTCATTCCCTTGACTCCACTGTAGCAGGTCGTCGCGACATATTACCCTTCTGGACAAATTCCCCTAGAGAGAAATGCTGTAAAGAGTGTAATTTTTAATTAGTCTTTTAATTGTTTTATCTTTTTACCAGTCTCACCTTCGCCTGTATTAATTAATTCTTAGCTAACTTGTGTTATCCAACAGGGACTTCTTACTTTCATAATTTGTAATAATTTGAAATCACTGACTACTGCAATTTTAATCATAGTTCCTGGTTCACTTGTGTTAACTTAATTCTAACAGTGAAACTTGTTGCATCAAAACCCCGCTGAGACTTAGTCGTGAGGCATGCTGAACTCAACAGGAGACGGGGTTTGAAGAACGCTTCGAGTCCGAAAGAACATACCGCGGCTCCTGGACTGCACATCTGTGGAAAGGTCAGAAGGCAGGTCTAGATGCAGGGCAAGAAGGGTGGTATTTAGAACTGCAACTGATGCAAAGAGTGGTGAGCATTACAGGGGTGTAACAATGCACAAGGAGACGCAGAAATTAAGTGTGAAGACACACCCCCATCTGCGGCTTCAGACGTTAGACCTTGGCCCAATTTCACCATTTATTTACCTTGCCCACGAGTCGGAGCTCGACGCATATTTAGGTACATGTTGGCCAGAACAGGAACCAGAACTTACACATGCCCTCCCACTGGAGAGTCCATCACCTGCAATAGCAGTAACTCCACCCAAAGTAGCTCTGAGGAAGGACGTACCGAATACGTGCACTATACATCTAGCTTCGGGAAGATTATTCAGGTTCAATTACCGCCGAAGGTCGTCCCTAAGCCTCGCGGAGTTCCTCCCCCCGTAAACTATACTCCCGCACACTGGCCTATGTGGCCACTGCCTGCAGATAACCCCAATCCCTCCTATATGACTGACCTCCGCCATCATTCTTATCGATTAAATCACCTCCCAACTCATACCCCAGGATAGCTGGCATCCCACATCTTGGCAGTCCTTGAAGTGAGGAAGATCGTTCGCCTGACGTGAAACGATAGCAGTTCGACTCACTCTGGGGTTTCATTCCCCTCCCCTCAGATGGCAACCTCCCCTTAAGCGGCCCCCCCGTAGAACCTACCACGACCCACCGGGTTAGAGTAGCAACCAAAACACCACGGTAGGATCACCTGCGGAACCAGGGAGTGCAGTTAGCGCTCTAACCACTTATCCTAGAGTAAGGTCACGCATCAATTTGTAATAAAACAGCCTTTCTCCTAAAAAAAGTCTTATATTTTAAGTTATTTATTTTAGCATAAACATATACCTTGTGCAGGTTCAGGAAAGAGCAAATTTTCTCAAATACTTTTCCTTATAAAAATATTTGCAAGTGAAGTGATATTAAAGTAAATGAGTGAAAATGTGTTTGCAAAAGAAAAAAGGGTTGTAACCCTTCATGTCAAAAAGTAGCAAATTGTATGATTAGAAATGCACCCCCAAACTTTGACTTATAAAATATTAACATACAGTATATGAAAGAATACAAAAATTATCATTCTCTGATACCCTTTAACATAACATAAAAAAAGTTTGCATGAATGCAATTAATTGTAAAAAGTGCAAAAAAATTACTTTCCTTCAATTATTTAAAGGAATGAGGACTTCAGTGAAGGTTTATTATAACACACTTCTAACTGCAGCTAATCCAGTTAAATGAAAGGAACCTTCGCAACAAGCCTAAATGTTAGGACATGTTTAAAAAACACTGCATGTCCAAAGAAATTATAAAGCACATTTATAAAACTTCTTTAATGACTACTCCCTTGCACTGACAATGTTAACTTATCTTGTCAAAAGAAGTCCATTAAGTGGTATAACTTAGGGATGGGCTGACACCACATTTTGCCGATACCAATGATACAGATTCTCAGCTGCCGATGCCACCAATTACAGTGATGTTGATACCAGTTTTGATGAGCACAATCATAATTCCCAATTCCCAATATTTGGAAATACTTTTTTATTACTTAAATTTAAGTAATCAGTTTTGTGAATACTTCAAGCACTTTGTATTAGGTGTTCACAGCATAGAAATGAAATTCAACACTAATTTTAATAATAAATGATAAGGCAGACAATTTAACTGGGCAAATAAGTGTTTTAAAAGTCAAGACAAAACTGTTACCAGATAATACAGCATTCATAAAAGAGTTCATTAAAGACAGCCTTCAAAACTTCAGGCAATCTGATGTGGACTTGGATTTTACACCTGAGAAATATCACACATAACCTCAAAATGCATGTGTGTAAACCAACAGCCTAAAGATGTCATTAAATATAACTTATTGAAATCATTTCACTTGAAATTGAGCAAAATTTTACTTCTATTTATACAAATATTTTCGCCTTGTGTTCTTTCGTCAGACGTGCCATACTTAATCCTTGGTTAAAATGACAACTGATTTATTTGCGACAACTTTTGCCAATTATTACTTGCCGAGTCTTAGTCAGACCTTTAGCATTCTAACCAAAACTGCAGCCAACAAGTTTCCGGTAAGAACTATGCCCGTCAAAATACTGCCACTGCCTTTCACGTTTCATTTACAATGAACATGCAACATCAAAGATAGTTGAATAGTGAAATAGCATGTGCAATTCATTTTCATTGTCGCCAACCTAAGCGTTCAGTTAGTGCATAAGAAGAATAAGAATGCACATTGCTTTCTCATTGTTGCCAACCTACGAATGCAGTAAAAACCTAAGAAAATAGAACACAGCAAACTCTTGCAGGATGTAATCAATACTGCACCAATTGTCGTTTACTTGCATTGTTTAAGTTGTTTTGCAGTCACATAATGTCCAAAAATGAATGATGCTCACAATCTTTGGTGAATGTACTAACAGGAAATACGGTAAAACTTAAACAACGGGAACAGATCATCGAAAAATAATTTTTCCGAATATATTTTGGGTTTCTGACAGAATATCATATTGATGCATATGGTAAATTAATGCTTTACGAGATGTAGCATGCCGGTTTATGCAACATTGTGTTAAATAAATTAGTGCTACTAATCTGTGAAATATAACCGGCAAATGATGTTCAGATGCCGCCGATGCCGATGGTCGTGGTATCGGCCGGATAATCGGAACCGGAATCAGCATCAGCCCATCCCTAGTATAAATTCACATTCTATGTTATTAAGTTGCTGCATACCTGTTTAGCCTAATAACATTGTTGGTTTTCCTCACCAACAATGCCTTCTCCCAGAATGGACGGCAACGGGCAATACAGTATTCTGTACAAAAACATTATTCACAGCATGCAGCTTAATACCATACCACAAGTAGTCATGATTTAGGAAACATTCGTAAAGACCTGATACACAAAATAAATAATTCTCTGCAACTGCTAGTGAAGTATAGCGATGTGCACCAAGAAGTGAAGCAGAAAGATTTGGGTGGCTCTTAAGGGAACCACCGGCCTGGTGCATGAGCTGCATTGCATGTTTGAAATCCATATTTTTTTTACGAAACCACTAAACGTGTACACAAAAACACTTTGTATGAGGTATGACTTATACTCTCAATACACAGTGAACATTATAAATGATATCCCAAGCCCTCCAACATAGCTAAAAATGACTTTTTCACACTGCTGTATCTCATTACCTACTGGTTGGAAACATTGGAAACAATTATAGGGACTTGCTCTGAACTTTGCTTCGGACATTTCAGCACTAAAATGATATGGTCACTGCTCAAAGCACCATAGTTACACACATCATGATGGAAATACTGCACAACAGTTCAGCGCTTTGCACATAGAAATGATGGGGCGCTACGTATGCGTGTCAGTGTTGCCCTATCACTCGCTTGCTTCTGAGCCACAAAAGTGCTAAAATGCTACATGTAGGCAGCGCCTTTATGGACAAGGTTTTGAGATCTTATGAGGGTGAAACAAGATGGAAATGGAGTAGCACTAGAATGCAAGAGCAGGAAAGGGGGATAAGAGCAGGAAATCCTCAAAAAAATCTGCCAACCAGTGGTATTGTTTGGCACGTTTCCCACATGCGAAAATACAGAAGCGACCCAGCCAGGAATAAAACCTGGTTTGTCTTGGTGGGAGGTGGGTGCTCTAGCTGCAACAGCACTGTAACCCCACGTGCACCAAAGAAAGGAATAACACACACGTTTAATACAACCAACAATAACAGGGGTGAGTGTCTAATATGTGTGTACATGTATGAGAGAGAGGGAGAGGAGAGAGGAGGGGAGATAGGTGGTGAGAGGGGATGAGGTACGGGGAAATAATAGAGGGGAAGAAAGGGGAATATAAAGGGAGAGAGGGGAATAGAAGGGGGGCGAAGGGGGAGAGAGTTAGGGGGGAGAGAGTTAGGGGGGAGAAATGAGGAGGGAAAGAGGGGAGAAATGAGGAGGGAAAGAGGGGAGAAATGAGGAGGGAAAGAGGGGAGAAATGAGGAGGGAAAGAGGGGAGAATGATGATAAGGGGAAGAGGGGAGAAAGAGGGGGAAGAGGAGGGGAGACAGGAGTGAGGGGGAGGGGCGATAGGGAGAGGAAATAGAGACAGAGGGGGGGGGGGGGGGGGGGGGAGAGAGCGAGAGAAGAACTAAATTTGTACTTCACACCATTTAAGTTTATTTATTAAGTTGCCCAACCTGCAAGGAGTCAACACGCATGTGCAATACATATGTACAACACACGTGTGCAACACACATACATGCACATATTTGGGTTTTCTCAGAGTGCTCCCATACTGCAAAGACAAAATTCTATTACGAAGGTTCCGCCTTGGAACTCCATGTAGTTTCTCTGTATATGTAAAAAGTAATTACGCAAGTGTGCAATTAAATAATCTATAATTTTTAACTTGTAATACTGTTGCAACCTAATATGACAGCAGTGTAAAATCCCTTGATACTATCAATCTCAGGTCAGTCGGTAGTGAGCTGTCCTAGGGAGTGTGTGTGTATGGAGTCTCTCGGTACATGTAATAAGTAATTGTTAATAAAGGGTTAACATGTGGATCAGTTGTGGTCTGGCAGCTGATGGGTCATCATCTCAGTCTCTCTGACAGCCGAAGAGATTACATGTCGTTAACATTACGTCAAAGACTTCAGTTTTTATTTGATCCCTCCTTATAAAATGCTGAATGAATGGTAGAAACGAATAAGTCTAATCCGAGTTAAATGTGTATTGCAACGACATTCACTTTATAATTGAATATAGTTTCTTTATTATTTCTGATTTTTGTATGCAATGTCTTTTTACACGTAAAATATTTGTAAGTTGTGAGGATATAAGAACCTTAAATATATGTTTAGTATAGGAAATGGTGTGTTCCCTGAAAATTTAAATGTTAATTAGAAAATAAATATGAGAATTTTGTTGATATCATTCTTCAATTAAAGAGTAATGTATGATTAAAGGATTTTTTAAAATAAAAGTATCGACTTCCAAACTTCTATGCTGTGATGAAAACAGTATGTGGTTTACTAGAAGTGCTAATTTTGCACACATGCATTAAAAGTTATGTAAAGGTGATGATAGAGTGAAACCCTGTTAAGAAGTTTTCCTGCTTAATAAGTTGAATAATTGTACATCTTGTCTATTTGCACACGTGTAATTTGACCCTTTTAAGAAAGTTTTCCTGGTTAGTAAGCATTATTTTTTTAAGTTCCTTCAGAAACATCTTAACAGAGTTTTACATATTTGGATGGTATGGCTGAAATTAATTGGAAAGTAAGATGGATGGTATGTCGTTAGTACTGTTAGTCATAATGAATGTTTGAAATACTTTTTTTGGTTCAATGATTGATATAATTTATCTATATGGTTTGTTAGTTTTGCTGGTAATGTTTGATTGTAAGGGTTTTGCAAATGTATGGTATGGTTTGTGCAAATGAACTATGTGTTGCGATATGGTTAGGGAGTGTTGATGGATTTAATGTTTTCTGCTGGAAGATTTGAATTGATGGTTTGGTGTTATGACTTATTGACATGAGATTTCATTATGGGTGGTTCGCTGTCAAGGGTATACTGTATGGAGTGATGGTAGTATTTGAGTGTGTGATTGGTATTGCATGATGACGTGGTTTATCAGAGTAATTCTCCTGAATATTTCATAAGAATGCTTATATATTGGTTTTGTTGATATCAATGGTATGAAGGGGATTGTTTGGTATATCTGATAAGATCTAACGGAATGGATTGTAGGTGATGAGTGTTGTTATGGTTTGTTATTGTAGTTGGGTAATGCATGACAGACTATTTTGGTTGGAACAATCTGTAGAGATATATGTTTGGCATGTTTTTTTTAGCAGCGAGTATGATAAGACACCAAATATTATGAGTTAGTTTAAACATATTTTATTGGTAGTGAATATTGGAAAACATAGTTAATTAATAATATGGTGTTAGGGCTGAGCTAACTGTTTCCAGCAAATGAAATATAGACTTAACTGGCTGTAGAAAAGAAATTAATATATAATTTAATGATTTGTAATAATTTTCACAATGTGTTACAGTTATGATAGAAATGCAAATTTATATACAGATGCTAAACCTTGTCGTCATTAGTTTACTCCAATTAATAGTTACAAGGGATATTCTAAAATTTCCAGCATTGGTTCTATGCAATTGCTTCCCGATGAACGATAAAAATTCAGAACACATGTAATTTTCATGGTAATTTATAGATGATATATTGTTACGAAGTCCCCCCTCCCCACCACCATCACCATTCTAAACTATCATCAGTTGATTTTTTGTTAAAATAGGTGTTTGTCACTGTTTTTCTCGTTTGTGTGGCATTTTGAGTAGTTGTTGCCCTTTTTTTGTTCTGATGCAGATAATTTTTTTGTATTTTTGGGCAGATCGTCATTTTTCTGTGTTTTTAGTTTTTTTTAATTGAGAATCGTTCGGTTTGATTAATGGTTTTTTTCCCTAGGACCCTTTATGGCAGTAACTTGATAGTTACGTTTCGTTGGCTGTTTTTAATTGTAGTTTTATTCCAAATTTTAATGCTCACTCACGTTACAGCCAGACGGCTTGGTTAGGGAACTTTATGTTAGCTCTCACCGGGTGAGAGCAATGCAAAGGCAGACAGCGGGCAGTGGCGTGATACGTGAAATTGCTGAGCTGTGCACGGTATTGAAGGACGGTCATGTGTTGGCACTAAGGCACCAGAGGGATGAGGAGCAGGTAGCTGGAGCACCGCTGGTTGAGGTGGAAGTAAGCGAAAGTGAAGTAATATGCTAACGTCCACCCAGCAACAGCAACGTTGCAGCATGGGTGAAGAGCCAGTCGCTTGAGACGCAGTTGAGGTCGAAGGAATCGTATCTGAACTACTGAGGACTGCGGACGTGTGTGCTGAAAGATCGTAGAAGAACGAGTGATAGCCTGGAGGAGCTTGTAGCTGGTTTTCATCATGTAGGAGCTAAAAGCTAAGTGCAATTTGTTTTTGTATTTTAAGTAGTAAATTTTAGGTTTCAGTATAAGTATGATGCAGAATTTGTTTTTAAGTACAATGATTGAAGAACAAGTATTCCTTTTATTTTAAAGGTATGAACCAGAATTATGAAATTAAAATTTAAGGCAGTAAAACTTTGCAGTAGAAAGTTCTGAAGTAAAGTATGGTTTTACAACAGTTGTTATGAATAAGATGATGTTAAAGTTTGGAGATTGCAAGTAATCTCAGTTTTTGACGAGAAGGAAGTCAGATTTATTTTTGAAGTAGTTAATTGACGCTACAGAGAGTGAAAGTCCTCGAGAGAAGTGATCAGAACCCTTAAGAATTTTCCGTCAAATACTAGATGATTTTGATGTGACATTGTGTTTCTTAAGTAATATTTTCCTTCTCGTCATAAAGGTGTTGTTTACCCTTCGGAAAGCATGTTAAATGTAAAACATTTGTTTTTGGCAGTTTCTGTCTTGAAAATGATTTGAAAAGTACAAAACTATGTTCTATTCATTTAAACTGTAAGACAGAAATTAATTATTTTTGTAACGAATTTAAGCCGAAGTGTCAAAGATTTTATCTTTTATTCATGTTTTATAAGTCCAAGTTTAGCAGTGAAGATAATTATTTAAATGTTAACAAATCTTTTATGATGTTATTTTTTTTTAAAGATTTTTTAAATTCAGTACAATTGATGGTTTGAAACTTATTTCTTTTATTCAGTAGACATTATAAATAACCTCTTATTTTGCACCAGAGTGATCCAAGATTTTCAGTTTAATTTTTAAATAGATTCAATGATTTATTTTAAGTCAGTGATATCTACCCAAGTGATCTAAATTTTTCACCTCTCCAGTTAGCAAAGCAAATAAGGATGTGAGTAAGTTTCATGCTCTACAATGATTAGGTATTTAGTAAATTCTGATAGATAAGGGTTTCAGGACGGTCCTTCACAAATGGTCCTGTGGTGGAGTTATCCCCCCCCCCCCCCAATAATTCAGAGGTTTGCTGAGTTATTGTTAGTCTGATGATGATGATGATGATTTGAAGTTTGTTGCCACTTAGAGCATGAGTTGCTGTTGACATTTAGATGTTTTGTTTTGAGAATTTTGAGGAAGTTTTGACTGTAAAGTATACACATGTTAGTTGTTTATTTACACCTTTTGCCATTTTAATTAGTGCCGTAAATTTTCCACTTCATCACAATATTACGTGATTAAGTAAAATAAGGATCCGTTTGTCATTTTAAATTCACATTTACTAAGCATGTTGATAATTTGTGTGTTTCTAGTTTTGATCTTGACTTTATCACTATTCCTCTAATGCGAGATGGAGCATTTCATTAGAGACAATAATTTAAAGAGATATTACAAGCCATGCAAATGTAATGTTAGTTGTTATGTGTGGTATGTTATAATTTATTTTGTAGGAATGTTGTGTTGATATGTTTTCGGTATTTTAGTTTGAAATGCTTTCATGATTTCGTCTGCTCGTATGGTTTCGCTAGTAAACTATATGTATGGTCAATCTCTGCGAACGCTTAAATATTTTATGTGAAATATGTTCTACGTATGCATATTTACATATGTGTGTGTGTGAGCTTGTCAATACATTTCACATATGTTAAACAGCTGAAAGATTGCAAGAAAATTCAATGGTTTACATATAGAGGCTATGATGTGAGACCTGATGTGCACAAGATAACTGCAACAGCTGTTTTCTAGTATTTATGTTGCCCTTAGCGCTCTAGGCTTCAAACATACAAAAATGTCCTGGCAGGTGGAACCCTTAAAAGTAGATGTAATTTTACTTTCCACTAGTGAGTCTTTGGATTTATGAATGGCTTTGCAATTTGAAGTGCTGAAAGTTGGCAAGGTCACCCCGAGTTGATTACAATGGTGTAAATATGTTGCATATTATATTTATAACCACTAGCAATTCTGGTAACCTTTAAATGTTGATAAATGGCTAAAATTCATTTTTTCACATCTACGCAGTTTAATTTTCCTATTACACCCAGAATGGTCTGACCTAAGCGATAACAGAGATAAACCAGACAACCTATGCTCAACAGAAGTAATAAAAATTCTGACACAGATAGTGAAAAAATGTAAAAAGAATGAACTACTTACTTCAAGGTTACTGAAATACAATACGTTTTTCAAAACGATCACATTTCAATCAATTTACTAAATATTTTCACACATAAGAATATATTCACATTTTGTTTCTAACAAATTAATGTTGAAATACTATTGGATTTTTACTAAGTAGTTAATATGCTAACAGTAACCTGAAAATATATCAAACTAAATCACAACTGAACAAGTTCTAATGTCTAAACTATAAAAAATATCTGTCCCTGAGTTGCAATAATTCAGTGTATGTACAACCCCTTGTTTCAAACATTCCCTTGTAAGTTACTAAAAATGTAAAAATGATACAACTGAAGAATTTTGTTCACTGGGTAACAAAACAATCTCTCAAATACACAAACATAGCACACCTTAATCTGTGTGCTAGGAGAGACAAGATGAAAATAGAAATTACATGGTCCCCTGTATAAGGTGTTGGTCAATTCAATTGTTTCCATGCATGTTGAAAAGATTGTTAAACTTTACCAAGTATAACAATTTTTATGCATGGAAGGTATTACAGTAAATATGAGCTGAGACTACGATAACGGATCCAATGTAAATACAAACCCTGCTGTCAACAAACAAATTGAACTCTCTTATCAGTTGAGGACTACACGTATTCCTCAACAAGCCAACAAACCATTTCTAAATAATTTTGCACATTTGTCTTATTGTCACAAATACGTATCTAACCTACAGTAGAACCTCTCTAATACGACTCCTCATGGTTCCCGAGAATAGGGTCATAATAAGGGGGGGGGGGGGGGGGGAGGGAGGATGCAATAAAAAGTTTGAAAAATCTTAGGCCGATTTTGACCCATCCCTAACCCCTATGCCCCCGAACTTGCCATTTTTTGCATGAACTTCATGTTCAATCGTCTCTAGCGCATAAAAAACCACTTTTTAAATTACATATAAATATGTATATTTGAATAGCTAGGTGTCTCCCGAATAATTTGATATCCAAGAAAGGCATATTTGACCACCCATTGTATAAAAGAAGGCCTAAACACAGTAAGATATGGCCATTGAAAGTGTGTGAAAAGATCAGACTAAAACACTGTTGGAGATGCCTTATGTTTGAAGCACTTTATTTATTAATAATAGATATGAAGATACATATTAAAAAATAAATCACTCGCGTGTTGGGGTTGGCAGCGAATACATTGCCGGCTGCCGTGTGTACATAGCTGGGTGAACGCCTAGATACTCTGCATGGCCGGGCGCGGGCATGGTGATTTGCTGATGAAGCTCGGCCGTAGATCCTCAGGCTGGGCAGCTGTCTGTCGGTCGCTACAAGAATACTCTAACGGGGGGTGGCCGCCCGCCGCCACTGCCATCGTTACAGGGCCGGTTCACTTCGTAACAGCGGCCCGGCATTGGGAAAACATGCTGATAGATGCAATTCATGTCAATGTGTTGAATTTATACAAAATGCATGCGGCGTGTTGGCCTCTGCACTGGCACGATGAGGCTCTGCAATGTTTACGGGAATATAAATATTTAGTGCGGTCTATTTGAAATATTAATTATCCCGAATTTTTCATCAAAAACTTTTAACGTTGCTTATACGCAAACACGGCCTCACTCGCCATAATATGGTACCGGTAACATAAGAACACATTTTATTTGCACACACTTATCTTTATTCACTTTACATATAAAATTGACTTCACAAGAAAATAAACAATTGCCCACCAAAAAAAAAATTAGTATATTACGTAGGCGTGGGCACACATAAACTTAAAAATAATAATAATAAAAAAAAAGGCATTGAATTAAATTTGAAGTTATCATACATACACTAATTAAGAAACTAGTCTCTCTAATGTGCCGCTGTTTTACAGAAAAAGAGGAGGGATAATGGAAGTGAAAAAAGACAGGGAGGATAAGACAGAGGTGGCAGCATGGGACTAGGACAAAGAATCCACATTGACCCAGCCTGCCCTCTGCAAACCACCCCCCCCCCCCCCCAACTCCTTCCCTGGACAATACACCAGTGTCCCCTTCTGGTATTAAGTAATAATTTATAGCTTCATGCTGCTTGGGACAACAAATGTCAAAGTCTATGATGGTAGTTTGAGAAATGCAGGACACTAACATAGTAAGGGCTCATTTCCCATAGACTGAAAACTGTGGATACTGGAAACTAGTAGAAGAAAAGGTCTCCAAAAACAAATCTGCGCATAGCATAACTGAAACCGCCCGCTGATTAGGTATCTATTTTTAGACGTGCCACAAATTTTCGACTATTTCAACCCAAACTTTTCACGGTTCATCAGGATTGGGTTATAATATAAGTGGTCATAATAAAGGGGTTTTACTATTCAGTTTTCCCACATATTTCATTGTTTACATAATTATTCACAAGAATGTTCTGTTTATTTACTTACATTTATTAGCTCGAACTTTTCTCTACCAAGTCTGAAAAAAAAAAGAATAACATAATTTAAAAGAAATAACTAATAATGTAGATTTGATACTGTAAACCTATGAAAACATTTTACAATACAAGAAATTAAAAAATATATATTACTTAACTTAACACTAATTTGTGATCAAATAAACTACAGCATTTCATCACATAATGGTCCCACATTTTAGACTAAAAAGTTCCTTGAAAATTTTGGATTCAACTAGTATGTGAATCATTGGTTACAATACTAGATAAAAAAACATTAAGAGTACAGTTTCAAAGTAAAATTGATTATATTTCCTGTAGATATGCAACATCCATTACCTAGTATCAATTTCCATTAAACTGCTAGTTAATGCAAACATCCTGTAATCAGAATGTACTGCCTATTAACACATGCAGTACCAAATATGCTCTCCTCTCCTTTCATTCAGCTGTTGCTTGGCAGAGTGTGAATTTCTTTCAATCCCTAACACCCTTTCAGGAAAGCTCTGCTCTTATCACAGCCAGATGTGATTCAGCTTCCTCCCCTTAGGCTGATTTCACACTTCAGTATTTTGTCTGTATGAGCATTTGGGCGGTTCTCCCATAACTTTAGCTTTTGGTTCATGAAACTGCCAACAAAATTACGTCAATATTTTTAGTTTAGTCTGCAGTTTCCATGTTATTTAAAGCTTATTCTGGTGAAATTGATTAGTGGACAATCTGGATTAATTTGTATATGCATTCTGCTAGTGGGATTAAAAATTAAATTGGTTTATTTTTCATTACTGTCCCTGTAATTAAAATTAATTTATGTATACTTATAAATGTTTTTATTGAGAAAATATATGTGACAATACAGTGAAATTTTCAATACCCGAAAAAAAAGTGTTTAAATGGAAGATACTGAATACAGGCTAAATAATTGTTAAATATTTTTCTCAAAAAATTATTTGATGTTCTTTTTCTCATTTTTTTCTTAAATATCATACACATTTAATGTTTTCAAATCAAAAATAATTCATTTGATAACATATACAATATACAATGGTCTTTTCTTATTTGTGCGTGTATAATTTTGGTGACACTAGTGTATAATCTTTTGTTTTCAAGCTAGCCTTTGATTGTGTAACATTTGCCTGCAAAACTGTTTCCTTTGATGCACTGTCATTTTTACAACTGCTTTGTTTCAGAGTCTGCGATGGACTTGTTACAGAATTAGCACACAGTATCTTTGTATCTGTGTCATAGTCTTTCTTAAATTGTCAAATTTTTCCAGGCGATCAGGTAGTATTGTAACATCTTTTGGCATTTTGTGTGTTTTCATGTTGTTTATTACCCATTTTTGAATCAATTTTTCTTTATGTTTGACTATCGCTTTCTCCTTTTTGTTGCATATTCTTCTGCATTAATTTTCTTTAACTTTGCTCTCAATATATCTATTCCATCTCCATCTTTCCCTTCTTCACAAACTGTGCTAGGACCAGGGTTATTGATCATAGTCACCTAAAAGTCAGACTGTAAACCATGATGTGATACAACAAAGCACCCTTCACCCATAATTCTCACAACCACTCCCCTTATACTGAACAAGTTTTTCCCATGTTCAATTCAACAACAAATGGTCAGTCCTTTACAACAACCCATGATAATTAGTTGTCCACTTTTTATTGTCGGGCCATTCAATAAATCTGTGTATGGTTGTGATTAATCAAGATGTTATGTGGCATAAACCTATCACAAATATGAAAAATACAACAGTAAACTGGCCCGAAAACCAAAACTCCTCATGAACAGAATTTTCCCAAACCCAGAATAAGACTTTTCCCCAACAATTCCAGTTGCGAAAAAAGGAAGGAGGGGGGGGGGGGGGGGTGGTGCTACACTGCAGTTATGATTCCAGTGAGAATTTCTTAGTTTACAGTAAAGTACAAGCAGTTAATGCTTGCAAGAGACACACACAGAGGTTACGTTAACTTAAAACTACTGGCTACCAAGTTAGGAGAGGAGTAATTAATTAAAAACCCTCTTAGTCCAGTCAACAAACTCTCAAAAAGGGGGTGTAGAGAACATGGAAGATGGTAGAATTTTTTCTTCTGGAATGTATTTGTAGTAGTGAGGAAGTAAACATAATAAAAGTCCCGGGTTGTAGCCGTTATGCTAGGGGTGGGAAAGTCCCGCTTTGTTTGGTTTTTCACTTGTATCTCGTTAACAGTGGGTAGTACCAAAAAAATTTACTCTTCACAAAATGAAAGCTTATAATATAATTTACTACAAGATTGTTCCTAGTCATTTTTTCTCTATTCCTCATAAATTTCAAGATATACACCTGCAAAAATGATTAGCTTACGAAAAATTTTTGCCTCACGTTTTTTGTCAAACTTTTGTTTCTAGCACCCCAGACCTTCGTTTTACAGTGAAAGTCATCAGAGAAAAGTTGTAGAGCATTAAATTTCCTTTGAAATGATATACCATTTACTATTTTATCCTCAACTGGGCCAGAGTTATAGCAATTTGAAAATTTCAGACTAATTCACCCATTTTGAAAGACAATCCCATATAGCACTCTCTTTTTTTGACAGGTTATTCATTGTTTTACATAAGCTGTATGTTGTGTATTTATAAATGAATGAAATTAATTTGTCTGTAAATATGAAATGAATATACATGATGCTTACCTATGTATACATGTACATGTAAAGGTAATGTACTATGTGTATACGAGTTACTTTAGTATGCTTAATAATTTTTCTATTAAAGAACAGCGACAAATGGAATAACAACATGTGGAATAGAAATAATGAAAATATCAATTTTAAAAAAAATTGTGCATGCATGTGTGTGGTGTAGTAGTGATGCATGCGCAACGGACGTCATCACCAAATCTCTGGGTCCTTTACCGTCTCGTGGACAGGATGGGGAGTCCTTGGCTATTGGAGCCTACCAAAAACTGCCTCATCCGGACCCTTCCCATAGCTAAAAATAACAGGGCTCCTTTGTCCTTTGAAGGCAGTGGTAGGAGAGGGGGGGAGGATAGGTCAGTTCATTCCCTTTTCAATTCTTCCTGCTGCCGATTATTTATAAACGTGAGTTGAGTAACATTGTATATAAAATGTGTTTGTTTAAATTGATTTGCTATTTATACTCTTATTTTGTGAGTGTCTTATTATATCATCATTCACAATGAATAATAAGTGTTTTGTGAGTGATGGCGACATGTGTCACGGAAAAAGGAATATAAACTCTCGTAAAAACAAGTATCAAAAGGAAGAACGGAAAGAGCTCCCAGCTAAAGGGGGTGAAATCCCTCCTAATTCATAAGTCATGCCGTAAAAACTACACCAGATCCAATAGCATTGTGGCTGATTTAAAGCGGCAGGCTGCATCAACATCATTTCCACCAGATGAAACTGTGAGTTTGAGGTCTTCACTATCACAATTTCATTTCAAGACCAACTGCTTTATATGTGCAAAACCATGTGATATTGATAAAGAGAAGAAGAAAAAATTACATGAACGAAGAACGATTTATCAAGTTCGAACAATGGGTATACAACAAAAGTGTTTGGAAGCTGGGCTTGCAAGGCAAGATAAGTGGGGTGAAGATGTAGTTGGTCATCTATTCTCCATTAATGATTTAGTAGCTGAAAAGGCTGCATACCACCAGGACTGCTGTACGTCTTTCACGAGACATTTGTATATGGAAAAAAAGTAACCAAAAACTGATTACTACATTTTTAAAGGAACGGAGGAAATATATTCATATATGGAGAGGAACAATGACTGCCAGTTTTCCATGAACCAGTTGATGGCTGCAGTAACTGGAAGCCAACTGGACTAGAGAACCATTAAAGTAAAACTAAATGAAAAATATGGAGACAGTGTATTATTTAAACCAGAGAGCAACCGATTCAACATTCCAATCATATTTTTTAGAGATGTAGGGCACAAACTGTTGAATGATGCTTGGTATAATAAATGGGAGAAAAATGATGATGAATGTATGAAGATTATGAGAAGTGCTGCAGATATTAGGCAGGACATTCAGAGTCACATTTATGATTCTCAAGAAAGTGGAATGTCTTCCCCAACCCTTCTCACGTTCCTACAGGAGGTGATGAACAAGAAGACGAAAAGAGTAGAGGAAACGAGTAAAATATGCATCGCCATTGCTCATGCGATCACATCTGCAGTTCGACCACGGACCTTACTGTCCTCTGTATTGAGCAGTTTCTCTCCTCCCACTTTACAGAAGATTTGCCTCTAAAAACTTGGTTCAAATTCTTGCAAATTTGGGTTTCTGCTCATCTTATCATGAAGCCCAGACTTAGAAATGTCATGCATGGTACATGATAAACCAACCTTCAAAAAAGGAGCATTTCACCAATTCGTCTTTGACAATGCAGACCTTAATATATGCACAATTGACGGACTGAATACTTTCCACTCAATGGATGGAATCAGATGCGTTACCCCGGCAAGGGCAATTGAAAGAGGTTCAGGAATATCACGACTGACTAAGATGTCCTCATCATCGAAACTGGAAACCTTGGAATCATTCCCCTAGAAACATTCCAAGGTAAGGGAGATGGTCTAAATAACGTAATTGTGGAACACCTGGAATTACCTGAGGAATCAGCACATCCTCCACCACACAATATCCCGTGGTTGCTCGCTCAAAAGCAATGTATTCCAGTTCCACAATGGAAGGGATATATGCACACTGTGACCAGAGGAGAATACAGTAAAAAAAATAGTTATTACCCTTCCTTTCATAAATGCTCCTCCATCCAATTACGATACAGTGTACACAGCATTGACATATGCTGCAGAGTTATGTGAAAAAATCAATCAACAATGTGTGATCATCACGTTTGACCAGCCTCCGTATTGGAAAGGGAGAGAAGTAGTTGCAGGTACTCCATCTGACTCTTATCTAAGTTTGTGGTGCATCTTGGTGGGTTTCACCTCCTCATGTCCTATTTGGGATGTATTGGCTACATAATGTCCGGAATTAGGCCTGAGAGAACTTTTGAGCACTGTATATGCTCCAGTATCAGATGACAAGATGCTTCAAGGCCATGCTTTTGCCAAAGCATTGAGGTAATTTGTTCACACAAACTATCTTGTCAAACATTATACTGGACCACATCAAAATAACAGAGGAAGTGCAGACATGTGTCAACGAAAAGATGCCCAATTTTCAAAATGAGCCTCCCTCATTGTGCTCATTAAATGAAAACCCACACCTGAAATCACTGGCGAACGAATTTGGTGAAGCATTACAACAGCTCAGTGGGAATGGACGAACTACAAAGCTGTGGATCCAATACTTCCAGATGGTGAATTTAATGAAAGAATACATTCATGCTGAGAGGTCAGGTGATTGGGATGCCCACCTCACTAGTATCAAGAAAATGATACCATTCTTTCATGCTTCTGGACACTTTCCCTACGATAAATACTGCCACCTGTATGTACAGGATATGAAGGATCTTCCGTAAAAATTAACAGCAGCAAAACATCAACAATTCGTCAATGGTGCCTTCACAATGCGTCGGTCTGATCGCTTTTGGTCAGGTGTGTGGTCAGATATGATGATTGAGACCAATCTGATGCGAAGCTTTAAAAACAGTGGTGGCATAAAGGGTGGGAGGGGTGTCACTGATAGTGTAATCAGTAAGTGGGTTGTGGGGGCGAGCGCAACTCATGACATTTGCTCATCACTGGAGGAGTTTTGTGGAGTACTCTTCACTTCGAGTGAGCAGCACAAGGATTTTGGGGAAGCTCGCATAACAAAAGACACAGCTAACATTTCTAAACTGATGGCATGACTAGAAAATCATCCATTTTCCCCTAAAACCAATTAAATAAATTCGATAGCTACAGGAGTGGTGGGAGATCATACAGTCAACTGCTATGATGCTATTACATGTGGTAAACAAGCATTGAGTAAAATGGTAAACTTGCAATTTTCAGATGTAAAGTTGTCACGAAAAGACAGTGCACTCCCACTTTCTTCTGTTAGTTCGTCCATCAAGATCGACGATGAAAACATTGCAGTAGACCATTTCTTACTGTTCCAAAGGATTTCCAACAAGTAAAAAAAAGTGATGAAGACCTGAAGGATTGTTTGAAATACGAATTGGCCCCATTCCCGTTGGCCTTATTTAATGAAGGTGGTAGGAGGAAGACAAAAAAAATCAGTCTTGTATAATCTGCTCGAACTAACTAAGAGCATAGACCTACCAAATTGTAATGTGGTTGTTGATGGAGGATATCTCATGCACAAAGTAATTTGGCAAAGAGGATCCTCAGTTGCCACAATTTGTGAGGGGATATGTTAAGTTTATTAAGATCCATTACCCTGGCAGGAGGTGCACTGTTGTATTCAATGGATACAACAACTAACCAAATAGCATTAAGTTGGCAGAAAAGGTACTACGCTAACGAATGAAAAAGTCCGTAGACATCCATTTCAACATGGACACCGAAATTGCAGTGAACCAAGAACTTCTCTCCAATCAGCACAATAAAGCTAGACTGATCAAACTACTGAGATCTAAACTCCACGAGAATGGCATTGACACGATTCAAGCACCAGACAATGCTGATTTACTGATTGTGAGAACAGCCATTGAACAATCAATGGAAGGAACGACCAAAGTGGCTGTCATTGGGGAAGATATGGATCTATCAGTGCTTCTTACCGCTAAAACTCCTGCTGACCACAACATCCTACTCGTCAAACCTGACCGAGGGAAGGTTGAAACAAATGTATACTCCACTTAACAGATGCAGCAGAATGGACTGAATGAAATTCTGTTCCTGCATGCTTTCACGGGCTGTGATACTACCTCTGCAGCATTTCGCCGGAGTAAGCTTGGTTTCACAAAGCTCTACAAAAAAAAAACCAGGATATCCACAGAGCAGCTGAAGTTTTTTACAATCCCTCCTCGATACCGGCTGAGATTGAGCAAGCTGGGCGAAACTGCATGCTGAGATGGTATGGTGCCCAGCCAAGGAGAGCTCACTCAACCTCTATCGCTACAAAAGCTTTCTAAATGAAGCCCAATATTTTGACTCTCCCACCAAGTGAGGGGACCATGAAGGAGCATTTCTTCTAGACATTTCTCCAGGTGCAGCTATGATTGGATCAGGAAATTCTCCTAGAATTGTGGGGCTGCCAGCGCAGGGCCAACAACATCCTTGCTCCTGTGCTCAATAAAGAGCGAGCAACCCCAGAAGAAATTTTGAATGCAATTTTCTGCAAGTGCACCAAAGATTGCAGTTCTAAGAAATGTGGGTGCAGAAAAGTTTAAATGAATTGCTCATCATTGTGCCAAAACTGCCAGGGTCATTGCCTAATGGTGTGCCCGTTTAGCAGAATGAAGAAGACAATTACGATGAAATGGAAGTTATCACCATACCCCCAGCCGATACCAACGATACGGACATGGATGATGAGCTGGAAGAGGAGCTGGATGATGAGCCAGAAGAGCAGCCAGATGACGGACCCTCACAACCCAAGCGAGCAAGAGCATCAAAATTTCGATTTTAATGTAATTTCCATACCTATTTGTTTCTTTATCTTTTTTTTGGGTCACAACTGTTGTAAATATTTTTACGAATTTTACTTTTAATATTAACTTTTTTATAAATGAGGACCCATATGCCGCCCTACCTTCCGCACACCAGTGATCTCAGCAGGAAGTGTAGCCTCCAACCTACTTCTGCTGATGTGTGAAGAACAGATAGTTTTTCGCTGATTTGACTTAAGTAAAATGGAGCAATAGTTCTGAATTATTCTTCAGTAGTAGGTCTATTTGAGAAGACAAAGTTGTGAATATTTAGATTCCTATATAACAAAGTGCTTTCACCAGTACACTGCATATAGACGGTGTTCCGTTTTCTACTGTCAGCAGCTGAGACTGCTGGCGAGTCCCTTTATTCGTTGATGCTGCTGAGTCACTGGTGAGAGGTATTTTGGATGAAAGCAAAACTCACATCTATGGATTAAAAATTAAAATTATCTGATGAATGTTGTCCACAATGTTTAGGACCTAAAATATTTACTGCTAGTGAATTGGTGTACATGTAAACTGTACACTTGTAACACTATATCCTTAATCCATTTTTAGACTAAACAATTTTCTGTCCAACATTTTCTGCAAAACCCACACCTCTGTTTACTATTCAATTAATTAATTAGCAAAGTCTCAGAACAAATATGAACATAGAGCTTAACTGCTAATTAAATTTTATTGGAAATCATTTACATTAATTGTGCTTTGCTTATTTTGTACTTCAGTGTTTTATAAGTGGATATTTACTGAAGTATTTCTTATGGTGGCTTTCATTGTATTCTGTATTCCGTTCTTTCAAGTAATACATTGCTAATCAGTGAACAGACCTGTTTTTCGCGCCACGAAAAATCACAAAATAAACAGTTTCTTGCAAAAAATGACATACCTTGCGAAAAACAACAAAAAAAATGCAAACACATGAAGAAAAAATAAATAAATTTCCATTGTGAATCTTCACGTTCACAATGCTAATTCAATAAATTGTTTCATTATGTAGTCAGGATGGGGAAGTTGACACAATTGATGTATCGAATATACACCGCCGAAGCGATAATCACCAAGGAGCATCTACTCCTATGGGATATCGCTATGGTTAGAAAATAAACAGATCTAGGTGACTTTCTAAAATAAATTCATTTTATTTGCATTTCGTCCTTTTGCACTTTTTGTTACATAATTAATGTAACCTCATTGGTAGTGACGTACAATGCTTTCATAAATCTTTGGTGTGCTCTCGACTTTGCCCCTTCTTGGATGCTTCGGCAAAACGTTCCAAACAGTACTGAAGAAGCTGGGCATGTGCCCCTACAGGATACACCGGCACAATGCTGGAGGCAATCACAGACACATCAGTCCAGCTGGTACTGTTTACCGAGATTCTCCAGGAAGCAATCACGTTAACACCCCCCAAAGTTAGATTGTACTACCTGACTGAGCCACCGCTCCCTCCAACCAAGGTCACATGGTTTCACAGCGAACCGAAGGAAGGCAGCAGACACTCTACCTCCACCCTATGGCCAAGATAAGGGTTGAAACCTGCCACATCAATCATGATGTTGTCCAGCAGATGACAGCCACCGAGTTCTGGGGGAGGAGCTTATCTCCTTCCTCGCCTTCCAGTCCAGAGTAAGATTCAGTATAAAAAGGCTGGCACGCCCAGCAAAAGACAGTGCTCTTCCACTGCTCACAATTGGGATGGAGGAAGCCACTGGCAGTTCGTGCCTGACTGGTACACCCACAGATTCCACTGCTCTTCTTGGGCAGGAATTTGGCCACCAGTCAAAGACAATACCTTCAGAAGCCCTCTGCACACATTGTAGACTCAAACAGCTTCTGGAAGACTGGACCATTCAGCGGCTCCTGAAGACTTCTGCTCCTTCCTTACTCCCCTGGTATTGACCTCAGAACTTGTAACGGTCGCAACTAAGTCCCTTCAGGAGCATCTTGCCCACTGGATGGTGCTGGCATTAACAACACTACCTTTCTGGTACAATAGTTGTCCCCCTTTCTGGTTCCTTCAGATAATCAGTCAGGAGAAAGTTGTAAATTACTTCATTCTAGCAGTCATTATCGCATATTTCCCTTACAGGTTAAAACCAGGTTGCCTTCACCTGGAATTGCACAGGTTAATTACTTCCATGTCAAAGAAAGTTAGCCAGGAGGTAGTACATGGCCACCGTCTTATAGTACTTAATATACACATGATTTCTAACAATTCTCTGTGTACTTATTTCTAAATTGTGACTGACTGTTGTTTCCCTACGTAGTTTCAGCCCACTAAAGTGAAGCCGGCAGACCACCAGGCACTAAGCCAAATACCTACACATTAAGTGGCCACCCGAGCTATGCCATCTGGTAGAATTCGGTAGAGCCTAAATGACTAACAACTCCTCCGCCAGGTGAATCTAGCAACTAAGCTATTCCATACTCCACCACTGCTCTATACGGGGCCGGAAGGGAGATGAAGCTAGCCTGGATTGATCAACCCCCTGTGGATCCCAAACCTGAGGATCCTGTCAAGCTGTTTAAGCACAACCTAACGCTCTGTCCACTGCTCAAGGGGACTGGACAAAAGGAGCAAGAGGTGTAGTTGTTGCCTACAAGACTGATTTCTTGGAAGTACACTTTAGGGAACTACAGCACCGGCTCTACTTTTGCGAGGCAAATTACACCATAATTTCCCATGCTGTACACCCGGAAGAGAGGTAGCCAGAGAAAGTTATGAAGGGCAGCTTGTGCACTTGAAACTAGCTTGCCTTGCAACCTTAAGGCCACTGTTGCACTTTGCACTTCCACCGAGCAAGGTTGAGTTGATACCACCCATCCTACTGAGAGGCCTCATCCTTCACCCTGTGGTCGAGGCGTTCCTAAGGGGCGAAGAACCACCCTAGGGATCACAAACCCTTGGTTCTGCTGTCACCTACATCAACCTCCAGCAGTCAGCAACAAAACCAGAACACTTTACCATCTGCAAGCAACCCTCGCCATAACAGAGAGAGAGTCTCCTAGTCTCCAGCTGGGACCACACCACCAGAAGACCAGCCCACCACAAGGTAAAAGTGTGATCAAGGATCAGCCCACTCGCAGGGCTGTAACAGAGATTCTAGACTTTGTGTCCCTCAGACAGGACACCACACCTGTCCTGTACACTAGCCGTGCACCAGCAAAACACTACGTACATCATCATTCTGGCATCACAAGTTAAAACTAAGTGTCTACGACATCATTTTCCTATCTCAAACGTTACGTCACCAGAGTCACTGTAACTTTCAATCCCAAACGTCTAAAGTCATTGTTTGATGCGACTAGCACCAATAAATAATTTTTACTTTAATTTTCACTTCCCGAGGACACGTGTCAGTAGTATAAAAATGTGATAAATAAAAAATTTACCAAAAACTTATCTCAAAAATGGTAACAAAATTTTCCGCTGCCAGTAGGTGTTTGCCGCAAGGTTGTTCGGCAAAGGCACACAATACGCTCCATAGATTCGTATATCTATGGTATTACCAAATTTTCTTTTGTTACGTTATCTGTAAACATGTTTTTAAAATTATCCAGGTTATATAAGGATGACTTGTATCTGGAGCAGTTTTATTTTTGTTTTGACCAAGTAACATATTAGTTATGGTTCTGTTTATTTTATTTGTGGAGCGGGGAATATTAGTGTATCATATATATAGTCTTTCGCAAGGTGAGGTAGTTTTATGCCTCTTCTTACAAGAAAGTAGCAAATAGAACAATACTTGTACGCAAATAACATTTAAATTACTATAATTCGAAAGTTGTAACGTCATCAAAAGAACAAAACGTGATAACTGTGACATTATTCGTACCATGTGATAATTACTCCGTAAACATTTCAGTAAAGTTGAAAATTGCTGGGTTTTTTATGAACTACACTAAAATCAATGAAATCAATATGGATTTGTCACTAATGTAGACACTGAAAAGAGTTTCTTAATGTCTGGGAATATAATGATTAACGAATGAACAAACCAAATGCCAAGTAATATGATAGTAATTAATGACAGTGCTTGCATTTTCCAATTAAGTGAATGCTACTTTATTTTTGTGCCATCACTAAGGTAGCCAAAGTTTGTTGCAATATGAAATGTGTGCGAGTGCTTGCATTTTTTGATCAAATAAATACAAATTTGTTTTTTCGCTGTTACCAAACTATTTTTTTTCTCAGCCAAATTTCAGAAAATTTTTTTGACTAAATTAATTAAATAATTGACTAAAAATTCACCAAAATCAGCTAAAAATTTTTACGAAATCTACCCAAATATTTCATCACAAACATATGTTGTAATATACAGATTGTCTTTGTTTGTTTATATTGAAATATTTACACTTATGTTATTGTGTTGTTTCCATATAAAATTTATTGTGTTATTTTTACGATAGCTTAAATGCCTCTCCATTAAGGTTTCTACACAATATTTACACTGGCAGATTATTTTATTTATGAATGTTTACCTTATTTGTGAATTCTATAAAATTGTAATAATTTCATGGTTAAACAGTTATATTTTATTCCATTCTATAAACGTTAGCCAAATACACCAGTTGAAATGTGAAACATAACATTTTATTCTCCTTGTAATTTCACCTGGATTAAGCCTCTTACCTTAAGCCATGGAAGAAAAAACTGATTATTTTTATCAAAGCCCTGCCTGACGTCATAGGATATGATGTGTGTAAGCCTTCTGTTAGAGAAGGGAAGCGTCATGTTTAAAGTCCCGAAGCTGGACTCTCTTCCGGGACTCTTAAGGTGGACGGACTCGTTAAATGTTACCGTCGCACCTTTCGCGATTTGCAACATGGTCCGACGTCATATGGTTACAAGAGAAGTCTGTTATTTAAAAAGAAACAGATGTGATTTATTGGTTTTGGAGTGATATGCTGCGCTCAATGTTATAAGGGATAAAAATAAAATCCTATTGCCAATACACCCACCCTAGTATAAATAATTATGTTGTTTACTATTTGAAAGATAGCCCTCATAAGTTTATTTTAGAATTTTTAAGCTAGTTTTAAAAAGTATTAATGTGATATTTGTATTCCAAGCATCAGTAGAGTTCTAGTGGCACCTCCAACCTTTAACCTAATCTGGTTAGCTTGTTTATTTTTAATACATTGTTATTGGACTAGGAGAAAAACATAACGTAATTGCACTCTGCAGAAGTTAATTTTATTGTGGGGTTCTACGAGTTGTAAAACCAAGGAGGATGGATTACAATGTTAAAAGGGAACTTTTTTTTTTGTCTGCATTCTTGATCTGACTGTCTGTAAAATGCAGTGGGTGAAAAGTTTCATTTAAAGTACACTCAGACCATCAACCTAAAGTTAGTCAGATGCAGGAGAGGCATCTGAGGTAATTAAACCAGAGTGGGAAAAATGAAAATGCCTGAAAGTGCTTGGATAGATTATTAGAGTGATTTTATAAATTGAATTAATAAGATGGATAAGCTACTAGCCAAAATTATAGGAATTCACTTCAAGCTACTGCTGAAATGGTAATATACACTTCTATTAATGATAAAATAAATGTGCTGAAAGAAAGTTTCTATTTCAACTATATTTAATCCTGGTAAATTACATTAATATGTACTCAGTAGCCCCTTTGAGAATAAGGAGTCATCTACTGCCCTGCTAGTCGAAGTGCTTGTTAAAGAGAGAAAATGAAGCAGAAATAAGTGTAAAGTTGATAACTAGTTTACTTAACCTATATTAATTGTCTGAAACTAGATCTGCTTTCAAGAAATGTACATGTAAATAATTTGTGTTACTAATAGAATTATGTTTGTTAGCGTTGGTTCTTGTCATGTTCACAGTTGTTTTGTGCCTTCATTTACATACCACATTTTGACACCAGTAAAAGTCCTGAAGTTTGAAATGGAACTTATTCTTTCCTGGGTAGATAGGCATATATTCATTAGACTATGGTTAATACAAATCTGGTAGATGTACAGAAGTTTGATCCAAGGTAATGTAAAGGTCAATAATAATTTTACTTACCTTCAAGAAGTGATTCCAGATTGTTTCTTACAGAGGTTCATGCAAAATTTGAAGAGTACTAGAAGGTGATAATGAAGGCAATATCTTATTACTCTTTATTGTTGCAAATTTTCATTAGTGTCTGTCATGTGTATGAATAGGTACAATCAGAGATCCCCACATCTCGAATGCCAATTTTAACTCAAAACTCCACCAAATTATTTATCAGAAACACAACTTGCCCAAATTACAAGTGTAAGTGTGCAATATTTTCTAGTAAAGTAAAATACAACACAAATTGATATACAGTTGTGTACACTTCAGACTAGACATACACTTTACTAGAACGTCCAATCTACACCGGGAAAGCTACAAGTAAGAACTATGTCAATTAGTGTTGCAGATAAATTGAATAGATGTAATATAGTGAACTGAGTCACTTTACGTGAGAATATTCTACAATTTAATGTTTTGAATAATCATTTAATTTTGAATTTAATTAGAATGCAATGGAAGAGTTCATAACCAAGTTATTTTCTCAGGATAAAAAGGCTTGGTATCAGAACACAACCAGTAGTCCAGAGTTAACAGAATTAACAAAGTCAGCTAGCCGTTAAAGATTTTTCAAGGAGATAAACTGATTTAACGCACTTTCCATAAATAACTAATAATTTTCAAAAAAATTAATTTAAGGCTCACGTAATAGCATCCTGTAACTCTAGTTCTTTTGAAACACAAATTTTCACTATTTGTCTGAAGTTAGAAGTGTAAACTAATTAGGTTTAAACTCATCTGACAGCAGAAAATAATCTGATAGACTTTTACTATAATTCTTATTATAGAGTGATTATCATGTTGAATGTTTCATTATATTGAAATTGCATTCATAGCTGTTGTTATATTTTGTGTAGGTTTAGTTCCTATTTATTATTGCTAAAGTGTTTTCTGTCTGAAGTATGCTCTGCTTTGAGGGTTTCAATGTCCGATGATTTTTTTGATATTTGTGTTGCAAATGTAATTTTTATCTATAAGCTTTAATCACTGACATTCACATCATATAATATTAACGTACCTCAAAGATTTTACCACACACTGAAGTAATAAATCCTGTAGAATTAAAATACATATTTTGCAAAACAGGTACTTCAACATCATAAAATGCTACATATTCAGTTTTCACACAATGCCATGCATGTGGCTTCTGTGTAGGCACCTGGCGCTTACATTTCTCACTGCCGTCCTCGCAGCTTCGAGGAGTAGGCAATCTTTCGGTTATGGTGGCAATTTGGTTCGTCATTCTTTAAAGGCTCTATTTAACCACATAAAAAATAATTGCTGATTTATTTGATTCTGAACAAATTTTGAAATGCTGTGATATTCCCTTAAAATATCACTCATACACATATTTAACTATTAGGCCATTTCCATACAGTCTCTCTACTTATCAGGCAGACAAAGAGAAGCAAGAAAAGGATGTAACGTTGAAAAATTTCAGGGGCTATACTTACCGTTAATCGCAGATATAATTATATATGATTATAGAATATTAGCTTATGTTGCCAATTCATTTAATATAATTTCCAAATTCAGCTTTATTATCCGAGTTAGACAAAATACACTACAATCTTTGGTTATTTTAATAGTTTCTTGACATATAGATCATGTGTAAGTATATTTAATTTGTTTATAGATAATATTCAGTATTATAATTCTGTTTGTTATTATTCATTTATTCCCTAGAGCAGCTGTTTCCAAACTTTAGTATATCATGCCTCCCTTCTGGGGGAAAAAAAAAAAAAAAAAAAAAAAAAAACCCCGCAACACATACACGAGTAAAAGCCACAAGGTTTTATTTCATCATTAAATTTTAATGCTTATTGAACGCAAATGGTGGTGAACAAATTTATCAATAAGACGAATGAGTTTGCATATTTTTAACACGATTCCCAATTCTTGGATGAATAGAATGAATAGAAGAAATTGCACAACATAAATCACTGGCAATATCAAGAATGCTTAATTATTTTATAGGCTGTTCACGGTAAAGTGAGCAATTTTTAAAGCCCTTATAAATATTTCCTTTCATCCAATTTCCATCTTCCTACTGCTTTTTAATATAAACATTGCAATGTGACCAATAAACACAGTGTATACATTTCACCACCATCAAAATTCAATGCCTGAGGCTGCAATATATATATTAGCAATTAATGCCTGTTGGGAAGGCCTTAAAAAGTGGCCACTATCGTGAACAGCCTATAGCAGAAAGAATACCACTGCAGCGGAGATAGTTAGTTAGTATGTATGTATGTATGTATGTATGTATGTATGTACATACATACATACACTCGCAATTAGGCTACCGCCCGGTGGCGAGCTCTCTCAACTCTCCTTCACCCAACCAACTCATTTTCCACTCCCTTCCTGAATTTACCAACCCCCCTCACAGATACCAATTTCTCCCTCAACACATTCCACTCCCTCAGACCTCACAAGCATGGACTGCCTACTACGCTCCGTTCTCCTCCTCACCCTCTGAAGCTTCTCACTGTTGTTTCCTCATACTCTAAACACCCCCTTACTTAGCTTGCAGTGTAGCCCTCCCCATCCTCCCTCATCATTCACCACCCTGTACATCCTGACTAACCGTTTAACTTTCCTCCTGTCCTTCAATGAGCTCCACCCCATTTCTTTCATCATCACTGATGGCCTATAGTTCCCTTCTTCCTCATCCTGCCCATGCCTTCTCCACCTACCCTTCACCCATATTGCTGCCTTTCTCTGCACCTTTTCCAGTTCTCGCACCTCCACCTCCGGGTCCCATACTGCTGCAGCATATTCTAACATTGGCCGTAACATTGTGCCATACGCCTTCTCCTTCACCTCACACCTGACTCCATTCAGCACCCTTTCCAGCATATCCAGAGCCCTTCTTTCCTTTGCTACAATTCTCTCTACCTGTTTTTTCCACCTGAGGTCTCCCTGCAGTACAATCCCTAGATACTTATATTCTGCTGCTTTTTCTATCTCTTGTCGCTCCCATCTGTACATGTCCCTGCTTATCATCTTCTTCCTTGTGAACCTCACTACCTTAGTTTTTCTTACATTTTTCATTTTATTTTTTCTGGTCCACAACCATATCTTATTAATGTCCGCCTGGAAATTTCCGCCCACCTCTCCCAGCTCAGCATATACAACACAATCATCTGCAAACAATCTGATTTTTCCTCTAATCCCCAAACCCATGTCATTTACCATTATGGTAAATAACAAAGGACCCAGCACGCTTCCCTGTGGTACCCCTGACGTAACCTCCTCTTCCTCCGATATTGCCTCCCCCACTTTCACCCTCTGCCTTCGCCCCCTGAGAAAGTCCCCTATCCATTCCACTACCCTCCTGTCTGGTATCAGCGCCTCCACTTTCCTCATCAATGTTCCATGGGGCACCTTATCGAATGCCTTCTCAAAATCTATGAAGCAGGCATCCACCTGCTTCCCCTGATCAACTACCTGCACCAGATCCTCTAATAACCCAGCCAGCTGAGTCTCACATGATTAACCCCTCCTGAAACCATGCTGGGACTCCCCCAACCAATTCCTATTGTTCATTACCCTCACCACATACTGCACCACCAGCCTCTCCATTACTTTTCCTGTACTTGATGTGAGACTCACCAGTCTGTAGCTGCCAGGCCTCCCCCTATCCTCTCCCTGCTTGTGTATAGGTACCACCGTAGCATCCTTCCAATCTTGTGGTAACTTACCCTCTCCTAAGGCCTTTTTAAACAGCACTTCTAAATATTTCGCCAACTCCTTGCCATCAAACTTTAGTGCTGCGTTTCCTATCCCATTTGGTCCCCCTGCCTTACTGCTCTCCAAACCCCTAATTACCTTTTCTATCCCCCACTCCCTCATCTCAAACTCACTATACACCCCCCCCAAACCCTGTTTGTCCCCCTATTCCAACCCTCCTTTGCCTCAAACACTGACAAGTACTGTCCTTGCAGCAGCTCCCATTTTTCTTGGTCATTTATCGCATGCCTACCATCCCTTCCTGTTAGCAGAGGGATCCCTTCCTCTTCTCCCCTTAACCGCCTAACATACCTAAACTATTTCCCCCATTCCTTGCCTTTTCCTTCTTCCACAATGTTCCCAGAAATACATTCTTTGCCTGTTTGATCTTCCTTTCAAGCTCCCTACCCATTTGTTTCATCATTTCTTTAGATCTTATCATCCCTTCATTTCTCCACTTGGCATGTAATTTTTTGCACTTCTTCATTTTCAAAATCTCCTGTCCATAATATGGGGGATCTCCCCCAGTCCGTAACCTTTTCATTGGCACAAATTTCTCCAACATAACCTCCATTAATCTTCTAAACTCCCTCCACAACCCCTCTACACCCTCCTCCATGGACCATTTTTTAAACCTGTCTCTCAGGAAGATTTCTGCCCCCCTTCTTGTCTCCTCTCCCATACTGCCACACCAACCTTTCTGCCATTTGGACTTCTCTCATCCTGCCAATCCCAATTTCTACAACCGGAATATGATGGTCGCTTATAAAATCCAATACTATTGCTCCAACTACAGCATTCCTAGGTCTGACCAACACCACATCCAGCACTGACCCAACACCCTCCTCATTCCATCTCGTGTTTCTACTATCTGGACTAATCCTCTGTTGACTAATTGTGCTGCCATTCTCTGCATTATGCTACACATCCCTTCTGCACCCTCTACCCATTTCACCCCTGGCATATTCAAATCCCCTGCTACAACAACCAACTGCCTGTCCTTTAGTATATCGACCCTCTCCTTGATCATCTCAATTGCCTGCCATCCGTGTCCTGGTGGTCTATACGCTGCTATTACTACTACCACTCTATTTAATTTCCATTACCTCGACATCCTCACCACCCCATTCTACCGCCCCTTTTAGCCCTTTCTTTCCACACACCATTATTCCTCCTCCTCTCCCATCCCCGTCTCTTCTGAAGCTGGTGAACTCATCCTGCCTACACTCTATGTCCAGTACTTCCTCAGTCAACCAAGTCTCCACAGCTACCACTATATCCGCCCCATATCCTTCAACCTTTCCCCAGAAGCCCTCCAGCTTGTTGTACATACTCCTACAGTTCACCACCATTATCTTTATACTAGTACTCTGCTTTACCATCCTACATTGCTTACCACCTATCTCCACCCCTGCGGCCTCATCAATGCTATCCTCTCCATTTCTCTCCCCTTCCGTTTACTTGCTTCTAACTGGTTGATATTTCAACAACTGCTGCTCTGCCCTGACCCTCTTTATGCAGCCAGCTACTTCTCTACCTAGCAGATCACCTAGAACCCTCTTTCCCTGTTCTGTCAGGTGTTCTGTCAGGTGAACCTGGTCCCTCCCTACACTTTCCCAGCCTACCCATTTCCTACTATCTATAAATGTAGCCTCCAAATCCCTACACACCCTCTCATATACCTCACTCGCAGCCACTGCCTTCCTATAGGATACTCCTTTCCTAACCAGGACGCCATTGACTACTGCCCTAGCTCCAGGAAACTTCTCCCGCACTTTCCTCAGCAATCCCTTGAGGTCCCGCTCTACCTTCTGCCCCACCTCCCTATGAGCCAGGTCATTTCCCCCTACATGAATGAGGACGACCTTTGCCACCCTGCTACCTTTCATACCACTAACCCTTTCCTCCAAATCCCTGGTATTTGCCCCCCCAAAAGCTGCTTTATATGTCATTTCCTTCCTGATATTCCTCAGTTCCACCCCCTTTACAATAGAGCTGCCTAGAAAAACTACCTCTGGCTCCCTTCCTACAACCTTTTCCGGCTTCGTGGCTCTTTCAACCACCTGCCTATCCTTGTCTCCGGCCTCCTGCAGCACCCTTGTTTCCCTCCCTTTGGCCAGCCCTCCTCTTTCCCCTATGGCCCTGAACTGTCTACTTTGTCCTGCTTGCTGGTCTTTGCTAATCGCACACTTGCAAGCCTCAGCATACTGCTTCCTACCTTCTACCAATGCCTGTTCCCTGCTTTCTGATTCCCGTTCCTCTATTCCTGATTGCTTCCTGCCTCCTACTATCCCTTGCTACTATTTCTTGCTCCTCTAACCTTATTTGCTGTCTTATGTCTCCAACTATCTTATCCCTTTCTACTGCCTCCAAATCATCTATCCTTCTCTTTAATCTTACCACCTCTATCTCTACCTCCCTCCTCCTCTGCCTTTCCTCCTGCAGTTCCTTCTGCAGCCCTACTTGCATTCTGCCTAACTCTTCCTCTCTACTCAGCTTTTCCTCCTGTGGACTGGCTTTTATTTTCCTTAGCACCCCCTTTACATCTTCCAACTCCTCTAACTTACCCATCTCATTGCTGACCTTTTCCTCCAGCCTCTCAATCCTATGCATCATTTCCCTCTCTTTCCTGCTCATCAAATCTACCATCTCCCCTTTCCACCTCTCCTCCTTAGCCTCTTCCATTGGCACTGGCACACTCTCTACAAAGCTTCCCCTCAGCATATCCCAAATCCAGTTTCCACCTTCTCCACTTATTTGCGTTTCCTTCTCTACCCTCAATTTGTTCCCTACCACTGACACTAAACCCTTTCCCTCAGCACATTCCTCACACTTCCACTCATGTTCCTGTAGTGATTCCAGTTCCTCCTCCCTGATCCCTATACAGCCAACATGGTACCAGCCGCCACACTGGTCGCACTGCACACCACTATCTAACCTTCTCCACACCTTTCCACAGCCCCTACACTTACACCTCCCTACAATTATTATTATTATTATTTTTTTACAGTTTCTCTTAAAAAAAAAATAGTTTAACTAACTTAAAACTAAAACTACTCACCCTTATAACATACACCAAATATCTATGTATACACACACTTTCTTAACTAGCCTAACTTACACCGTACACCCTTTACACTCGTACAATAACAAAGGCCTCGGCCTCGTGCATACAATCTGACACTACTCCCTCCTTATAACTATTTACCACATAAAACACTAATCTTAACTCTCAAAACTCTAATTATAACTCAAATTACTACTCCACCTATATTTAAACCTATTGCTAGAACTAATCACAAGCCAAAACAACCTTAAATACGGAACAACACAACCTGTAGTCCATCAGTGGCGGCCATCTTGCCATCAAACAAAAAGGAGGAGAAATAATAATTGAATAAAAGGTGCGGTAATTCTTAAGAATAGAGGCTTTTCTGAAAGAAAAATTTTTCGGAAAGTGGTATAATTCTACTCTACTAATTACACAGAACACAAATTTACTAGGGGCATCATTTGACCAACATAAATCCCAAAAACGATAGTGGGGAGGGCTATGAAGATCAAGGTAATTGTGGGGGTTAAAAAAATACAAAATAGGTACATTTTCATTGTAAACTTTTACCCCTCAATTTCCCTAATCTTCATAGCCCTCCCCACTATCGTATTTGCTACAATTGTATTGGTAATACTGTAAATCTAGGTCATGTTCAGTTCAATTTCTTTGCAATTAAACATGTTTTCATGAGAGAATATTACAGTAATATTACAAATAGTAAAAAAAATATGTTAAATTGCAAAACACACACATTATTTCTCAGTGCAAATGGACTACACATGACAATAATTTATGGGAAAACTCCAAGCTTCGCTGATGTGTGACGCTTCGTGTCTCAATCCCCGAAAAAAATTACTGGCACGCCTTGGATCCCTGTTGTTTTGGGGATTTACTCCCCTGCTGGTGCTGGGACTCTGGCTTAATGCATTATGTTTGGCTACGCTTGTACAGTATTTTTTGCAATTCAACATATTTTCATCAATAAATATTAAATTATGTACATATGTTTCACTTGTTTTACCCCACAATTTCGCTGATAATAACCCTACCCAATATCGTTTTTGGGGCTTCTATTGGTTAAATATTGATGCCCCTAATAAATTTGTGTACTGTGTAATTAGTACAGTAGAATTATTCCACTTACCAAGAATTTTTTTTCCCAAAAAATTACTTTATTTTAGTGAATACTCACCAAATCACTCACCATTCATACAATGTATACGAATACGTACTCCAAAACTTTGGTCCATTTGACCACACTACACATACACATTAATCATTGCACATATATTATAATTTACCTTTTCCCTTGCTATAATAGCATAGAACCATTTGTAATTTCACACAATTATTAGATTTAACATTTCAAACAACATGAATTGCAATAAAACACATGTTTAATCACTCGTAAATAAGGAGCCTCAGACAGGACCAGTGCAAACCAACATCCAGCAATTTCCCACAATCCATCTGACGTCAACCAATATGAACGCACATGCGCTAACATGACGGTATATGTGCACGTGCAGTGTATTGAAAATAACATAACGGTAGCCTATACATCGCCTCCAAAGATAAACACAGTCTTTAAACGAGGCTCTGTCATCTACGATATCTAAATTTATTCTACTGGCAATACGTTTTATCCTCTCGTCAATATAGATGAGGTAAGCCTTGAGTAATTCACCAGAATTACATAATGTCTCAACACTGCTACATACCTGTGTTGTTTAACTGTATAAACCTGTGCCACACTATAAACATACCAAGAAAATTACGTTTTACACATTAAATATTTGTTGCAAACAGTATTCTTAAATGTAAAACATTTCAGCAACCCAACATAAATATATTCTAAGTAAATTATATGTATTTTATAGCATAAATGTAGCAATCTTGATCACCCTCCTCTCTATCACATTTTATTTCATTTTACAGAAAACTACTTGAAGCCCCTCCAAAATTCTTAGTAATTACATCTAGCATATCCAGATATTATTTTTCCGATTTTCGAAAAAGAACCTATTCTTAAGAATTACCGGTGGGGGTGAAAAAGAGATGGATATGGAGCAGCAACGGAAAGAAAGATAGGGGAATTGGGGGGGGGGGGGGGGGCGCCCTGAGAAAACACATTGGCCAACTACTAGACACCACATTTCCTACATGGAAAAATCAGAGTGGCCCCCCCACTATGAATCTAACCTGTTTCGCCTTGGTGGGAGGAAAGTAGTTTGAATATTACACCACCACAGGTCAATTTATGATGTATTTCGTACTCACCTATAAACAGTATCATCATAGTGTAATACAATCCTTAATGGGTGATTGATGCTTCGCTTCACCACAATATGGGCTGGTTCTATGTGGACACCTCGTATAACCTGAAAGAATAAAATACAGAAAACTATCAGAGCCCACCAGTAGCCACCTGCAGTACTACTTCAAACACACTTGGATCTCTACTAGTGTAGTATCCATTGTCGTGTATGGTTAGTATTTCTTAACCTTGGCATCGGGGTTGCGATATCCCTCCGTGTGTGCGCCGTTTGACGATTTGGCGAGTTTAATGGACTTCCGAATTTTCGACATTTCGTATTATAAATATTTTGAACTTTTGAGACTTATTCGATTTTTGTGGTATTTACTGGCTGTACAGGTTACATCCTAAGGCCAGGTGCTTTTGCACCGCATTGGAAGAAGTTATATAATTACAAGTTAAGAAAGAAGAGCAAAAACCATCGGATGACGTGAATAAGTTACTAAATAAAGTTAATTCTTACGATTCTTGTTGCGTGTATCACAGTTACAGCCAAACTAGAACTTTTACTAATAAATACAATGTATCCATTTAAGCCAGCTTAAAAGCGAACTCTTCGGAACACCGTCACAACTTACGACGGAAATTTCCCCCGTACCATTCCTTCCATAAGAAATCTCGTTATGTTCCTAACCAGTGAAATCGACCTTAACCTGGGTGACAAGGGTGTTAACCAACAAAACTCTACGAATTAAATAAGAATATAAGACTACTGAAATATTTATTATATTCTTATATTTCATTTAAGCGTCATGATAAAAGAAAACGTATTTAAATAGAGATCCAATACTATAAAAATTGTAAATTATACTTTAGCAATTACTTACTTCCTCTTCCTTCGGGTGAATGTGACTGCAGGGTACGTGACCCAAAAGTCCTTTCGTTGATACAACGAATATTGGCAAAAATACGAAATGAAATAATTTTAAGTTACGCCTATTTGCCATGATTTACAAACCATGATACTACTTTACAGGTGATGGTTGGATTGAGCGGAGGATACCACCAACAACAATTTTGATTCAAAACAAAAGACGTGACTTAGTCACTTTCCAATACTGACGATTTTACAGCCAGTACTGACTCTATGCTACTGGCCAACTTATGATCAGGCTGTAATTTACATTATTAAACTGTTTTACACTAGTTGGCACTATCGGAAAGTGGGGTAGTATTCATAGTAAAGTCCCAAGGCAAAGATATTTAAAACATGCCTAGTGCATTTTCAGTACAGTTATTTGTTTTAAAAGTAATTTTATTTACGCATTCCCTCATTTTTTTTAAAAGTAAAAACAAACATGGCGGTAATTTTGCCATTTTGTTAACATCTGCTAGATACAAAATACAAAATAGCACATTACCAAATACATCATCATTTTTGTATACAAAAACGGGTCACGTTATCATTTGTCTACAAAATATGCCAATTCGTTCCCTTATTTCTATGCACTCCATTGTACGTTGTAAATATTTGTGTTTTCAAATGTATTGTGTAATCATAAAAAAACAATATTTTTTTCTTCAGCTACCATGTGATTTTTACCGCGTAAAATGACAGTAAATGTAAGCATGTCGTGATCAAATTGTGTTGTGGTTTGTCTGTATGCGTGCGAAAAAATTAATTATTGTAAGAAGTGAAGATGTCTTCGGATAGTGAACTGTCAGAAGGAAAATGTGCATCGTCTCGTATTCTGCCAACGAAGGATTCGAAGGAGAAAAGGAAGCGGGGTACGAAAGTAGATATCTATTCGAGTGATGCGCCCAGCTCTCCTGAAGTCAGGGTTAAGAAAGCAAGAGCTTCCCACAAAGTAAAATCTGCCAATAAAACTAAAAGTTTGGAAGGTAATGAATCAAGTAGCGAAGATAGTTCTGCAAAAGAAAATTCAGATGGGCTTAGCAGTTCCGATCAGTCAACTGAAAATAAAAGTGTTGGTGCGAGTGCCAAGAATGAAAGGACAGAAGTGCCGCAGAGGTGTAGTGACAAGTTTGGAGATTCTTCAGACGATGAGGACAAAGCTAGCTCTTGTAATTCAACTGAACAACAAAGTCAAAAAGGTTCAATGAATGTTGGTGACAGCAATAAGTCAAATACAGATTCTGATTCATCGTTTTCATTGAAAAGTTCAAAGAAAGCAGATTCGTTCTCTACAGGTTCTAGTGGTAAAGTGCGTACAGATAAACGTAAATCTGTGCATGTTAGGAAAAAGAAAGCAAATAAACAGAAACTTTTGTCAAAACAAACAAAAAATTATGATTCCAGTGATGATGAATTTTCAGAGAAAACCAAATTATCTCATAAAGGAAACAAATCCAAGTTAGGGAAACAAATGAATGATGATAGCTTCGCGAAAGGAAATATAGAAGATAGCTCGCTAGAAAATAAAGAAGAACCTGAACACAATGATAAAGAGTGGGGATCTGCCAAGAAGAAAACTAGTTCCAGCTCAGTTGAAGACAGTTCACATAGTCGTGACAAAGTGAAAGAGGTTCGTGGTCCCAAAAAGCTTGCTCAGCAAAATAAGAAATTGGAGAGAGCAAAAAGCGAAACTGACCCAGAACTGTCAGAAAATGACGGGCAAACATCAGATTCTTCAGGGAGTGTGGAGTCAAGGGATTTAAAAGTAAAGAAAAACATTTGTAAACCTACAAACAAAACTGTTGACTCTAAAAAACAAATTAAAAAACTGCCCAAGAGGACCCAAAATAAGTCCTCGAAAGTAGCTACGAGCAAGCAGAAAAGTTGTGAGAGCATTTCAAACAGTGATAGTGGTTTAGAAGGCTCTGACATGGAGGTGGAATCTAGAACGTCAAGAAAAGTGGAAAATAATGAAAAGTTGAACTGTAAAATTGAGCGTAAGGAGTCTGTTAGTAGTTCGGGGTCGGATTCCGAGCTGCAGATAAAGAAGCAGAATGTGAAACATCCTGCATTCACAGGGTCCAGCTGCGATGGCGAACCTGATGAGCAAAGTAAAGAGACTCGGAAAGAATCTCCAAGCTCGCGATCGTCATTTTCAGATGACGAACCAAAAACAAAGAATGTGCACTTGGTGAGTTCGTCTGGTTCTGAAAGTGAAGATGGGACAAAAGCAGCCAAAAAGAAAGAAGTCAAAGAGAAAGAAAAGAAGAAAAGTAAAAATGAAAAAGATATGAGTGAAAAGAAAACAAAAACTGTGGAGGTATGTATCAGAAAGGAAAGGAATACTTTTAAAGAATAGCTTTAATAGAACACCAGTTGAAAATGCATGTCTTCGTCACAACAGTAGGCCTACAAGTAATGTAGACTACTATGTTTCACAATGTGAAAAAGTGGAATTCACCCTTAAGAAGATGTAAGAATCCTCATGTTTAAATAAGTAGGAGCTACAAACCAAAAACTTTTTTTTAAAGCTCAAACATGCAGTTCTCTAAACAAATTTTTAGATACATTAGTAAAGTCACTAAACTTCATAATTACATATCCAGGAGATATATATATATATATATTAAAAATTATGTACTCATTATGTATAATTATGTAGGCCTACCCAAGATAGCTGAGAATGTGGTTCTGGTGAGGCAGCCTGAGATCTGCATGTGTTTTCACAAAAATAAATGTAGGTCCTGCACTCATGTATGGGACCGGCATGTATTTGAGTTGCGTCCACCTACATGGTCTTCTGCTTTTATCATTTCGACCTTTCAAATTTAGGCTATGTAAAATGGGGCATTTGTGTTCAAAATAATCAAATAATTAAAGTTACTAGCAAAAATATAAAAGTTTAATACTAGACAAAATGCGGGTAATCTGAATTTTACAAAACCCAGTCCACACGTTTACTATAAAAAAAATTGTGTTTAATGTTACTGCTTCTGTAACAAAGTGAGCCAATAAATGACCTGTTTCATTAGTGAAATGTGTCTAAATCTGTTTTCTTGAGCTAGTCAAGAGTGGTATAGTTCAGTACAGGAGCAGACTTAAGGGGTGAATGCCTCCACTGGAAACAGTAAGGGATTCTGGCTGCAGTTGTGGGAGGAGGCCTGGAGGTATGGAATGCCCTCCAAAGAAATGTTCAAAATGAAATCTAAAAGGTTCCGCCTCCCTGCAGCTGTTTAGAGCATTTAAGGCCTTGAAACGTGTGACCTCTAAGGCCAACGCTTGTTCACTCACTGCTTGCCTCATCACCTCTACGAGCAAGGTGCCTGCCCGACTGACGTCCAGTCTTTCCTTCAGTGACGCCTGAACTTGACTTTTAAGCGACAACCCTTTATTTTTTATTTTGCTTGTAAAAATAAAAGCATGCTGCATATCCAAATATACTCAAGTTTCTGTACCCCCATATAGAAAATTTAGCAGCTGAAGTTGATTCTGAAAACATCCTGCTATAAGCTTGCCCATTTTCACATCAAAAAAAATTATTATTGGAGTTGAAATGAAAACTTTAAACTTGTCCTTGGGTACAGAATGTTTATTAAATGGTTTTTGTGTTCAGGCACCATTACAAAATATCTAAATATTTTTAAATTGCATGTTTCCTATCAATGAACCTCCATAACGCCAGCCAGGTGGAGTCCATAGTTGGCTTTTTAAAGCAGCGTGCGCACTGCATCAGTTCTGTTCAGTCATAGTATGTTTCGTTCATTTCTGATCAGTACATTTTAGTCGTGCAGTCGCACACTGCCTCCACCCTCTTCCTTTCAGTTTGGAAGTCTCTGTCAATAAAAACTGTACATATTGATCATTCTGTGGAAAATTTAAATTACAAAGAGTGTTTCAATAAAGCAGCCTAAGCAATTTTTAGTTACAGCTGTAGCGGGAAGTAAATAAATAGTAGTACGTAGCCTACTATGTTCCAATGAATAACTGTGTTCAGTATTTTGTGGTAACATATTTTGCCAATTAAGGGTAACATTTTGTATTAAATCCATTATAGAATACATATTTCAATAAATATATGTTCTTACAGTACCCAAATATTTAGGATTTTTTTTGGTGTAATATTTTTTTGCAATGTGTATATTTTAACATAATTTGGTTAAGTGCCCCTAGTAAATTATTTTTCATTATTCTATTAATGTTTTTTAATGGTAGTTTTTCACAACTCATCCATTTAATTAAATTAAGATTTTCAGTTCTTAAAACCTAAATAGGTACTTAAATCTTGTTTTTCAAAGAGATTTTTATGTTATAAATTTCTTTTAATAATTTTCATATTGTAGGCGTAATTAATTCTTTTTCAGTTTTATTTTAATTGTATTTTATTCTCTTGTGTTGAGAAATGTCCAGAATAGGGGTTTTTCAGAAATAATAAATTTATTTTGTGAAAAGTGGTATAGTTCCACTCTACTAATTACACAGAACACTGATTTGCTAGGGGCATCAAGATATGACCAATACAAGTTACAAAAACAATAGTGGCGAGAACCATGAAGATCAGGGAAATTGCAGGGTAAAACGAATAAAATATATGTACGTTTTCATGATAAAATTTTACCCCGCAATTTCCCTCCAGTTCATAGCCCTCCCCACTATCGTATTTGTAACTTGTTTTGGTAATATTGTCAATTTAGGCATTGTTTTGGTTACATTTTTTTTTGCAATTAAATGCATTTTTGTGACACTATATTACAATTATAGCACAAATAGCACGCACATACGTTAAACTGCAAAACATATACACATTATTTTTCAGTACAAATGGGTTACACTTGAACATTTGTGGGGAAACTCCAAGTTTCGCTGATGCGTGACCGTTTCGCGGTCAGTACCTAACAAAGAAAGCCGGCATGCCTTGAAACACTGTTTTAGGGATTTATTCCCCTACTGGCACTGAGGACTCTGGCTCTGTTCATAATGTTTGGCTGCGCGTGAACAGTAATTTTATTTGCGAGGAGGCTACGCTTGAACATCATTTATACATATCAACTATCGTGAAGTTAAGTCTTCCGCGTATGACATTTCTCGTGGCAATTGACACACTCACATGCAATACTGCACAGGTAAAATCATTGGAATGTAATAAATTTCAATATAACAACAAAATTAATTACGTTACTCACCCACTCAATCGTTGCTCTTACGTCTTTGATCATTAAGCACGACACACTGTGTATTCTATTTGACAATACTCTATACACACTCAAATTACCGGACAAATATTATAATTTTGCTTTCGCAATGCATATATTAGAATAGAAACACTCGTCTTTTTGAGTAATTATTTGATTTAACATGTCTAACTGAATTAATTGCAATAAAACACACTTTCAGGCACTCTTTCGCAAACACATGACTGGTAAAACACCAGACATCTTACATGACCTTTGCACAATTCAACTGAGATGAGACGATGCGCTGCCACTCCAGGCATGCAGGGGCAGGGAAGAGAAAATGGGAGAAGGCCATTAACCCGCAGAAACAGGACAGATGTTATGTGTGACCCGATAAGCGGTCCCGCTACAGAACTGACCGCGTGAGCAAAGAAGAGGCGTGAGTCCAGAGGAATAACCCAGAGTAAAACCCAAAGAATGACTGAGGATAAGTCCCCCTTACATGAAGCAAAAGTTTTCCTTTCTGGAAGATGGGTCTACATCGCTTCAGGGGGTGGGCAATTGACGCATGTCTCACTCCTGCGCACTGCATGTGCACCTTCTACTTTTCAACTTCACCCCATCATCACACGTTGATAATAATTAGGGGCAAATCACACGCTGGTAGGCAATAAATCTTGTGCCTACAGGGTTGGTCCAATCATTACGGACAATTACAGACACGTAGAGAAAATATTGAAATTGTACTGCCCACTCAAAAGTGGACGTGCGGTTGCCACTCTCGAGGAAGAAATTGTATTATCCACAGAGCCACCGACATGGCCGAGCGGAAGAAGCTAGTTGGCAAGGATGCTGCAAGATGGCAGCACCCTGCGGCCGATGTGGTCACTGCTGCCCGAGCCTCGTGGAGAGGCAGTAAATATGTCATCAGCCTCCCGACAGGGAGATAAATTGTGGCACAGCATACTACCCTAATTTAAACAACCCCTGCGAAATGAGGTTAGCAACCCCTGCACCCCTGGGGCAGCTGCAAACTGAATTTTTCTTTGTATAAGTCTGCACAAGACTCTCCAGGCCTGCGCAAGATTCTCCAGTCTTTAAAAACTCCCCTAAGTCTGCACAAGGCTCTCCTGTTGCAAAGTAACACTACCAGCTCCAAGAAGCTCTCCATCTCCAAATGCCGCAGCACACGGAGAAAACCCATACGAGATTGGAATAATCTCCCATGACGCCATCAAGTCGTCCACTCCATGCAGTCAGAGGCATCTTGACGTCCCTGCACCTGTTACCTCATTACCCAGAGTGAATCATTCAAACTCAGCGGTAGTAGGTAGTATCGTCGTCCCTTCTGGACTACCACACCTCGCTACGCGAACCAAATTACGATTTAGAAATTTGAAATTAATTATTCGTTTTTTATCTGCACATGGAGGTTTGCCTTCACCTGCATTCATGTAATAATTAATTAATTCAATTTACTTTTTGAGTACAGAGCCAGGCATCCCCTTGCTTTTCAAAAGTATTTTAATAAATATGTTTGTGTCCAAATTGACTCTAAACTATTTAATTAATCTTAAACCCCAATCAGGTACAAGGTATATGTGTATTTTATGTCAGTAAATTTTGTGGTTCTTTAAAACCAAGCAACCGCTCCATGATAAACACAAATGGGCTGAACCATCTTGGAACTCCTGGCATCTGAATAAGGCTATAGTCTGCACAAGACGTGGGAGCTCCTGGGAGGTGTATGGAACGTCCGAGCTTACCTAGAGATATGCTCACAGCTATCCAGATTGTCTAACCCGCTCATTACCTCGGATCGTCTGAACAAGACCGAACCCCCCCTATAACTGAGTATGGTACATTTTTAGATTCCTTACTAGGAATCTGTTGGCCATGGACTGTTATAGAATACTTGAGTAATCTAAAGCCTCAAGAATCCAGACCGGAACATAGCCCCCCACCATGGCCGTGCCCTATCCATAGTATTCCCACTAACACGTGTCGAATACATACTGCCGCCAGAAAATTGATAACTGTCATAATTTCCCCTAAACCAGCACGTCGTTCCCTTAAAGGGTAAATTACATTGGGCGAGCTTACTAGGTACTAGCAGGCAAATTCACTAGCTGCTAGTAAACTCGTCCAATGTAATCAAGTTCACTAGCTAACTAGCAGGTAGCTAAGCTAGTGCGAGTAAAGTTGAAAGTGGGGCTAATTTTCTCGCTACTCGCTGGTGTGGGGGCTACCTAGCTAGTAAACTAGTTGTGTGTAATCATAGTTGCTAGTGAAATCGCTGTGAGTGCCCTAGTGGTTCCTGGTTTCAGTGTCTACAAAATGTTGACAGAAATAGTTCGCGCGGGAGTCGTTTTAGCTCATGCTATAAAAAAGGAGTTAGAAAAGAAAAGCAGAAATTGAGGAGTAGAAAAGTGTGGGTAAAAGCATGGATAGAAAGGTGTGAGAAATTTGGTGCATCAAGCAATTTACTGAAGGATGAATATCCTTGTAGCGTACTGGAATATTTTGAAATTAGACTGTACCCACTTTGATGATTTACTGCAGATTGTAGATGGAATGCTCAAGAAACAAGATACGACAATGAGGACGGCAATCCCAGTAACCGCAAAATTGGAAGTTACACTACATTATCTAGCAACTGGTGATTCCTTCAAGTCTCTAGAATACCTGTTTAGAGTTCCGGAGCCAACAATTTCAAAGTTTTTTCCTGAAGTGCTCTTTGCGATTTTTCTCACACTTCAGCCATTCATTGAGGTGAGTAAAAAATAAATAACTACGAATTAACAAAATTTTTTTTTTGCAAGAATGTATTTGCCAAAAGTATAGTTACACTATACAGATACAGTTATATATTAGTAAAGTTTCAATTCAATTGTAGACTACTGCAGTGGAGTACTTGGTCCAAACGTATTCATCATAACCTCATTCAAAACGTCATGATCGTCGTTTGAAGAGACGGAATGCGAAGCAAGTGAACGGTCAGACGATGGTGAAAATGAAACATCGAAAACTTGTGGTGTTTTTGAATAAATCACATTCTCCAAAGAGGAAAGCTTGGAACGAATGATACTGTTTTGAATTTCCTGCTGTAGTAAGATGGTTTGTCACTGTGGTAGCTGATGAAGCTCAACTGCAACAAACTTTCCGAACTGGTCATACGGCGTCTCCTCTGCTGCATTCTGTGCAATACTGCCCAATCGGTTGAGCACGGCTGATATTTCAGAAGATGGTTGTTCAAACGCTGCTCGTTTTAAACCTTTTCATTGGCGTCAATGGTGGTCTAATTTTTGCGGGCAACTTGTTCTTGAATCGTTCGTCTGGGCAGTTGTTGTCATTGGCGGTCTCAACAGATTCCCTACAGCTATCACTGCCCTCATCTGGCTCTGTTTCTTGACTGTTTTGTGATAGATCCTAGAAATAATACAATCATGTTACATATTTAAATTAATTAAAAATATTCATTTATTACTATGATTGTTTTCAGGTACCTAAAACAGTTGATGAATAGAAAGAAATCAAAAAGACATTCTTCCAGCTTTGGAATTTTCCTAGAAGTTGTGGGGCCATCGACGGGAAACACGTCATCATTAAAAGACCTACATGTTCCGGTTCAGTCTACTTCAATTACAAAAAAAACCTATAGTATCATATTATTTGCTACGGTTGATGCCAATTACTGCTTCACTTACATCGACGTTGGTGGAAATGGCCGAGCAAGTGACAGCGCAATATTTAGAGATAGTACTCTGAGCATTGCAATGGAAAGCAATACTCTTGGGATGCCTGAATACGCCGTTATTATTGGAGATGATGCTTTCCCTTTAAGATCAAATCTACTGAAACCTTGCAGTAAAACTGCTCTCAGTGCTGTGGAAAAAACAGTTAATTATCGTCTATCCGTTGCTACAAGAGTTGTAGAGAATGCTTTTGGCATACTTGTATGGCGGTTCAGAGTATTTTCAAGACCAACTGAGTTGAAACCTGAAACTACAGATAAAGTCATTTGGGCGGACTGCAGTGCATTCAGGTTAAGATGAGCATTTCTCTGGAAATACCCTTGTGTCTGGTAATTAGGGTATGGTCTGTACAGAACTGGCACAAATTGATACTGGTAGGGTGCCAGGTAAGGTGGTGGTTGTGGCAAATCAACAGGAACATTTATGTTAAAAGAGGTACCAGATTTACTCTCTGACTGATTGGTGTTACTTTTATTTCAATGTTCCTTGCTTCCCCTATAGGTGTCGTCTTTATTGTTTTGATTTTTACCACTGCAATCTGAGTTAAACCAGTTAGAATTTCCTCTGCCTCTTCTGCCCGTAAATCCCTATGTTGAAACTGCTCTGAATAAAATTAACATTGCTGTTATAATTGTCTTGCTCATACTGACAACCAAGTATGTTCACCCTAGGATTACTGTTTTTTTTAATATTGATTTGATTGAAATTTGCAGATTTGGTTCTCTTGAAGTTTTGTACAAAGGTGGAGCATGATTTTGGTAATGTCGTTTGTGTTCCCTAGACTGATTTGAACACATTTTCCTTTCTAGCGGGTCGAGTTGCAAAATTTACTATCGGAACTCTGTTATGTCTCTGAATAATCTACCTGCCCACTGAAGCTGATATTTATAGTGTAGTTTTGACTACAGAATTTCAACATATTCTTTTTCTCCCATAGGTGAAGACAGGGGGCGTGTTCTTTTAAATATTTCACTAAAATGTTCTTCAAGTTATTTGTTACTTTTTGGATCAAATTTTTCCAAATGCAATTGGGCTCGCAAGTTGCCCTGTATCTTCACAATCCAAAATTGTTCAGGAAAGCATCGCAAAAAGCTGCATAGGAGTGGATTTTATCCTTTACAGCTTCCCACCAGTAAAATGCTTGGACTTTAAACTAAGGCTTAGACACCTTAAAATATCCTGGTCAGACAATGCAAACAATTTGGAACATTCCTCTAATTTATTTAAATACATCACAGCATTTTCAAACAACTTTCCAGCAAAATTAGGGACACTATCGACCCACTATTTAGCTGGACAATGCAATAGGGTGGCTGTAGGACTGTTAATTGAACCAGACTGTACAGGAGTTGTAACACACTTGCCCTCGATTTGAGATGTACTCAATAACAGCCAAACATTAGCGTTATCTGTGATGTATGCATTCTCAAGATTTTTCTCTGGAATTTTGTATGCTGGTTAGCAAACTTTCTATGCAATAGTTGATGTTTGTAGTTTTGTTATTTACATCACTGATCTGATTCTGCCACTTTTCTTTAACTGTCTTGTTCGCCCTTTCTGTTTGTGATAATCGAGCTTCCACATGTTTGCGCGAGTGACATTAAATGTGCATCAACATTGTTCAGTAAGGTGACATTACCTACATGCGCGTCTGAAACTCTCGCTTTCTCTACTTCTGCGAGCGGTGTTTCTAATCTTGATAGCTGTATGACGACTTCTACATGCGTCGTCTCAATCTCTCCTTGGAACTGACTGGTTGTGTCAACAAAATTTTTATTTTATTTTATACACATCATCCTGGACTGTGTTTATTTATAGAGATGTATTTTCTACGAGGTTTTCGATTTGAGGAGCAAGTTTATGCTTAACGGCGTCTGTTTGTGAAGGAAAATCAAATCTGAGCTGAACTATCATGGTATCCTGAGGTAAAGCATGCTTTTCAAATTTGTTGTTAATCACTTTGATCTCTTTTCCTAGCTCTGCATTCCTAGTTAGTATTTCGCCTTTAATTTCTTGGAATCTGGTCGCTGTCTCCATTTTTATTTAGTCTTTTATTTCCAAGAACTGCTCATCAAGTGTGCTAGCCATATTCATAGCACTTTCATTAAATTTCTTTTCGAAATTTGGCAGAGTATTAGCAGTATTCTCAGCATTTTTTGTTTAGTTTGACGCTGTCGGGTGAGACACAAGACGAACGATGACACAAATACTTACTGGTAATTTGGGCGCCAGCGGTGCTTCCCAATCACCGCACTATTGAGATTCAGGGTTCTCAGGGATGTTGTGGGTTCTGTGTGTCCGTCTCACCCATGCGTATTTACAAACAATAGATAAAACATATGTGGCTAGGACACTGTCACTACTAAATAAAAAAATTAAGTTCACTGTAGACTTGTTTTTAATGATATTGTTTATACACATCAACGTGCCAACGAAATGGTTATTTCGGTCATGACTAGTCAATTCCGCTTGGGTTTTCCCCAGCCCATAATTAATCTAGCTCACGCCTAAATGGATGATCTCACCGAGGTGCGTGAAAGCCCAGCCTTCACATGGGAAGAGGGCCGACAGCCGCTAGGGTGGACTGACGGTTTTTCCCTCAAGACAGGACACGGTGAATTACAAATGAATGCCCTTAATACACATTAACATGAGTGATTACTCGGCATCACTAACTCAAACTCGTCGGGGCTCGCCCTCCAGTACGTGGTTAGTGTGGTGACAGCCTATACACAGAGCCGGCTAGGATGGGACTAATTGCACCTTATACTAATTACACAATTACATAGACCCTTGAATGATACATGAAAGAAGATGGGACACGAGATGAATATTCACAATAAACACACACATGTGTGTAAACAAGCTTAGGTGGCGCGGATGCCGCTGGATGAAGTTCGTAGCATACCACGTGGTGCAGGTGAGATTGCAATATTTCTGCGTGGAAACTGTAAACTAAATTCAGATAAAATATTATTTGTGTTTGGCAAATGGTTCTCTTTACGATTAGCATTGTTACAGGCTTGTAACATGCATGATTGCGGTGAAATCAAACACTACTGTGACCACGTGGTCAAGTACAAAAATTATCAAGTTACATGAAGAATACATTGAACCCTGAATAAAACTGACAAAACACCCTGAAATAAATTATTGCGCATACTATGTTATATAAATAAGCTCTTAAAACGCAATGATGGTGTATACAAAGACTTGGCTTCAGTCGGCCATGTGGTTATATGTGATGTTGCCGTAAAATATTCAAACACGGAAATTACCCTTAAATACATACAGAAAAATAAAGCTCTTAAAATTGCGTGTAGCAATTATGCAGAAGTTAAACTGAAATGCCATAAACATAGGCAGATGGCGTCTGATTCAAATTGCGTGGGTCACGTGACCTCTCCGACATCTTTCTCCTACTTCTCCTCGATTAAGTTAAAAATGCCACAAGGGCGTAAGAGATTAGGAAAGCGGGAGCATAATGCTGGGGAAAATGTCTGGCAAAAACGTACGCAAGCAAAGATTAACCGGTAAACTACATGGACTATGGAAACCTACATCAGTGAACAAAAGTTGTAGTGCGCACGTGACAGGGTCTAACCTCGCCAGCTCTCTTCGACAGACTGTCCAGATACAAGCGTCGCACGGACCTATCATGGCCGCCTACGGGGTTAACATAAGCGAAAGTGCTATGCACGTCGAGTGAAATATTTTATAGTGAAAATAAAAATGGCACAAATTAAATTAGACATTGTTTTACATTTCTATAATTTTGTTACAAATTACAATATAATTTTAAGGTCTCTTTGTGATGGCGTTCATGCCAGAATATTAAGTGTTCTTAATCTCGGCGCCGCAGGCACTTTGAATATTCATAACCAAACAATTAAAATTAGTACAAGCACTTTAAAACATTTTAAGACATATTAAACACAGTAAAGGCAATGCAACACATTTTACCCTGAAATTAACATTTGTAGGAAAGTTAAAAAAATGTTGGCCTCTTTGCGCACGTGAGCGCCGTCATGGGCTCTAGCGCCGCTGGCTGTTAGCCGGCGTCAAGTTGTATTTCAAAATTTTGCAATGTATTAGCAGTATTCACTGTATTTTTATAAAATTTAATAGCAGTATTCATGACATTTTCATTTAGTTTAGTTTTGAAACTTTGCATGTTAGAGTTCATTTGCAAAGTGAAAGATTTCATCAATTCCATTAATTCTGTTAAATAAGTTAGAATTATTACCTTATGTGGTTTCTTTTTCTGCCTCTTCACTCTTGACATTCTCGGGAGAAATTATTTCTCTAAGCTCGTGTGCTTCATTAGTACTTCATGCCTCATGCAACCACATTTCTTCCCTGGCACCAAGGAATGTCATACTGTCGCCGGCTCCATGCACCAACAGACTAGGTTCCCTAACTGTAACATTGCTGAGCGAGGTACTTAAAAATATGCCTTGTGTGAATGTGTGGGATTAATGTTCAATCAACAAAATAAAATACAAGTGACAAAGAAACTGACAGGATTCTGCTTCTTGTCGCAACAGCTATATGGCCCCACGTTGAGTGCCAATTTTTTATGTGTATTCCCTCTCTCCGAATACACACTATGGTAACGTGATGTGGTGTAGGCCTATGTGGCGTTAAATGCTATGATTACATCAGCAAGAAACACACACCTCATCAAAACATACAAAATAGAGAAAAACATAAACATTTAAACATATTTATTACAAAAGCACAAGGAAATATTAGTGTGAGAAAAAATACTGATGCTGCCCTTAATTAAGTTAGCCACCTTGAAGAGCACATACAATAGAATCCCGTTGTAGCGAGCACGGCAACTGCGAGAACACGGGTATAACGAGGTCTTTTTAAGGAACTGTCAAAAATTCCCGAAAAATATTCCATGAAAAATTGTAATTTTACAAGTTGAAACATATGCAGCGAGATTGTGTGAAGCAGGCTTGCGGCGGGACTCGTGACCATGTGAAGCGTGCTTTTGTTATCTGTGTGCTGTAACCCCACTCCCTCGCCCCGCCACCTCTTTTCGCTAAGTACCTGGTGCCTCTCTCATGTGTTGCATTCTTCCGCCTTGCCACCCAACTCTCCCTCTCTTGCAAACCAGGTACATTATTCTATAAATAGAATACCGCACTTTCTACCTTGACACCGTTTTCATGAAGCAGTTCTGCTTTTCCGTAGTCATTCACGGTCGTTGTGTTGTCAACTGTGTTTGGTTTCAAACAACTTGGCATGTGTGGGTCGACCGTTATTGTTAAATGAAAACAAATTTAATTTAAATATGACAGTCCAACTGATAGTTGGAATTACAGCTACATATAAACAGATTTTCGCCATTTTTTTTCCATAGTGTGGCATATTTGGGCCCGCGCAGCGCACACTTTATTCGACCACACCAGGTCGCTGACACTTCAAGGTCAGTAGTTCTGTTATCAATTTCTGGCTGCCATGCCTGCGCTGCAAACATGTAAAAATCAGCCACGGACTTTATTTGTATCCGGGTGGTTTTTCTAATGCGAAGGGAATAGTTTACATTTATATTAATTTTTGTTTAGTACGAATGCATAATGGGTAAATAAGCCAGGCAAACTGCTGCATTTAAACTTCAGGTAATTGCGTATGCAGAGGAACACAGCAATAGAGAAGAGGGCCAAAAATTCATTGATTGTGAGTTTAACATGCATATCATGTTTTCTCAATACCGGGCTGCTGTTACGAAGCGAACCGGACCTGTAACAATGGCAGTATGTACCGTCAGACAGCTGCCCCGCTCGAGGATCTAGGGCCAAGCGACAGCAGCAAGACACCGTGCCTGGCTGTGCTACAGAGGACTAAACTGTGCTCCAAACGATCTAGGCACTCGTCCAGTTACGTTGACACGACAGTGTTTTCATTGCTAGTCCCAGCACACAAATGATTTAATTTTGAATATTTATCTGCATATCTATTATAAATAAATTTAGTGCTGTGTTATTTAAAAAACACATAACTCCTGCGGTTGGCGAGGGTTTACTTACAGTAGATGTCATTTTAAAGTTTACGTGCACGTGTCTTGGCTATTCCTTCCGTAATTCATGAACCCAAATTTTTTGCACAAAAATCGTGTAAAATAGGTACGAAAATTATGCCAGTAAATCTGGGTATTTGGTTTGAGGCGATCGTGCGAAGCTGTGGCGGACGAGTTATCGCTTGCAGGGTAGTGCTTGGGAGGCCGAGTAAGCGATAGCGGGAAATGCTGTGTAGGCCGGGCAACTGATTGCGGGACAATGCTGCATAAGCCAAGCAACTGATTGCAGGCTGAATCGCTATACCTACGTGGTGCGGTCAGTTTTTCTACTCATTTTCACGCAATCAGTTTTCGTATTGTAGGAAATTTTTTAATTAATGGTGGTTTGAACACAATTTAAAAGCAATCTTAGGGTTAATTTTAAGTAGTAGGTCCTACTGGGTATCAAAATCGGTCTAATTCGGACACAGCAAGGACACGCTTATAGCGAGAATTGAACCTGGAACTGTGACATCTCGCTATAACAGGAGACTACTGTAATTACTGGGGAAGGTTCTCTCCGTTAAAATAAACTGATTTAAGTTGGGTGCCCAAAAAAAAAAAATTAAGTATGCTTTAATCCAAGATGGCAAAACCGAAATTCACAAAATTACTAATTAAAAATTTGGCTATCAAAGGCATGATGTTATCTTAGTTTCCACTGGGTAGCATTTATGACAGGAAGATTGTCAATTTTCATCCAAATGTCTTAACAATTTTCAAACTTAAATTTTTAAATTTCAAGTTCACATGTTATAAATTATGAGATGTAGGCTGATGTACGTCTCGCGTGTCAAGTCGGACCATGGAAATGGATGGTATTCCCTCGCCATGCTGCTGCTGTTGCCGTAACTTGCCATAGAAACACTAAAAGAAAATCTACATATTTTTGTTTTTGAGGGCCTTTTCCATACGTGCCCACGCTTTCACAAGCGTAATTAACATTTCTTTCGGCATTGTTAATCTACAATTTATGATGCCGCAAGATTTCCAAATCTCAATTCTCGGAACCCTACAACTTACGTCGTGCTGCGATGAAAGTATAACCGAAAGTCATTCAAAATGTCAAAGACATACCAAAATGTTATACAGCAACAACAAAATGTACTGGGAGAATAAAATATGCTACAATTACTCACATATCAAAAGGCTTATTCACTATAACATTTTGCTATATAAAATAAATTAAACTACATTTAACATCTCTGTGCAACTAATAAGACAAATATTCTTAAGTTTTAAGATGACAATACAGTAATATCATTTAATTGTAAAAACTTAAAACATTCATTAATCTTTCTCGAAAAAAGGTAAGTTGGATGACAAATTTGAAATATAAATTAGCTAGGGCTCACTTTAAAGAGTCTTTCCAGTCCAAATAAAATCACTTATATCAATTAAAATTTCAAATGGATTAAATATAATTACTTTCTATATTGATGACATAACCTGCTCTGCAAGGAAGGACCCAAGGACCAGGGAACTAGGTCACCTACAGAAATACAATGTTGGAGCCCCATTTGAGAGGATGGCAGTAGATATTCTGGGTCCCTTGCCTGTCACAGAGAGGGGTAATCAGTATCTACTAGCTACCCAAGATAACTTTACTAAGTGACCTGAGGTCATTCCCCTCCTAAACCAGGAAGCACATACTGTGGCTGAGGCACTAGTAGAGCATATCTTCTTGAGGTTTGGGCTGCCAACTCCATTCCTATCAAGGATGAAACTTTGAGGCTGCTGTGTTCCAGGAGGTAACAAAGACCCTGGGGATGAAAAATACTAGGACTACAGCCTTATATCCTCCGTCGGATGCAATGGTCGAGAGGCTTAACTGCACTCTTGAATAGTACCTGTCAATTTTTGTGGCAGACAACCAAAAGGATTGGGATTTAAAGGTGTCATTGTTTCTCCTTGCTTACTGTTCAGCAGTTCACGAGTCCACAAGAGTAACACCATCAAGGATGCTATTTGGAAGATAGCTACACCTTCCTAGTGACCTGCTGTTTGGCTGACCGACAGAAGAAGAAGGTGTAGCACCTGATTATGCCAGCGAGTTACATAACAGACTAGTTGGCATTCATGATTTTCCTCAACAGCACCTCAGAATAAATAGTGACAGGATGAAGAGAAAGTATAAATGAATGTCAGGTGAGGTATTTCAAGAAGGGCAACTGTACAGAAATTTTGGGAAAACCCCTACAGGATTCTCAATAAGATCAATGTAGTTGTCTTTCAGATTTGTCGTCAAGGCTCTCGGTCAAATCTTAAGGTGGTACACATGAACAGACTGGCACTCTATGAAGGTCATGATATTGCACTGTCCGGGAGGAACAGACTTGAGGAGGGGGCAATGTTACGTGCTCGCTGCTTTGTCTCATGCAAGCAAGTGTAAGTGAAGGACAGAGCATTTATGCGACAGCAGCAGCGAGTCACAAGGGATGTTTTGAATGACAGGTGAATGATAAACCAAGAACTGCGTATCTGTTACATAAAGTAAGCCAACATGATAATCTTTTTTGCGGTGTGCGCTGATGACCTTGGTTTTATTGAGTTTCTACATTTATCTGAAGAATTTTCTTGTGAAGGCCAGCAAAGTATAAATAGTGCTGTAAGCCTTAGGGCCAAGTGTTGAGTGGATGAGAGGCTGGAGTTTTGGTGATAGACGACAAGCGAGAGAAGTGACCAACAGGAGGAAAATTTGCAACTGCAAGCATCGTGGTAGTGAGGAGCACAACTGGCAGGCTGTATTTAGGACTGGATGAGTGAGTGAAAGACATTACAAATGATGGCAACTGACAGACTGATCATGTGTTAATATTGAGTACGAGTCAATTGGCTATAACCAGAGACATTGAGAAGGATGTTAATTAGATTTAAAATAAACATTAAATATTGCACTCACTTAGAAATAAGAAGATTAATAGTAAAGATAGAAAGATTAATGCTGAAAATAATAGCTGTGTGAATAAATTATAATCAAACTTAGTTCATTAATTTTTTTTATCAAGACCTCCATCTCTCATGAACTCTGATACGCTCCTCAGGTGACTTGTAACATTATGTTTAGCTGCTAAGGACATGTACTTAAGACATCTTACAAACACCACTTTTTTTAAGCCCTCCAACATAGTCAAAAACTTATCTTTTCATACTGTAGTGTCCTAAACACTTGCTGATCAAGGAGGCCCCAACATTTTAAAACTGTGGTTATGACTATGGGACATACTTTCCAGCGTAGTTATGCTTTTTCTAAGCATAGTGCTAAAGTCAAAAATCTACAGCCATCTCCCTGGGCAACTTAAAACTTCTTGGAAAAGGATCTTCTTAACTTCAGAAGCTAACTTTTCCCAAACCTACACTATAATTTGCAAAAAAATAAAGAATAATTTTACGGTATTTTTGATATTCATTCTTTATTATTCTGCCTGTGAATATTTGCTTCACAAATACTGAGTGTGTAATAATATATGTAAGATACAGGAATTGTGACGTGTGTGGTGATTGTGAACAATGTTAGACACAAGGGAAAAAGGGGGTGGGGGAGGGGAGTTCAGTGCATTAAGTACCGTGTACCGACTTGACGTAACCTGTAACTGTACCTACATGTACTGTCAAAAGTTTCACCAGGTGCAATAAACATAGTTACATCATTGTAAAATTATGGTGTCCTTGCTGACTTAAAGTCCACATTTGTATGCAGCGTGGTGAAAAGTATGCCCGTCATTTCACTGCCTTCTGCATTTGTGTTAACACACGTATGCTATCCATCAATTTTTTGCCTTGCTGACAAACTTCCACGTGAGCAAATCCTGGAGATGCCATTTACAGTTATTGTTTTAGAACCCACTTGTGATTAGTAGGCCATGTTGTTTGTCCACTGAGAAAATATCTTAATTTTCTTAATTTGTGTGTGATGGCAGGACCCACACAAATACAGAGCTGTGATACGTGCCAAGCGCTATGTGAAGGAGGCAGGGCTGCGTATCCAGAACTATGCATCGCTGTGGGCAGGCTGCCACAGCAACAAGGCCAAAGCACAGGCCATCATTGACTTCCTCCACGAGAACGGCTTGTCTGGTGAGAGGAACTCCATGACACTACTACTGCAGTGCCTTCTGCTCGTGTTCATTGTAGACTTCTGTGTGGTTGTGAAAAGTTCTAAGTTTCCCCAATGTTCTTTTTGAAAATGTGTTTCCCTTCAAATAACTGTAACTATTTCAGACCCAATTTAATTTACGTTTTGATGTGTGTTGTGCTTCATTCAATAGAACACTTGTTTTGTTGCCACAACAAATGATTTATATAAGCCAATCATAATCATAACATAGACCAGTAGTAAGAATTGTGAAACAGTTACCCAGCAGAAGGTTATTAAAGATTGAGACTCGTAGTGTGTACAATACTGAATTAATTTATACATATATATATATATATATATATTATATATATATATATATATATATATATATATGTGTGTGTGTATGTATGTATGTATGTGCATGTGTGTGTGTGCATGTGTGTGTGCGCGCGTGTGTGCGCACATGTACATGTGCACTGCATGTGTGTGTTTGAGGGGGAGAGAGAGAGAGACTGCCCTAGACATTTGTGTAAAGCATTTTTTCACAATTAATGTGTGTTTTTCCTTGTGGTCACGTAATAGAACATATTTTTAAATCCGAGAAACAAATCCAATTGTTTACCGCAGAGCATTGAGTAACATTACTAGACAAACAGAGCATTCCAGGCTTATTTTAATAACACTTTGCGTACTGTTGATGTAATATTAAATTGCAGTAAACTTCATGAAAACTGTTGTCACCATAATTTTACATAGCAGCACTTAGAGGTTTTTAAGTAACAAATTTATTGATAAATTGTGATGCATAACGTATATATTTCATTGTAATACTTAACCATCCATGGGGACAAGTGTGCATGCTATGATATGTATTCCCTGGGCAGCTGGAACCAATATGAATTCAGTGTTGTATCTTTTAATAGCTTCATGTATTCATGGAAGAGTGAATTTTTCCTTTATTATATCATATTAAAGCTCAAATGTGACACATTCTCGGAAAAAGGCACCTTAGGGTGAAAACCTAACTTTTGGGTTTTGGGCTGTTAGTGTTGACAATTCTATGAGGAATACAATCAAGTCGCACCTGTGTAGTGTTTATACTCTCAGCGTGTTCCGTTTATATCTCGAAAATGATAAGTTTCGAATTTTCAACCTTTTTTTGGCCTCCTGAAGTACTTAGTTTTTACCCTAAGGTACCTTTTCTGAGAATGCGTCACAAATGTAGTTGGCATTTATTTGGTCTCAAAAATGCTTTGCTAGCAACAGGTGATACCGGAGGTTTAATTGATACGCTCCATATCTGAGTTTGATATGTGTGAATTTTACAAATATGCAGCTGAAGTGTATAATTTTTGTGATTTCTAGGAACACCAACATTGGAAAAGTGCAAGCGACTTCGAATCAAACGTGAAAAAAAAAATGAAGCCAGTGAGCTTGACTTGGCAAACATCATTAGCACTGGTAAATATTTCTTGTATCATGTACCAGTTTATCCAGATATTATTGACTAGGTTTCATTCCAAATTTTTTTTTCCAAAAAGTCGAAGTTCTTTTTGTTTTACCCAGCTAAGGATTTTAAAGTCATCTTCTTGCTTAAGTAACAGTAAGTCTCATATTTGCCATCATACCGCCTGCCGGCATGTAATATCCACACTCCACCATTTGAGTATCTTCCCAGGAAAAATATTTTTACTTATTTAATTCTAAAAACTTGTGTTTCATTACATTACTGTCTTGCACAAGCTATACATATGTCACAAAACTAAATGTGACCCATTCTATACCACATTTATTCAAAATAAATACCACCAATTTAATTTTGGTGTATTGTGGAGAGGGGAGGGGATCAGCATCTTAGAAATAAGGGAGAGCATTATATGGGATTTAGGCTGTTTTGCCACCCAGCATCTGAGCATGATTTCAAATAAACAAAATATTTAAACATCGCACCTACAGCATAAATATGTATGAATATGGTGCATTAATATAATTTTTGTGTAATGCAATTACTGTTATAAAAATTAACTTGTCTATGGAAAACGTGAACAACTTTAACAAAAACAACGTGGACTGCTTGTCTGCTGTGTCGGCCGCGTGCTTGCAGACAAGCCTAAAAGCCATGCTTTAGCTCAAACTCCCATAGCAAATAATATCTTTGTTTCTATAAATGTCACTGGATTGAAGTCATCCTTGCTTTACCCATGCACTCGTCACCACGAGGGAAAAGCAGTTTGTGTTATGATGAATACAACTATTTTCAGTCCTATATTTATCTCCGAAACCTTAGTCTCTATGTAAGACCTTCAACCCTATTTTTCAAATTTGTTTCTGAAAAATATGTGTTGGTGGTAAATGGTAAAATCTAGAAACTGTCAGTATTTTTAATTGGATATATTTGTTGTAAGAAAACCTGCTTTGTAATCATCACCTTGGTGTACAAGGTACATATTGCACCTTCCTAAATTTAGTAAAGGTTGCCATAATGAGAGTAAATTGGCACCCAAACTGTTTTTGTTCACAGAAATACGTTTTATGTATTGCAGTAAAACCTCTATATAGTGAACGTCTTAATTAAATAACCCTCTTTATAGCAAAATGTGTGTTTGGTCCGGTAAAAACTATATATGATACAATGTCTTTTCTACTCTTTATAACGAATAAATTTTCCCTCTTCAGCACAAAACCTCCTTATAACAAAAACTGAAAAGTCTGATTAAATTTACTTTCCTTTTATATTTATCCTTTTTTACAAAATTGTACTTAGAACTGTAAAAAAAACCTTCCATTTGTCAAACATTTCAGACAAAAAAATAAAATTTACAAACTCCATAATGTTATTGTAAGTGGAGTGGAATCTGTATTATCTTACTTTGTGTGTAGGTACCAAGTTTTTTTTTACCATAGGAGTTTTTATTACTTATTAAAATTTTTAGAAGTTTGCAAAAGTTTGCAAATTTTTTATTTCATTTGCTCTAAACAAAATTAGTCACATTTTTTTTCTATGGAAATTTAAATTTTTTAATAGTGGCCATAATGGTTTAATGTATAAAAAGTTCAAAAGAAAATCCATTTCATACTTTTCTTATGTAAGTCAATACAAAAGAACCAATGCAATTCAGTTTCAGCAGCAATTATATTCGAAATTGACTGCATGATGAAAAAAGAAACACATTGTAAATGACTTCTCTATAAAGAATCCCTCTATAACAAACACACAAAATTTTGGTCCCTTCAATTTTGTTATACAGAGGTTTTACTATATACAATACTTAATGAATTAATCTAATGTATTTCTGATACTTGTTTTATACACATTCGTTTCTAATTTATGCACTTTTCTTTGCCTATTATGGAGCATATAATTTACGTTTTGATTAGAGCTGTTCTGATTTGATTTAGCTTCTGCCAAATTTGCTGTCTTCTATCAAATTGTCACTGCAGGTAATTTTCCGCTGATTTGACAAACATAAAATATTGCATCTGCTTGCATTGTTTATCATCATGAATCAGTTTTTTATTTTGGTCTTTTGAAAAATTATCCATACAGTTTACAGTGTATTTCAGTTTTGACTTTGATTTATATTGAACAAAATTTTTTCCAATATGTATTTTAGTTATAATATTATTTACTACAGATTATTAAGATTATAAAGTACCATAAGTATTAGCATATCAATTTTGAAAATTATATTATTTCAAGACAGGTGTACATGTGAAGTTTCTTCTATATAGTGAACATAGAAAGTGCTCTTTTCAGATTCATTTTAAAAATGGTTCTATTGTATTTACTACCATAGTACATTTTTTAACAATTTTTCATGTTGAAAATTAATTCTGAAATTAATTTTGTGACGGTTGTTAATTTTGAATTTTCCTGTTCATAAACATATTTTTGTACCTACCCAAATGTGCAGCAAAGCACCCAAGCACAAATCTTGAGTTAGCTTACGTTTTGTGTTTTGAAAGATTTACTGTATGTTGAAGAGTACATACTTTATCTCACACACACACACACGCACACGCACACACACACACACACACACAGATATATATATATATATATATATATATATATATATATATATATATATATATATATATATATATATATATATATATATATAGTCTTTACTTGAAATTACATGGTTTGTTGTTTTACACTATTACTCTGTTTATTTTTTAGACACTGTAAATAGAAATAAGTTAAAAATTTCTTTTCATTGTCCTGCACTTCACCAATACCGTTGTTCGACTATAATTGTACATTTTTTAGACACTGTAAATATAAATAAGTTAAAAATAGCTTTTAATTGCCCTACACTTCACCAGTACCATTGTTTGACTATAATTGTAACTTACACCTGCCGCTTCTACACCTATTATAATATGACTCCGACTCATCGCCTAGAAGTACTGCTTCCATCTCTACAGATGTGAGCAACATGTTGCTTATCCCTACAGGCAACGGGAACTTATGTGTTTTTCCTTCTCACCTGGCAGGCACGCCACACATCCCCTCCCCTCCCCACCCCTCCCGCTCGACGCCTACAAACTGCTTATATCTCGGGCACGGCCGAGCAGACCCAACGAGGCACAAAGCCCCCAGAACTGCTGACGAGTTTATTCTCACGCCACCCAGGGCCGGAGGACGTCAGGCCTCCCCCGCTCCCTGCGCCAGCAGCCTACCACTTTATAAGTCCGGCCGTAGCAGAGTTCTAGAGTCATTCTTTCTCATCTCTTGCACCACCCACAGCACTCTTAGTGCTTGGGAGCTCTAGAGAAGTTTGAATCCTACAAGTATGCCTTGGCGGCAAACAACTACGTACGCCGATGACCAGTCAACTCGGCGACATACCAACACGAATTTTCTTCTTTTAACTTCCTTTGTCTCCTCTAGACACCTTTAATTAGTAGTTCAACTGTAACTATTATTTTTCGTCTAGAATCAGCTTTTCCCATTTATTCAGAACCAGGTCACCTACACCTGGAACCACGCAGTTACCTTCAGCTCTCCTCAACTTGGTAGGAGTTAGCACAGGTCACGTGTCTATTGAACTTTTAATAAACACGTTGCTTTCTACTTTGTTACTTTTATTTCCGTGGTATATATGTCTGTACTCACAGTTGAGGGTAGATTACACTGTGCACTGCCAACGGAATCCGGGGAAGTTATTAAACCAAACTAAGATATACCCATTAGAAGGCTACCTGTTTCTTCCCATCAAAAACACAGCACTATTAGTGCTCATGGGGAAGAAACAGTAACGCCCCAACCACTAGTAACACCTTCACACCAGGAGACATGTCACACTCGGGTTGCTTCACACCACTCGCACTATTAGTGCGCAATGGCGGTCACCTGCAGTGCTGCTGGGTATTCTGGGTGGACGCACAACTAGTAGAGGCTTGGCACGGCTCTCGCTAAACTTCCGTGATCAGTCCGCCTATGGTGGGGGATCAGTGAAGACTCTTATTGAGCTCGTGCCAGCAAGTCACTATTGGGGTACACTGTTAGTATTTCCGTTTCAATGCACTGCGTGATTTATAGAACTGTTACCCTATGCCTTAAGAGAGAAGGAGTGGTAGGAGACGTAGAGAGCAACACATGGCTCACCCTGCTGTCTGGCCGAGGATAGTATCGCCCTATCCCAGGCAGGATAGACAGGCGGAATGGGTTTGTGCTGCCGAACTCAGACGTCAAGCAGTTGCGTCTGCACCGGCAATATTAATTGAGTTTCCACCGTGTGTTCGTACCAGCTACAAGTATCACTCTGTTGTCTACAGCTTCTCAACAGGAGCGGAAGTTTACCTAGGTTGGGACGACATGGTCTTCTGGATGAAAGAAGCACGACTTTGGAACATTCGTGCAGGCATTCACCCCGCTTAAGACTAAACTTACCTCAGCTACCGAACTAGAGGTGAGAGTGTATCAGAACTAGCCAACACTCCTCGCCTTATCCCCGCTACCTAAGTCGCTTTTGGTCTTGCGAGTAAAATCTGTATCTACTGTGTCCTGTAAGTCTAATTGGACACGCGTCATAACTGAAATTCAACTTAAACATAAGTAAAAAGAAAAAACCTTTTTCACACATCTGAAGCACATTGATGAATCTGCATTACAGAATTGGCACATCGGTGAATCGGCACATCAGTATAATTTTGTGAATTGGCACATCTGTAGTTTAAATCACATCAAAATGAAATTTAGTAAACATGTCTTAAAAGTACCTAATGCTTACCTAAATGCTTCCTCCTCCCCTCCTGGTGGATGCCTAGAGACATGCCCCCACCTTAGTTGGAGACGTTGTTTCACGACTGAAATTTAGTGGGTTCTTGACATATGAATTTGGATTACAAAGCTTTGTCGTAAGCTATGTGATAGTTAAGATGGTGTGCCCTAGATGCAGTTGGTTTTTTTTAGCAGTGTGCACAACCCATAATTTATTGTAATTAGTACTACTTAACAATTATTGCTAGCAACCATGAGGTAACTTGTAGGCATATTTTTTTTTAATGTGTTTTGGTTATCTTGGCATCGTCATCTTTGAAACAAATCGCCACGCTTATAAATACAGGATATTTCCTAGAATTCTGTATATGTATTGATGCCGTCGGGTGAGACATGAGACGAACGGTGACACAATAACTTACGGTAGATGGGCGCCAGTGGTGTTTCTCAGTCACTGCACTGTTGAGACTCAGGGTTCTCGGGGATGCTGTGGGTTCTGTGTGTCCGTCTCATCCGAGCGTACTTACAAAACACTTTTCATTACTAAACATCATTACTAAACTTTTATCACTTGTAAACTTTGGCGAGGGGTTGTTGCCACTAAAAAGGAAAGACTTAGATCACTGTGTACTTACTTTCATTCTGTTAACCATACAAGGTCGTGCCAACATTACTATTATGAAAACTCGGACATGTCTCACTAACTCCGTTCGGGTGCTCCCCAACCCGCAATTAATCTAGCACACTCCTAGATGGATGACTTCTCTGTGGTGTTAGAAAACACAATCTTCACAAGGGAAGGGGTCTGCAGCTGCTGGGGTCCCTGAAGACAGGTCGCAGAGAATTACATAATGAACAAGATGAACATACACATGTGATTATGTGGCATCAGTAACGTGGACTCGTCGGGGCTTGTCTTGCCGCACGTGATTAGTGAGGTGACAGCCTATACTCATAGCTGGCTAGGACGGAAATAATATAACCGTACCCTTTATATAAATTACATAAATACACTGGAAATTTTATGGGACACAACATGAATGGTCACAGTAAACATGCAGATGCGTAACAGCAAACTTAGATGGTGCGGATGCCGCTGGATATACTTTGTAGCAGATCACGTGCTGCAGATAAATTTTCAGTCCTCCTCCATAAAAACAGCAAATTCTGTTCAGATAAATTGTTATTGTGATTCTGAAAATTATTCTCCGGCAAACGGTGACATTTGAAGGTTTTAGCACACCAGATGGCGGGGAAATCAATCTTGAAACAGACCGCGTGGTCATACATACAAAGCATCAATTAAATGAAAAATTACATAGACCCCTGAAATAAATTATGGCGCACATGATTTTGCACAAATAAACTCTCAAAGCGCATGGACTTGGTGGCTACTAACCACGTGGTCGTGAGTGATGAGGCCGTAAAACAATTAAACATGAAAATTACCCTGAAATACATACATAAAAATAAAGCCCTTAAAATTGCATGCAGCAATGATACAGAAATTACAATGAAACGCCTTTAACGCCGGTGCTTGGTCGGATGGGTGGTGTTGCTGGCTTACTGCTGGGGTGCGGCTGCTGGTGGGTCTTGGCTGTTGCCATGGGCTGTTGCGGCTGGAACTGCTGCTGCTGGCGTGTCTTGATGGGCTTGTGTAGTGTCGGATGTTAAACCAGGGGCAGGCCAATCCCATGGAAACCTTCTCCCCTAGAAGGAAGATGGTGGTGATGGGGTGTGGTGTCCCTGGAACCTTCGGGGGAGCTGAAAACAGAGCAGGGGAGGGAGCTGGGGAGAGTCGTGGCTAAGTGCCTTATTAGTCTGGGGTGCATCTCCAGGCACCTTGGTAGGCAGAGGTAGCCTTCCTTTCCCTCAGGTCTTCCCACCTTGCTTGGTAAAAGACATTGACCAGGTTCAAAACTGTGTCTTGGCAAATAGGTGATGTGCAGTTCCCTGGTTAAAATTGTGCTGCTGTCTTGGCAACTGGGCAGACGCAGAGCCTAACTGTTACTGCAGCCGGCAACACAAACGGTGCAGTGGTTGGAGAGCGGTTTTTTCAGAGTCATTCCAATAGCTTTAACAGCTATAGTCCCAACCCAGAGCCAGCCAAACACTCCCTCTGGTCACTCACGCACATGGTGCGGTGTATGGGTGCAAGTTGGTCTATTGGCTTCTCCTCCCTAGGGATGTATGACTAGTAGTTGTGGCTCTATCATTGGGTACAAGGAGTACACCGAACAGGTGGTCGTCGAATGGTGTTTGTTTGCAGATTTACGAATCCCTGAGGGGGAGCTCGCTGTCCTGCACTAGGCATTGAAATATTTAGTTCAATGTCCGCTGGTCTCCTGCCCACTCTGATGGGATGTGGTGTCTACTAGGATTCTAGGCGTACTCAAGGAAATGAGAAAAAAAAGTAGGTTAGGAACATGTTGATTCCAAGAGGAATAAAGCACGGTGGCCTGTACTATCTTCCGACTACCTCAAGCTGACCGGAAGTAATAGACCAAGCCATCCAGGTGAAGGGGACCTGGTTCTAAACTAAAGGGTGACAATTTTGACCAAGGTAGCTAAATCAACTTTTCCTGTCTATACTGTTATTGTCCTGAAGGGACTCAGGGAGGGCCCACTTCCTGAAGGGAGCATGGGGTAGCCATTGCCTTGGACAAGCGATAGGATGACTGATATCTTCTAGAAGGTTTACAGGCGGAGCGCAGATCTGGCAGTAGGTGGCGGCGATGCTGAAGAGCTTCTAGGTGTAGTAGCAGTCAGAGAGCTCCAGGGCCTGAGGTGGTGGAGCGAACTGCCAGGCTTAAGGGGCTCTCAGAATAATCAGACAACAACTGACGAAATTGGCAGGTGCAGGGATACATATAGCACCTGCTTTGGCCTCGCCAGGTTTGACATCATCTCAAAGGGAGGCTAGGCTTTGCTTACTGACTGCTGATGATGATAACTACAATTCTGTCACGTCTATAATAATCCCCGCAGCCAGGGAATATCCTGTAGCCGCTCAGGTAGTAATCATACAATTCAAACCTCGTTCAATGAGCCGAGAGAGGTGCGTAGATGAAGTGAAGTTGTTTTAACTTTTTAGTAAGCAAGTGTCACGCGTCAATTGTACTTTTTTTTAGTTAAACTATACAGATGTATACCTATAACTTAATAACTTGTTATAATAATGTACTCATACCTACATTCCCTATAATGGTCTTTATCTCATGTATAAATGAGGCTTGCAAAATGAAAGTTCAGATAAAATTCTAACAAAGGACAATTAAATGTGATGAAAAAATATTTTAAGTAGCTACTTTTATTTCTTTTGTAGGTCGTGAGTCGAGGAGGTGTGCAATGTTGGCACCTGTGAGGAAACCTGCTGAAAACGACAGTCCAACCAGGCAAGAAGTGAAAAATAGGTTTGCTCGGATTCAAGCATTAGGAGATAGTGACTCAAGCTCTGAGTAGGTGGGATAGTGTCCCAATTGTAAACATTACACATTAATTATTTAAATGATTTTCTTACCTAGTGCATGTCAGTGAACTGCAGTAGCTCAGGGAACAGTTTCCTGATGCCAGATATCACATAGTGTATTCTGGCTTTGGAGAAAGAACTGCAAATGTGGCATTGGTTGTAAAATATGTGTCAGGTTTGTGTCATAGAGTACCTTCTTTCAGTAATTGTGTGAGAGATGTCATATACCATATTTTGGCGTTTATAAGTCGCATGTGTGTATATGCCGCACCAGATGTTTTTGATAAAAAGTTAGGGATAATGAATATATCAAGTATAGGCTGCACTGAATTTTTGTATTCCTGTAAATATTTTAAGTCACGATTCCATACATACATAATAAATTCCAACTTAATTTCTCCTCTACAGAACATTTGTGACAGAAAATTTGTGTTATGTTGCAATGTTTATGAATATACATCACGCGATTACTATTCCACAGATGGTAACGTAATTTGAGAAAGTAAAACCACAGCAACATGTTACACAAAATGGCATCTTGTCAATGTGCACTTGTAGAGCCACGGTGGGCGTGCAAACTACATAAGATATCTTTCTCTTGTACAGTAGAGAAATTATTTTCTCATGTATGACATCTATGATCGGGCTCCAAGATGTTTACATTTTACACATGCGGGATGAAAGCTATTTTTTTTATGAACACGAGTAAACAAATAACTGCGCAAGTTAATTTTTTTTTTTTTTCCCCTCTTTCCTTTCCCTTCCTTTTGTCCCAGCCATTAAAAACTAAAACATCAAAATGTACTGTATGTTGACAAATTTCTAAACATATTTTGGGAAAAAAATTTTCAAACAAAATTTTTTTTGTAAATATTCCTGTAAATAAGCCGCACCCCACTTTTTGTAGTAATTTTTTTTGTATAAATGTGTGGCCTATAGACGCTGAAATACGTTTGTAAGGTTAACTTGTATTAGTGAGGCCTACTATAATTTTTTCTTCCATAGTTAAATGATCTAGTTACTAATGGTACTGAATTTAATAACTAACAAAATTTACATAATATTTGACATTCTGGTTTCACATTCAGCTGATATTCATTAAATGAAAATATTGTATTGGCATGAATTTGATGCAGCAACTAGTATGATGGCCCTGAATTTTAGAAGGAAGTTTTCTTGCTAAACTGGTACCTTTGTTAAAATTCAAAATATGCTGCTGTTGTGATGTAAATTTAGGAAGTTTATTAGTAGACTAATGGCATTTATTGTACTGTTTCTGTATTTTTGTGACTGCCTTCATAGGCAAGGCACTATGCATGCATTTACTGCCACGCTTCATTTATCATGCTTTGTACCTATTAATAAACTGTCAGCTTCCATAAAGCTATTCAAAACACATGCTGAAACACATGTAAAATGTTGGGGGGAGGGATTTGCAGCAATTGAAAGATGTGCCCCATGTTAGTACTAAATTTATTTTATCACCATAGTAGAACACTACTTGATACTGTACTGCCATACCGCTCGAGCCTCACAACCATTTATTGTGCTGCACCACGACAGCAGCTCAGCCAGAATAATGGGCAACACAAGCTTTTACCCTGAATGTACCAATCAGTGACCCTAGCATCAGTTTGCTGCCTCACCTTTGGTCGGGACGTTACTGTTGAACTGTATCAATGTTTTCCCCCTCTAAAGGGTGGGAAGCATATGCCTTTATGACGGGTTTGTTTGCAGGACTGGGCTGTTGGCAGGATGCAGAGATTATCTCCCCCTGGTCATATGAAGGAGGTGATCTGATTGAAGGCAGAGTTAAGGTCCTGACTGGAGCGTAGCAGGCAGATGCAGAGTAGCTGGAGTTTAGTGGCAGATGACGTACCACTTTCCCCTAACATATCATCTTATTCCAATTGCATATTTAATTTATTATAAACATATTTCACCCCCCTAATGTGAAGTTTCTTTTCCACTACTACACTTTCCATTGACACATTTAATTCACAACAGTTCGGTACACTATTTTCAAAATTATCAATTTGCCTCAGCAATTGATTTTCACTGAAAGTATCCATTTAACCTATAACCTTTCTACTTTCATTATTATATTCTACATTACCCTTGTCACAATATTTAATAACTTCTATATTTCTACTCTCTGTATTAACCTCTTTGTTTGCATTCTTATAGTTGGTAATTTCAACCAGATTCTTACTATCATCATCTAACCTTTTATCGTCATTACTTGGGGCAGTTAATATGGTTATTTTTGTGGCATATTACTCATTAACCTCATTTCTTTTGCCATTTAGTTCTACTTTTAAGTCGGCAAAACCCTTATTCCTATCTTGATTGAATTTTGTACCTGGTCAAATTATTCTGTAAATTCTATTTTCTGTTCATTAAATTTTCTTGCTAGCTGCTGAAACTCAAATTTTTGTTCATCAAATTTTTTGGTTAGTGGCTCTACTTTTTGTTGCAACCTAAATTCCTGAAATTCGTTTTAAAACTCGTTTTTCATTTCAATTATTTCAGTGTTTGATTCTGCCCTTTGTTCAATAACTAATTTTATGAAAAAATTTATTTGCTCGCTCATGTCTGGCTTTTTTCCTTATGGTTAGTTCATTGTGAATTTTAAATATTTAACTTGTCCAATATTTTAACTGTAAACAAACTGTCTTTTTTATTGTAATATAGGAACTATTTTACAAATGCATGTAGAAACTTAAACACCAGGGAACATGACAAAAAAATGGACAATATCCACATGTGCAATTTTTTCTGACCACATAACCTATAGCTACCTCTAAATTAGATACAATAAATTGTGACGTATTTACTTGGGCTGAAGGCTTCATTACTGACTTCTATACAAATGCATAAATACCTGTTTGTCCACTGTTGCTGGTGGTTGTATGTTGTTTGTACCTGGATTATTTGTAGCCATGTAGACTGCTGGAACAGTGGAATGGAATATTGGTCTCTGGAACCTGGAGCGGTGGAATGGAACTCTGCTGTTTTTTTTACCACTCGCCGACTCATCCGGAATTGTCTTGAAGTCGTAATTCCTGTTCTGTTGTTACTTTTACAAACACTGCATCTTCAGTCTTGTTAAATGGGTCCCTCGGCTGGGCAACAATATATGTAGCGTTGCACATCATCGCTCCACGTCTGGGCAAACATACATGTAACGTGGCAAAGGCTAGTTAATAGCTGTATTACAGTTACAGTTCAATTCACTTCAGTCGGTAGAGCACTATATAAGGCACCATGTTGTAAAAATAAAAAAGAAATGAAATTCCTTTTTAGAATAGCTACGTAGTTTCATTAAACTTTCAAAACTGACACTTTCATAATCTTCAAACAGTTCACATTCAATAGCAGTATCGATGAAACATAAATTCGAAACAGCGCCGCAGTAGTATTTAGTTAATGCGTCACTCGCACTCTCATCACGAGGCACCTCCTCTTCACATATCATGGGTAGTAGTCGTCTGTTGCTCGGACAAAGGTCCTGTCTACTACACTCGGCATGTGCCGCTATACCCTCTCATAGCTAATTGATCTAAAAATAGAAATTCTGGGGGCTTGTCTCCTCTCAAAACTGATGAAATCTTGCTACTACATCAGAAACGGCAAACACACTACAGATAACCACTCGAATACGGCCGCAAATTAAAACTGACTGTTCCTAGTCCATGTGGTACTAAATAAATATTTAGAATATTACACTCGCTAACAAAAGCAGCAGAGATTTTAACCAAAAATCATATTTAAAATTAATTACAAAAACTATTATAAAATACATAACTTGCAATGCTACACATGTTGTTTTATTTTTCCGAGTGTTCAAAAGTTAGGGGTTGGCTTGCATTCAGTGTTGGCTTAGAATCATTGATATACAGCATGTCCACCTTCAGGGATGCCCAGTTTCGAGCTAACTATGAAGATGATGGACCCAATGTGCACCAGCCCAACAGGGTATGCGAAAAGTCTCAAAACACTGTTGGTTAAAAATTCAATTGTCTGTGTTATAAATTTAGTCTATTAAGTTCCAATTGGAAAATATGAAAAAACTATAATACACAAAACACATGATATTATACTTTGCAAAACATAGCTTAAAATGAACAGGTACAATTTTATTAATAACAAGAGATAATGGAGTTTTGTAATTTTTTTTTTTTAGTTTGTGATACAAATTTTTTAGAGTTGAGCCGATCCAATTTTTACCAATACTGGTAGCAACTGGTGTTTTCCTTGTTGATGCAACCATTATCCAATATGAGTACATTGGACTCCATAAAGCTGAAAGGACAAAGTCAGTGCCAATAATTTTTACTGCTACAGTTGTTATTTCCTTGGTTTATTTGTGTGGAGGATATAAAGGAATATGTTAGTTAACATTTCTTAATCTCTTGATCACAACTTTCTTATTTATATGGCAGGTTTTTACTTGATGTGATAGCTTCTACTGATTTCCCTGAAACTTATGACAAAGGTGTTGTGCATGTTTTGAGAACACATAGCCCTTATTTAAGTTTATTATTTTTTAAAGTCTGTTACATTTCAAGGTGGTGCTCTAAATTAGAAGTGGAATAAGACAAGACTGTCGTTCTCACCCTGTGACGAAATTTGTTTGCAAATATAGCATGAGGCCTTATTGTTATTGCTGGTGTTAACTGTAAAGAAATTCCACACACATCTTTTCTGATTCATGCTGAATTATTTTTCACCTTAAACAACATTAAATCTTGGCCATAAATATGGATTAATTGAAATTCAGTTCAGCTTAACCATTAAGTTTACATTTTTGTATTCACAACACAATTTCCCATGGTGTAGTTTTGGAAACTAAAAGGAAAGAAAAAACACATGACTGGACAGCTGCCTGATAGTAGCACTAATTTTCATTTAATAGATTGGTGAAATAATTTGTAACTTACATTTTTTTAACCAATTTCTAATCATCACATTTTACAGCTAAGTTAGTGATTTTTTGTTCCAAAATTTAAGATTAGGTATATCAGCTGGATATTTCATTCTTTCAATACTGCCATGCATATTGAAATATTGAAATGATTCACTATGTAAAACTCGTAACAAGTGCATTGTTTGCAGGTTATAAGTTACATTGCTATACAGTCTTTGTAAAAATTGGTTGATTGAAACTACACAATGAATCAAAATTCTTGTCTTCTGAACAGGGCCATTGAGAGCTATGGTGGGTCCCACTAAAGATCACATAGAACTAATCTTGTAAGTTTTATATTTAAAAATAAGTGCCTTTTATATTTAAATATAAATTTTCTTAAACTATTAATTTGATAAGTCTTTTATTTTCTGCTTGTTTTTTAATATTTTTTATGGCTTCTGCAAATCCTCTCAGAGGCCCAGGATTCGTGGAGACAGCTGTGGCTTCCACCTTGTCTCTTCACCACTGCTTCTGAATCATACCTAAATAAGAAGACATAGTTTTTATTAATACAATTTGCCCATCGCAAATACATAGGAAGAAACTAACAAAGAAAATAATAGTGTTCTATACCAGCTTAAAAAGAATGTAGTTTGAATGCTTCTGGTATTTTAAATACCAACCAGTTATTGACATTGGGCACTGGTACTAGCCTAGCACTAAAATTTTAATATTCTCCTTGGAGAGCCTGCCATATTGGAGCTTTGAGGTGGCTCCTGGGTCGTGTGCAGTCACGTTACATACTTGGGATTTTGTGGTACCACTGGCCTATTTGGGGCCGGGGCTACAGTGAACCAGGATACATGGTGAGGCACATTTCTATGTTCTACATCGGATGCTGATATGCCGAATATTGCCTCCATGTGCTTGGTGTCTTCCGGTTATCGCATCAACCATTTAGGAACATGTGAGCCAGCTCCTGCAATATTTCCACAAGGGCCCCCTTTGTTTTCCCAAGTGGTAAATGAGAGAGCATGTCAATAAGTGTAGTAGGTTTGACAGGGGTGTATTCTGGCCTGTCTGGCCACTGCTGTCTTGAAAGTGGTGGAGTCAGTATTTTTCATTTTGAAAATTAAGAAAATTGTACCAGTTCCAAACAAAGCAACATTTTATATAAGAAAAAAATTTATACAAACATACGGTTTTGCTAAAACTATTAGACTAAACTTAGTTTCAATTTTTGAAGAGTGTGTCTCATGCTGTTGGTGTTCCGTGAGATAACATTTCATATGTGACTGATTTGTGTTAAGTTTATGTGAGGAAATTAATTGGTTTGCTGTAACTTTTAGTGTAGATCATTTTAGACCCATTTACTTTACTTGTGTCAGTTACAAATTCAGCAATAAATATCTATGGTCGGTGAGCAAGAACTTAACGATAGAAAAGAAAGAGTGATTGAGTACTGTCCGAGACTTTTATACTTTTTTATTTTTAATGTAGTACATGTAATTTACAATTTGTAGAAAAACTGTTTTAATATATTATGTAAATATTTATGCATGTTTGTAATGTTTGAGCAAAAAAAAATGTAAAAGTAAAACTTCTTAAAAGTACTTTTACTGTAATCCACAGTAAATTGAAAATTATATCTTGTGATTGAAAAAGCATTTCTGTAGTGATTTTGTCAACCTGTCAACAAAAACTGTCATGTTACAGTTTTGATATTTACCTTAACTCACTGATGAGCACTTGCCTTTTTAAATAGATTTTATCATGTATACGGTATACTGTATTTACTGCATTGTAAGCAGACCCTTTGAATTCTCCAAAATCACGCCAGTAGTATAAAAATGCCGCTCCGAGCACAGCCCCTAGTTATCAGAAAAACAACGGCAAATTAAATGCTCGAACCATCAGAAAAACAACTGTAAATTAAATGCTAGGACCATCAGAAAAACAACGGCAAATTAAATGCAGGAACCATCAGAAAAACGACAGCAAATTAAATACTCTAACAATCAGAAAAACAACAGCAAATTAAATACTCTAACAATCAGACAAACAACAGCAAATTAAATACTCGAACGATCACAAAACCATCAGAAAATGAGACAAAGTACAAGGTATATTAATTTAAACTTAATTATTGAGTGCAGTGCTTTGTTTGTTAGTTTGTAAGTGACCAACATGTGCAAATGACCGTGTTTTAAATTAATTCTTAAAAGAGTACTCATCTGTTTCGTTAGTCAACCAACCCAGGTGATGGAGGGCCTTAGGATGGCGAACTCAGACCCTATCACACGTAACTGTTTTGCTTGCTGTGAGACCCGCAGGCTTACCCAGAGAGAGTACTAGACTTTCTTTAACCAATACACCACAGTAAGCTCCGTGATAATTTGTATTTTCACCCCGATTTCCACGAGTAAGGCTTGTACATATTTTTTTATTCCCAATCTTTTTACGTGTCGTTTCTATGTAATTTATTTTCACAGTTTCTTGTATAAATATAACTGTAACTAACCACAGTGCTATGCTGATTTTTGTTAATGGCACGGGTAAATACAGTAGGCTGGAGGGACACCCAGTACACCACAACACTCCTGATACTAATCCTTGCCACAGGAGGGGAACACACTGACGTATGCCATGTGTTCCCACCCCTTACACAGATAGTCAGGCTATGACCTGGAGTGTCACTGCATTACGGCTGCGCGCTCTACCGATGGGCAGAGCGTATGCCCAGTCGCAGGAGCGACCAGGAACAGCGCAAGTGCAAGGGCACACCGGTGCAGAGCAGCTGGTCTTTGCTATGGTGACCAGACATGCCGCGAGGTGGAGGAAATTGAAATAGGCCCTAACAACAACTGAACATACAAGTCCAGGGCCTATGTTAAACTTTATTTGTTGTACTTTATCAAAGGATTTATCGGCTGTTGTATTTCGTGTGATTTATAGTGCATTCAAATTTATCATATTTTCTTCATGCATCTAATGTTTAATTCATTTTATTCCAACATATTTTATGCTGCAGTGTTCTTTTATGATTTTTGTAATGTGTGTGTTATTTAATAGCATGGCGCAAGGCAAGGAGACGCAAGCTGGGACAGAAAGTAGTGTCACTTTGACGCATGGGTAAGCCGCGACGAGCCCGCACATCAGGCAAAAAGTTTAATAAGCAAGTAGCGTCTGACAGGTAGAGTGCACGTCGTGAGCTCCAGTGTTTCTCCATGTCCACTGGGCTGTATTCAATTTTTGATATGGACATTCTCTACAATAGACTTTAACATAACTCCAGAAGATTTTTCTGCATCTCTACCGCCCAGTAAGCCACATCCTCTTCCAGCGGGAATAGCATTGCTACAGGAAGCTTAAGTCTTGCCGTAACCCTTTGCATGTCATAAGACTCTTTTACGGTTTCACCATAGTGGCCAGTTATAGCCACCCAGTGTAATGTTAGTGCTCTCCTAGACGGAGGTGTAATTAATCGGAATAAATCTTTCTGTGAACGGTTCAACACAGCGTTTATTTTCCTATCGCTACATGCATGTAAGGGGATGGGCCCTCATAATACCTGCTAAACCAGGTTTTATGTTAACCATTTTGCTGTGTCAGTAAGTTTTTTTCAGAGCCTTATGGACGTGTGGTTGGCCCTGACAATCCACATACGCGAGTGTTAAATGTCTACGCAAATTTCCCGTCAAGATCAACAATGGTACGTAATCTACCCACCGGCTACCGTTTAGCAAATAGCATTTATTTTGAAAGGTTATCAATGGGGCAGAGGTCATCATCATCTCAGCGAGGAGTTTGATCCGGGCATACGTCCCGCAATCCCCGAGGTTAAGAGAATCAGCATCCACATTGTCGTTGCCTTGATGATGTCTGGCACCAACCAGGTATAACCACAGCCTAGACCTTACCTTCACCCACCCCAAAACCTCATGTAACACTTTATAGTCTGACCATCAGGCATCAATTGGCACCCAACGTGGGGTCAGCCAGCTCGCGCCATCCAGGGGCTGAGCAGACAATGGGTTGGCAATTACTTCTCTGTCTATGAAATGCGCATTTGAGGTGGACGAAGGAGGAAAAGAAAAATTTCCTCTCTCTCACGCTATCTGCTCCCGTACCGAACAGCTGTGCACGCCCGCTGTATATTTACCCCTGCCTCGCGCCATGCCAAGGAGGACAGGTGTGCCGTGATGTCACCCATGCCGTGCCGAGCATCGCCCACTCCCGACCACACTCCCACATGCCGAGTATCCACACCAGCTCTCTTGCGACCATGTAGACTGGAACAACAACACGATGGCAGGCTGGACCAGTAGTGACTGCGTCGGGTTTCTCTGCAGTGCTTGCGACCACAACCTCAGGACTTTATTGCCAAATACGGGCGTGACACTACGCACTGAAGTGTGCTCGGCAAACCAGCACAAGCATCTGCGCTGGGAACAACTGCAAAAGAGAAGAGTGAGTGAACAGTGAACTAGAAACTTTGGAAACTAAATTCGACATTGACATTTCGGACAACCAAACAACAAGTTGGTGCCATGGCCTGCTGTGCCCAGGTCGGTACACATTCTTATTAAAATGTCAACTGTGTAGTAACTGTTATTATACGGAGTGTTTGAACGGAAACAAGTTGGAAACAATTAAAAAGCTAATGTTGTCTTGTAAGTAGTGCAGTAAACAAGCCTTCCCCCTCAAGCAGGTCACGCACATTTGGGACACGTTCTTTGGCAAGTTGCTAAGAATAAACACGTGCGACCATAACGGATGTATGGGGAACTCTGATGGAAGAATAAGCAGCTGTGACACATGCAAAATTAGTGTCCACATACAGTGTCAAACAGAGAAAGAACAGCAGACAAACAGTGAGGAAAAGTTCAAGCGTGGAGACTGTGCGGTCTAAGAGGAAGCCACACGTCCTGAAATACCCGACGTTCAGAACATGTCCGCGGACTGCCCAGGCCGATAGTACCCAAGTCACAACCACTTCGCATAAATTTTCTCCAGTACCAATCTTTGCCGCCAATACCTAGTACACCCTATGTTCCGAACTTGCAACCATATTGTTCTATGTACACTCCACATTTTCCAGCTGTATTGCCAACCATACACAAACAGTTTCTTACCTCAATGCCTTTTCCAAATTTACCGACAGATGTAAACAGAGCCACGATGGTTATGCTCATTGTTTCTAATCTCACTGATGTACCATTTGGACCGAAGCCTACGAGGTTCCAGACACTGCCGACCTTTTCTGGCTAACTGAATCAGGATCCATCCACCTTTGTAGAAGATTGCACGATGCGCCTGCTGAGGTACGAGGTGTCGGAAGATGAATGGCCTGGATGTGTTGAGAAGCAGTTAGCAGGAGACGCAAGGCAATGGAGGCGATCGAGAACCATTGTGGACTCATTTGGGATGAAATCATTCACGCAATTTAGTGCTGCTTCAGAAGTATGTTCACCTCGATCTAAGTGCAAAGCAAACACATGCAACAGGAACAACAAGAGGGCGAAATGCTAATGGCATTCGTCAACTGGAAATCGCACCTGGTACGAAGATTCCGTCCATGATTGAGTGAACGGGAAGTCCTCGAAGTGATAGCAAAAACAGTGCTATCAGAGAACAGACCAGCCTTAGTTTCATTACTAAACAGCGGCCTTGCAGAGTTTATGTGTACCACCATCATCCTTGAAAGAAACACTAGTGTTCCGCGATGCGAATCAGGAGGCGCCCGGGCACGACAAGGATCTCACGAGTTCAGGAACTTCCGCAGTGATAACAACAGGATAAAAAGACAGAACTTACAGCCACGATGGCAGGAACAGCAGTGAGTTAACCCAGTGAGCAGTTTTCAAGCCGTGCACGAGGTGGTGGGAACATGCAAAATGTAAATTCGTACTGTGATGCAAACCGATCCATTTGGTGGGACCGTATGAGACGCAGGGATGAGGGAAGAAGGAACTCCCGAGGTGTATATAGAGCGAGAGGAGCCGGAACCTTCGATGAGAAGCAAGCACCACCAGAAGTACCATGACGGCTATGGCACTGACAAGCCCCCTGGTTACTATTCATCGACGGGAGGTGAAACAGTACCTCAATAAAATATACCGGCAGATGATGCAGGATGTCCGGAGCCACCCAACACGGAAGTGCCGACATAGGCGAGTCCGGTAGCCGATGTCGACAGGTCCGACGTGGATGGGCCTACGAGCCATACCGTCGAACAAGAAGAGCTGGAAACAGCAGTGATACTGCTGGAAGAGGAAAAACTAGATCCCACCCCGGCGACACCACCTGTAATCCTGAAGAAAGACTACGCACCAGTGCTTCGGGTCAGGACCTGACCTACTGGAATGCTATTACTGGATCGCAACCGGACACGACATGACTGCAGCAGTGAAGAGAGTGGATGGCCAGCCCGCTACCTCTCCAACATACCAAGAGGCGAAGAGCCCCTGCACGGGAATGTACCACCTGCGGTAGCGCCACCGTGCTCTGGAGAGTGTAGGTTCGCAAACAGCAGCCAAGGAACAACAGACTGCCAGCACGTAGGGAGGCCTACATGCTGTGTCCTCACTGCAGGGAGCAGAGCAGCTACCAGAACTCTACTAGGCGCTCGTGCGCACCAGTTGTAGAGTGCACCGCATCAGTCGAACCACGAAGACCTCAGTTATGAGTGCTGATGCAGGGGCCGAAGAGAGCGCTAGTGACGTGAGCAGGAAAGTGCAAGTTTTGAGCAAACCACATGCACCTAAACGTACATGTCTTAAAAGGAGACCCTGCAAATTTGGGCCTAAGTGTAATCAAACTTAATTAAGAAACACTCAAAGACGCCCGTTCACGAAACGGCCAATCAAGGAGCCCTATTATATTTTGATGCCACCGCGGTCCTTAATTACAATGTTTTGTTTTTTTTTTTTTTTTTTCATTATCATTTTCACATGTTTTATTCACATTTCGTTTCATACAATGTAATATGTCAATTAAATGGTAATTGTTTGTGTAAGTTTTGTACCATTTAAAGTAACGTGGATGTGTTTTCTAGTGTTTGAGAGCGTAAGAAAATAGTCAACATGGCTGGCCGGCTCGCCAAACCTCAGGCGGCATGCAGCACGGTACAGTAAGTCATACCATGGTGTCTCGAAGAGTTGGACGTTCTGACCGACAGGGTCGCGTTTCGCACACTTGGGCGGGGCGCTTCATCTCTGTTCACTAATCACTTTACAGCAATAGACATTAATTTACCGGAACCTTTGTGTACTTCACAGCCGCCCGAGATTCTCCACTCCTCCCTTTCTGTGGAATAGCATCGCCTGGGAAGGCGTAAGTTTTTCAGTTCTTTTTCGCCTTCAGGCCATTTGTAAAGTGTCACTCTGCTGGCGGGTTAAACAAGGCGTGGTATATAAGTTTGCTTCCTTGAGGAGCTATTAATAAAACCTAATGATTCAACGTAAAATGGTGTGTGTTCACATTCACGTTCTAAACGGACGATAGGGGCGCCGGCCCCCAACTTTCCCACCAATCATTAAGGGTTACGTATCAGTGTTTTGTATTATCTTTCAGTGTTTTTATCTATTTACAACTAATTATGGGTACATGAGCCATCTCAAGATCTCACTGTGCAAGGTTTCAGTTACAAAACTGTTTTTGTATTAATCGCGATGGTCGGAGCACCGGGAAGACACCGCCCGTAGGTCGTCTGCACTAGACTAGCTAGTTGATTTTTCATTTAAAATACCTGACGCCTGTCATCTACATGTAGACGTGTTGGTGAGAATGTATGGAATATTTACCTGTCCCGCTCCCAACCTAAATGAACACCAAATTGCTCCACTACCTTGCTGTCAAAGTAAAACTTGAAAAGCCATTCCGAATATCATAAATTGTCCTAATTTTTCCGCACTAGTTAAGTATCCCATATAATTATTTGTTCGTAGAAGAACTGCCGAAAAATGTACTTTAAAATTGTGCAAACAGATAGGACTAATGGTCAGTTGCGCCATCATGGTCCCAAACTCGATGCTAAATAGGATGTAAGACTGTGGTTGCACGAGTGCTGTTAAATACATTTAGTAACCATGTCTGAACAAGTTTAATAATAGAACGTGTTTTCTCTGTTCCACACCCAAAGCAGAATTAAATCAATGGAAATTCTAACCTCAACAGACTGGAACTTAAAATGTATGATATTTAATTATTATAGCCTCCAACATTGATCACTATTGATCTTTTTAATTCTCATGAAACCTACACTTTTACTGCAATGGCATACTGGGTGGGTATTAGTACATTCAACCTTAAACTTAAGTGAACTCAACGAGTGCAAGAATTCCTGCCAAATTCTGCAATTTTTAATACACTGCTTGTTTACTTCCAAGCATCCAAAATGAGTTCAGCAGAGAAGAGAAGTCGTTCGAAACTACTTATGAAAACTGTTCACTTTGAACAAGAAACAACTGCAATCGGAACCCGTTCAAAGGTAATGTATCCTCTTCAGTAGCTGAACTTGTTTAAGTGAAGTAGTTCTGCATTATGTGTAACCACGACCTAAGATTTTCACTGAAAACTGTTCCACCCTCTTCTAAAGCAGGATTCACATGTACGCCGGTCCCGTCAACCAGACAGAGCAGGCAGAACCATCTGGTTGTTTACATGTAAGCATATTCTCTGCATAGCCTTTTGCTTTTTATTTAGTGTTTTGTAACACCAAGATTCTAAAACAAATTACAGATTACAAACAAACTGCTGTCGTCTTTCTACTCTAGTTTATTAATTCCATTACAGTGCGACTTATTTATTAATTGTTTTTCAAGAGATAGTAATTTTATTTTTACTTCCATAAAAATGTAAACTTTGGCGCTACCTTAATTTTGAATAAAATTAATGTTTACATTCAGCTATCTCATTATAAATACGTACATCTAACTATTTACATCTATACATGTCGATTATACAAGACATTAGTAGTATAAATATGTGAACAAGTTGACTTCTGGGAAATATCAGCGAAGTCTGCTCTTTCTGCGAGCAGAAAATATCGGCATAAGCTCAACTTTTCTGCGCGACTCGTGCGGAAATCGAGGTTGGCTTCTGATTGGCTGTTCTAGTTTTCTGCTCTGTCTGTTTGGCGTGATCAGCGTACATGTGAATCCTGCTTTACATCTTTGCTTGGTAGTTTGGACTCGAATGGTGCAATCAAAGATTTTAGAAGAGGATGCAACAGTTTTCTGTGAAACGAACCACGATGGTGCAACTGGGCACAAGTCTAATTATTCATTGACATTCAATTTGCCCCCCCCCCCCCCCAAGACGACAATTACTCATTTCTCTATTTCTGTAAAATTATTTTGTTTCTAACCACTGGTCGCTTTATCCATATTTTCTCTCCGTAAAATTAAATAATAAGGAATTGTGGAGACTTGATATAGAATATTAGGTAAATACACAGATTACAGTACCAAAATAAGTATTCAAGTCTTCCATAGTCTAAACTACTCCTAAATTCATGACGTCATATCAAATATTGCCTTCTACCATATTTGGCTAATCTTCTTCTTTACCCGATATGCCGTCCCTTCACTCCCCTGAGCTTCGCCCCTCGTCAGTCTATCCTGATGTCACTATTCTCAACCATTGTTCACCCTTTTCGCAGAAAACTTCCATCTCTTCCTTCCAATATCAAGCAACTGTCACATCAATGGACCAGGACGGCTTTATAGTTCCGAAGAGGACTTCCAAATGCTCCAAAAATTCACCACCCCCCCCCCCCCCGGACCAACTGGTCTTACACAATCATTTCGCATCGCTCAACTCCATCACTGTCGACAAAGATGACACTCTCTTCTAATGCTCACCCTCACACTCTGACAACCATAGAAGAAAACTTGCCCCTCTGAGAGCCAACACCACAACTACATCAACATCTACTTCTACCAAACTCATCACCTCCGCCTCAAAACCTACATCACCATGCATGCCAACCATCGCCTGCCTTGTTTCCATCGAAAACAAACAATTTCTGAATGCCAAAACCTTACAATCCGAACTAACTTGCCCCCTTTCCATGACTTCAATTCGTGATCGAACATCATTTTACTCATCAAACCCCTGCGATCACGAATTCCTGTTCCACGAGCTTCACTCACTTGGTTTTTCACCTTACACCTCTTGTTGTCCTGGTGAAAAACAGGACTGCATAGTCATCAAATGCCTCCCACTCATCACCACTACAGATGAAGTCAAAGAGGAACTCACTGCACTCAAACTTCCAGTATCATCAGTCACTTGCATCCGATCATTCGACACTGCTGCCACCGCCTCATTTATCATCACTACACTCTGAGTTGGGGAGGCTACCCTCTTCTTCCCACTTCGCTCACTTGGCTGCTGGGTCAACATCATTGAACCCTGCCAAGGTTCTTTACACATCCCGCAGTCCTACCTTTGACAAGGCCTCGGCCATTCGTCTCTTATTTGCATCCACCGACTAAAATTCATCTTCTGCTCTGGTGAACACTGGCGAAAGATATGCACTTCCAGGGACAACACATCCAAGTGCTGCCTCTCTGACGGTCTCCACAAAGTCACAGATCCCAGCTGTCCCAACCACAGGTGCTACCCCCAGCGTCACCCTCGCCGCTCTTCCACCTCCACCACCACCACCTCCACCTCCATTCCTCCTGGCATCACCTCCACTTGCAAAATCTGTGCTGTCCCCCAAGGTCAACCCCTCTTCCACCTGTGCCCAAGCCCAGGCCCACGCCTCTGCCTCGTCTGCTTCCGTAAGGTGCCACCCCTTGTCGCCCGAGGATAATTTTCTGTGGCCCATCCACACCACTGACCCATCCGATGCCCATGCCCCTTTTTCCTCTCTTGCCGACTCCTTCGCGAAACATTGATATCATCTGCACATACCTTCCCCTCTTCTGTTCCGCCATCACCACCCTCTCCTGAGCCTGTTCATCCACTGAAAAACTGGACATCCTCTTAAATTTATTCCTCCAGTTTTACGATGGTCCCCCACCCCTTAAGTTCCTACTTTGGAATATGTGTTCCCTTCTCCCGAAGTCACCTGAACTCCAATATCTCATTGTCAGCCACCAGCCAAATGTCGTCTTCCTGAACAAAACCTGGCTCACCCCTCCCATCTTGCTCAACCTCCCTGGGAACACTGTCTGCTACTGTGACCACTCCGGTTTTGGGTGGTGGGGTTACCCTTCTCCTGAATACCACTGTTTCTCACCATCGCTGCTCCATTTCTACCTCGTCCATGGCTGAGGCAGTTGCTCTATGTCTCCATGGCCGCCCCTACCCCATTACCCTCATTTCCATTTACTTCCCTCCCAACTCCCCCTTCCCTTCAGATGTCATAGAGACCCTCGGCAGGATTGATGTAAACATTGTTTTCCCGGCTATTTCAACGTGTCTCACCCATCCAGGGCACCCTCCACCAATCGCTAGGGCACCTCCCTCCACCAAATACTTCGATACTCTTCCCTCCAAATCTCTGACTCCCACCCTCACTTAGCACCCCACCCACCGAAACCATCGCCTTTCCATCCTCGACTTCGCCATTCCCACCCCAGCCCCATCATCACCGATGTCCACTCCATAGCTGCCAGCTCTTCCAATCACTCCCCCGTACTTGGCCTCCTCCATTACCACCCTCACTCCCTCCCATTTTTCGTCGCTCCGATTTCTGCTCCACCAACTGGTTCTGCTACCAGTCCTCCTTACACGAATTCTTTGTGACCTCATCACCCCCTTAAACTCTCCTGCTGATATTGACCGTAACACTGTCGTCCTTCCCGATACCTTCTCTTCCACTGCAAATGTCTACATTCCTCACTGCCCTGTCTTTTGCCCCACCTCCCCTCCATTCACCGATCCAACAAGCAATGTCTCTGCAGAACTGCTTCCATAGGCAATGACAGGTCTCCAACCTCCCACAGGATCGGAGCTCATACCTCCTCTTGTAGGGCTGGTGCCGCCGATCGGTCCTTAGTTGTAGGCCGATCAGGAGACTTTGCGCCTCCAGTCACTTACCCGTTCCAATGGCTCCCTCTGGAACCACATCCTCCGCCAAAAGTCCACTCCCAACACTATCTCCCTTCTCCCCACCCTCTTCCATCTCGAATCGGGCGCAGAGAAATTTAAGGTCATTTCGACGTACCTCCACACCACTTTCTCCTTTGTTACCCATACTTCCCTCTCCTCCTCCGACTCTTCCAAGGACAAGGATGGCCCCCTCCCCACACTCTTTTGCCACACGACAGCTCTTCTCCATGATCGTATTTCTTTCCACCTGGCCATACCCCATGAATTATTTTCCATTCCTTCCCACCTTTGCTTCTCTGCCGCCCCTGGAACTGACTCCATTTCCACCCTTCTTCTCAATGCCCTTCCCTGGAAGGCCACCATCTTCCTCACCCACCTCATCAATGCAATTATCCTCCATTGCCACTTTCCTTCCTCCTGGAAGAACGCCATCATAGTTTTGATCCCAAAACTCGACAAACCTCCTGTTCATCCCTCTTCCTACAGGCCCGTCTTTCTTCTACCCATCCTACCCAAAGTAGCCGAAAAAGTCATCTACAACTGACTTCTCCTCGCCGTCTCTGCCGCCAACATCCTCCCCAATCACCAGTTTGGTTTCCGTGCCAGCCATTCCACCACCCATGTCATTGCCCATGTGTAACACGCCAGGGTGACTCGATTCTCCCAGCGCCAACACACAGGCTATGTCCTCCTCGACCTGGCCGGGGCCTTCAATTCCGCCCCCCTCCCCAGCATCAGATCATTACCTGGTTCGCCTCCATGGACATCCCACTCCACCTCACCCATCTCCTCTGCTTGTACCTGGAGGGTTTCTCATACTGTGCGTGGGTGGAGGGCACTCTCTCCACCCTCGCCACATTCCTGCTGGCATCCCCCAATGATCCATCCTGAGTCCCCTCCTCTTTGCCACCCCACTTCACCGACCTCAAAGTCCCTCTTGCAACCCACATGGTCCAGTATGCCGACGACACCTGCCTCCTCTCTTCCTCCGTCCATGAGGACATGCTCAACGACCACCTCAGCCACGGTCTCGCCTCCCTCCAAAACCAAATTTCATGCCCACGGCATCGGTGTTTAACCACTCCAAATCCGAAGTCATCCTTTTTTCCCACCTACACCCCTCCAGGCTTCCCGCAACAGCCATTCCCTGGTCACTCCAAGTCCGCTACCTCGGCATTATTTTAGATTCCCATTTTAACTTCATTCCTTACCTCGACACCATCACCACCAAAGCTCACGCCACCACGATCCACCTGGTACCCGTTCTTTGCCCTTCTGCTGGCACCTCACTCGACCCTGCATCACAGTGTTCTGCACCTTCGTCATCCCCATTCTCACCTAGTCTGCCCCACCTGGTCCCATGTCACCACCCACATCCTCCATACCCACCTTTATTTTCTTCCGCTCTTCGCCTCATCCTCCACCTTCCTCTTCACGTTCACTGTGACCCCCCCCCCCGCAACACGCATTCCACACTTCCACTCCATCTTCGCCACAAATACTGACTGATTCAAGTCATCCTGTGACCACCATCTCACAAACCCTCACATCTGCCAACTCACCACCCCCTTGCTGTTCACCTCTTTTCCCTGCCTACCTTTCCTTTACATGCAGCACTTGAAACTTATCACAGAGGAATAACAGGACGACAAGGATCCTGCCAGACCCCGAACTGGTGACGACAGCCAGAACTAGGCTAATGTAGCAATGAAGGCCCCCCCCCCCCACCAACTACATTTTTTGCCACCGATTTCTATCTTTCACTTGTGCTCCTATGCCTTTCTGAAACCACTCACCTCTGATATGTGAACACATTTTCCTTCTCATGCATGCTCAGGCTCCTTTGTTAAACACGACCCCCTGTATATAGTGACTTCATTGCCCAGCAGCGCAAATCACCTTTATCTCCCACCAACTTAAGCCCAAAAGTACCTCCCGGTAGGAGGGGCTTCTCCCCAATGATACACTTCCAGACTCACACGAACACATCATTACACATAAATATAAATATAAATAAATAAATATATATATATATATATATATATATATATATATATATATATATATATATATATATATATATAACGAACCGATAGCAATATTTGTCTCACACAATCTTGATCTCTCACTTTGGAAGTATGTTTTGAACCAAGATCGACGAATCGGATATCCAGAACAGTGCAATTGCATTGGTGGAGCACAGCAAGTGGAACACTTTTACAATGGAACCAAGATCAAACCAAATCGTTGTTCGGAACTTGGATCATTTGATCTAGGATCGGAGAAGATGTTGGTTCACCTAACAGTTCTTTCTTTCCAAACCTACTTTGAAGGGACTGGACTCTTTTTGTAATTTTCTGCCATGGGAGGAAATATATTTACAACGTCTCTGGCTCTACTGCATTTGACTGTTGCCTGAATAAGATACTGGAACTTGTCTGCTCTTTCTATTTCTGCATGGTTGTGAACACCACTAAACTGGCTCCAAAACTCTAACCAGCTTTTAACTTCATCGTTAAACTTTCTCAGTTCTACTTAAGGAAGTTTTAGTTTCTCTTTCACAGAACGATCGCTCATAGAAACATCAACATTCTGCTTAGTCAACAGGCACTCTAATTTCTGACGAGCTTTGTCCAACTAGTTGTAATATTCCTGTATTTTATCTTAGTCAGTGATATATGCAGATTCATTTTTATCGTCTAGAAGAAGTTCCAGTATCTTCTCGTCAGATGTCTTTTAACTAGGCACCAAGGCACTCTAATTTAACAATTTGCAATTTTATATTATCGGTGTCTGTCTCGATCATCACTGCTTTGCGAGTTTTCATGAAGTTTGCTCGCACTGGTTTTCTAGTTTTAAGTAGCTTTCCATGTTGATTATTGCTTGCATCTTAATTAATGCCAGAATATTATATATATTTTATTTTGTTTTATTTTATTTTTCTTGTGAGTTCCGAAATCCCGCTACACCAGTGAGAGCACCTTTTCAGTTCTGTGTGCCCTCCGGCATGCATGTTAGTAGTTAAGTCGTTCGGAGAATGGAATGCATCTCAGAGCAAGCCCTTTGCACCTTAGGTCGGGTTTAATTATTATAATGGTCACATGCATCGCGACTAAGCAGGTTTATAGTGCCATGGCAGCAATTGTAGCCATGTACACATCCCTAAAAGAAGAAGGGTCTAGATGGAAGAGCATAGCAAACAAGACAAAGTGGAGAGGGCCATGGAAAATCTATGCAACAGTCGTTGAGAATAAAATAATTCCTTTTAACTGTATTAGGGATGGATAAAGAAGAGTATTTGTTATTTCGGGAAGAAAGATTTCTGTTCGTTTGATGCATGGTGAAATGAAATGAGATCGCAGTGGGGGACAGAACAGCCCCCATGCCGATGCTAGTCGTTGTGTGGGTGCAGGCACCCTTTAAGTTGAGCTACTGTCAATATTTCCATGTAGGTTAACCAACACTGCAGTACCAACAGCAACTGAGAATGCACCCCCCCTCCCGCTTCCCACTGAGTGCGCGGGAAAACCGGACAGCTCGGTCATGACACCGACTCCTTCTTCATCCTTCCATGCCGATTCTAGGATCGCCACTCCATGGGTGAAGGTGGGGAGAGTTCTTCGGGGAGCCACCTCTTCCCCTTCCTCCAAAATAGCACGTCGGTCTGGGAAAAGCGAGACATCCGGGGCCTACCAATGGTGGTGGCGAATCCGCTGGCCCAAGAGTGAAAGCTGGCATCGAGTTGCTGCCAAGGTCCGATGTATTCCAATCCATTCATCATGTACCCGCAGTCGGCAGCCCGCAGAATACAGCAGTGAGGATCGCTATACTTCGCATTTTTCAGCACCTCGAGATCCCCCTCCCCTCCTTAATCGTTGGGCCACCATCAGCATATGCGCTTCACCATCTCGTACTGAGCTGCGAGATTCCCGACGTCCATGACGCCGGCACTTTCGCACTAGCCAGTTGGTTCGCGGGCTAGTATTTGATTATTTCCAGCCTTCCCAGAGTCTGGGGATCCCCTATCCACCACCTGGGGACGCGACGATTTGTGGATAGTCGCCGCACCCAAGCTGCCATGGTCCCATCGCACTCACAGATGCACCTCGCTTTCGCTGGTCCTCAAGTCGCGGGCAGTTCCCAGCGAGCGAGCTGCAACAAGCACGGTGTTCATCCCACGACAGTTTAGCTCGCACGATCTTATTCCTGTTACCGTCGCATTTTGAGTGTGTAAATCTCAATTTGGTATTGAAGCTTTTAACATTAGTTACTCTTTGTTGATATGTTTGTGCACATCTTCAATGAGGCTTTGTTTTTAAGTTTCTTACACAATAAAAAAACTTTAGCATTTGACTTTACGTTTCCTTTCATCTGACGAAAACACCAATACATAATACAATTGTAAAGTCAGAGTGTAGACAATTGAACATCGGTTCTACGAGCCTCGTAATAATGTGTATCTTTTGTTACGTAAAGAATTAGTATATTATCAAGAAATACATTTTACATGCATTTTTCCAAACATTCTTAAAATTTATATTAAGAGTATATTTCAAAACAAGAAAACACATTGTTTACTTTCTTAATATATGTAAGTTTGTATAGTTCCACTACACATTGTATTTATTTAACTTTTATTTAGTTATGAAGGTCTTTATGTAGTATAACGATATTAAAATCCCCCTACAGTAAAATCACGCACTTTCCACATAACATCTGTTAGTTTCTCGGCAAAATGACTGTTTGTTTTCGAATATATATTTTCCAACTTTTCGAAATCGTAAAGTCAAGAGTGCTTGACTTTACCTTTGGTAGTTCCATTGCTTCAAGCTTCATAAGTATCAACATGTCGGAAAGGAAAAGTAAAGTCTAAACGTAAAGTTAAATGTTAAAGTTTTCAATTGTGTGAGGGCCTTTAATTATTGAATCTCAGTTTTTTTTTTTATTTTTGTGATTACTTTTCTTAATTTAATTTCTAATGCTTGCTTGTCCTTTTTATTATATGCTAACAATATTTTATGTATTATTTATCCTATTGCCCGAAGCTTCCAGGTGAACATGGGATCAAAATAACGCAAATAAATAAATAAAATAAATGTTATATCACGTCCGAAAATCTACCTGATTGACAGGTCAATTCCCGATATTACATATTACTTGAGTCATCACCTTAAAAGAAAGACAACTACTCTAGATTGCCTTTAATCATACTTCTTCCTTTCGTGACTTTGTTTTTGCTATATCAATCTTAACTGCGAAACTTATTTTCCGTGTACTTAATCAGTCATAAGTATAATTCTTCAGTATTTTCGTAATCTTATCACGTAGAAGTACGATGTAGCTGCACAACATTAAACTGCACTGCTCAGTGGTTGGTTGAAAGAAACGGATCTATACTACATCTATCGATTCTAATGGCTTCGCTCTATCGACTTTATGTTGCCGTTCGCACTTCCTAACCACAAACAAAGTCCTGTTATCGTAACCTAATTTATAAACACTGGTTATTTCCAATTAGACAATAAACAGTATGAAACAATTTAAAGTATGTATATACCATGAATATTTCTAGTTAATATTTCATTTAAAACATGACTTAATTAGTTAAGCGGTGTTGTAGAGCAGGCGGGCAATCAGGTTTCAGTGTCAAGGTCAGGGTACTGTTTGTTTGAGTGGCCGTGTTCCGGCTAGGCGTGACGGCGACGACGGCCTGGAACGTGAGTGAGTGTGCAGGATGACTTCGTGGCCGGCGGACGTTGGCATCGTCGCCATAGAGCTCATCGTGCCGTCACTTTATGTTGACCAGGCGGCGCTCGAGGCTCATGACGGCGTGTCCTCAGGCAAGTACACTGTCGGTCTCGGCCAGTCAAAAATGGGCTTCTGCTCCGACAGGGAGGATATTAACTCCCTTTGCATGACTGTGGTGAGCAAGCTTATGGAAAGACACAAGGTAGATTTTTCCAACATTGGTAGACTTGAAGTGGGGACCGAGACAATCGTCGACAAGTCCAAAAGTGTTAAGAGCGTGTTGATGCAGCTCTTTACCGACAGCGGCAATTATGATGTGGAAGGGGTGGACACTACTAATGCTTGCTATGGTGGTACCTCTGCTCTTTTCAATGCTATTTCCTGGGTTGAGTCCAGTGCTTGGGATGGGCGTTATGCTCTGGTGGTGGCTGGTGATATTGCTGTGTATGCCAAGGGAAATGCTAGACCCACGGGAGGAGCTGGGGCAATATCAATGCTAATTGGGCCGAATGCTCCTCTAGTATTCGACAGGGGTGTTCGAGCAACTTACATGGCTCATGCCTACGACTTCTACAAACCTGATCTTTCATCAGAATACCCAACTGTGGATGGCAAACTTTCAATACAATGCTACTTGAATGCTTTGGATAACTGTTACCAACTGTACTGCAAGAAAGCATCAAAGGCCTTCCAAAATAATTCTAAGAAACTTAGAGTAGAACTGCAGCACTTCGATGCCGTCTTGTTTCATTCACCGTACTGTAAGTTGGTACAAAAATCTTTGGCCCGATTGGCATTGAATGACTACGTAAATTCTTCGGATGAAGAAATTTCTTCAAAGTTCCCTGGGATGGAACAGTTCAAAGACGTTGGACTGGAGGACACATACTTTGACCGTGACGTAGAGAAAGCCTTCATGACGTTCAGCACAAATGACTTTGAAGCAAAAACAAAGCCATCATTGTTCATCGCTAACCAAGTGGGGAACATGTACACTCCATCCTTGTATGGTGGGCTGGTGTCTTTGCTGATAAGCAAGACTCCTGCAGAGTTGTCTGGCAAGAGGGTTGGACTGTTCTCCTATGGATCTGGGCTTGCATCGTCAATGTTCTCCCTTCGTATCACAGAGGATGGCGCAGCACTTCAGAAACTTATTTCCAGCTTGTCGGATGTGAAAAAGATGCTGGAAGCCAGAAAGGCCATGAGTCCTGCAGAATTCTCAGAGATGATGGAGGTCCGTGAAAGGAACCACCACAAAGCTCCGTACACACCTCAATCGTCACCAGAGTTGCTTTTCCCCGGGACATGGTACCTAGACTATATTGACGACAAGCACCGGCGCTTCTACAAGTGTACTGCTGCCTCATAGCAGTGGCTTCACCTATGCTTTTTCGTTGATACTGTTTCCATCTCCTTATGGCAGCACAGTTTTTATACTTTAGGAGAACAACCGTACATTTTTTTAAACATTGCAAATGAATCTTTGATGAATAGCAAACATTGCAGTAAAATTGACATTTAGTTACGGTAGGCATGCAAAACATTAGGCATGATAATTCACGTCTTTAGGGATGTGATGTGGTGGGATGCTGAAATTATATTGTGAGAATGTATAAACACCTTGTTGCCTTGTTAAGCAGAATGATCTTGTTGCTTGTTATCTTTTGTACTTAACGATGAGCATGTATCTGTGAACACTACTGTAAGTAGCCTACAGTAAGGCACTCAAACAGGACAATGGCCTAAGCACTATTAGCTGAATCAGATATCATTTAAGGGACAAACATTTTGTGGTTTATTCTTTATTTACATTATTTTTTAAGGATGGTGTATTTTTTTTACACATTGCATGCTCTTGAATAAAATTTCATGTCTGTAGTTTTACTACTGAAGCATTGCCTTTTACGTTCAGGCCTATGCTCCAATTGCTCGTGTTATTAAAAAGGTTCTTGTCACATCTTGGCTGCTAGGTAATAATTACCTAGTACAATTATTGTGTACTTTTAAATTTTAAAAAGTTGGTTACAATTATGTGCAAAAAAACTTATTTTCCAAACTTAATTATTGCTAAAGCGAGGTACACATCATTCCACGGCAGTTGGGATGTCAGCTCGGAACATTTGAGGGATTGACAGTGGGTTTTGTAGGCCTTGCGTAAATACTCGGGAAGATACAAGTGAATATAAACAAGGACTTTGAAATCATTGGGAAACATGAGATAAAATGTTTTGATAATACGTGAAATAAATTACTGGTCTGTAACCAGCAAAATAAGTTTAGTCTTTTAAACATGGTGCTATGTCTGGTTCAGCTAGTAGGGTAAGAGGATGCTTTTAAGCATGGCTATGATAGGTGGTGCATTTTGGGATCTAGAACATCTGGGATAGTTTTTGTGATGGCTAACTGTAATATTTCTACCAAAGCAGGGACTCCAGCTGTTTTTTCATGTAGTAGCATGAGTATTTGTACTCTGTTTCCCAAATGCCTCCAGAAGTGGAAGTGTCATATTGTACCACCAGACATAATGTTAAAACTACTGTACCGTTATGATTGTAGAGTTCTAAAATTATTGAATGTTTGTGTGTGTTCCGAGCCTGCTGCTTCTGTCAATATTACATCTGAATATTTGAAGTCTTCATTTGTGTTTTCAGCTTTGTAGGCAAGGACAGTACAGTACCTACTCGTCTAGTTGTTAACATTGTATAAATGTTCATATTTTAGAATTTTGACTTAAAAAAAAAAACAGTTAATGCAAAATATAATTGTTTTGTGTTAATCTACAAGTTTAAGGACCCAGATGTGCAAGAAAGATAACAGTTTTGAGTATTACCCGATGTGTTTGTTTTCAAGGTGATGTCAGAAATTCATGTAACTACGGCACTCACACAGCAGAGTTATTACAGCTGTTGCAACATAATAAAATTCAATGAAGACCCGCATCATCAGTGACTGTTGACAAGTTGATGCGTAAGGTTTGCATCTTTGCTTTGAATTTCACAATTGAGTTATTGGGCTCAATGTTAAATTTGAATATAGATGTTCATAACTCATTAGGCCCCTAAAGCATATACAGAATGTCTCAAAATTTGACCGACAAACTTCAGGTGTAGGTTAATTACAAAAAAATATGTTGAAAATTATATAGGTACGACATATGGTCTAAAATTAATTTTAAGGGAGGTACACTCTTTTGAAGTTGTAGTAGAAGAAAATTTTTATTACAGTACCACTGTAATATACCTCTCTCTGGAATCTTCCTCTTCCTTTAATAGCCGCAAAAGTGTGTTATGGGGTATTGTGCCTGTCCCATCTACCAAGTATTAGTAAATATTATTTTGAAAATGAAACACAAATTACTCAAAAACTGCAAGGGTATTTATACAAGGTGACATTTTTGTTAATTGTTACATGAGGATTAATAATCCATCCTTTAAATCCCAAATATGCTACCACAACATGAATGTTAGTTTGAAATAAGTTTGGGGCAGTAGAAGTGATTATTTGCATTAAATAATTTGATGATAGGGACAAGTGTTGTGTTTGAATATCCTTATTCAATTAAACATTATCCAGACAATCAGTGTTCCATCTTCAATATTATCTTCAATATTTGCAATAAACAAGTGTTCCAGGTCCAACTTCAAAGGTATGTACCACCTTAGTATTCACTTTAGACCATATGTCGTATATATGTTTTCTACTTATTTTTTGTGATTAACCTACAGCCGAAGTTTGTCGGATGAATTTAGATCCATCCTGTATACTAGTAATGCCTGGCAGGTTTCAAATCGTAAAATAGGTACCTACTCCCATAGAGCTGTAAACTGTTGAGTTTCATTTCTGCACTGATTTTTTTCCCTTCACAAGAGGAGCCTCAGCCAGTCTTGTAAAAACGGTGGAGAAATGTGGTTTTTCTCTTTCTTCTATAAACACCCCTCCAGAAACAAGTAGTGTATTTTATTTCATTAAGTTTTATTTTCACCTGATTTTGAGCAATCCAGCATATATATTTTTAATCTAGCTAAAGGAAATTGGATAGAAAAATATTTTCTTTCAGCTTTTACAAGTTTTCTACCAAAGTGCAGGATAACATTTGGTCCTGTTTGTATATCTGTGTTCACCCCAGAATTTTTGTGATCCCAATTTCTGTATTATCTTTGATCCCAAGTATTTGTTTCCTGTGTACAATAAATATGGGTCCTGTTTCTCTTACGGGTATACGTGCATGTTTTTCTTGCAAGAGACAGCTGTCCGACAACATATCCACTTAGACTTTTCAGGGTCAACTGCTAATTGCATTTGCATTGAAAGAAGCTTGACTTTGTAAATACGTATACTTTTGGTGCAGACTGTGGGCACGTGAGTACATTGGCTTAACAAATTGGGGAGGTATTGCCCCTCCCAAAATTTAGAAATTGGTGCCCAAACTATTCTGTTCATCAAGGGCATCAAGCTCGTTGAAATCTGACATGGGTGAATCATGCCTAGGGATAAGGGAGAGTTAAATGGATCATCATTGGTTTTGTTTTTTTCTCCAGCTTAGTCACCTTTTGACCAATTTACACATCATGTGTCATTGTCATCCACTTGTACAAATAGTTCCCTATTCCTAGTTCATTAACTCAATACTTTTGACATTAACCTGTTAGTAACATAATGGTGTTTCTGCTATATCAGTGTGTATGTTGGTGAATAGACACTACCATGTAATCATAATGTTCACAGAAAGCTATTTCATATAATTCTGAGTTAACAGTGAACAAATTCAATCTTGATTACAACGTCCTCACAGAATACTTAACAACACCATTAGTGAAACGGCAGCTTATTCCACAAACTTTCAGCTGCAGCAAAATTGTGTCACTGTCGAGAAACATGTTTGAACACCATTCACCAATCAGCACCTGGAGCCTATTTGCAAGCGAGCGGCCCAGCCAATAAGGCAGGCTACCTTTCGCAGCACACAGTAGCCAATCAGAATCAGACAAAAAGCCTGTTACTTGTGTGAATACAGGGCAATGTAGGATAAAAGCACAGGTGCGCTTTTTAAATTTAAATTTTGAAGTTTGTGAACTGGCAATAATATAGCTTTGCCAAGTGACATAGGGTCTCTGTATTCAAAATAAATTATTTGTGTGTTTGTAATGGGCACTCATGTGAAGTCAGTAGCGTGTATCACAAGAAATATTGATGGGTTGAATTAAATGTTGGCCCTGCTTGCTTGGTCTGTTGCAGTGTAATTTTATTCAACTTCACTGAAAGATAAGCATATGTGTTCTGTCAGCAGTGGAAAAATATGGTTTGGAAGGTTTGGGTTCTGAAAATAGATCACAGAAAATGGTAAGATCCTGTTTGGGAAACAGGGAAAAGTCAGGGAATTCCAAAATGGAATTCCGGTGAACACCCTCTACTCTGCACACATTTAGATTGGCTCTATGTTGCAGACATACTGAAGGAAATTCTCGATCAATGACTTAAGAAGGTTGTCAGAGCAAGCACACCTGTAAATTTTCTGGGTGAAGTAATTAAAACTCAGTTGGGATAAATTGAGCAATATGTATTTTCAGCTTTTACAGATGTAAGTGCAGTTTTTTTTTGGTACTAAAATATTAATGGCAAACAATCATATTTGGAAAGGAATATAGGCCTATTTAAAAACAAAGAAAGTTTATAAAAGATTGTGTTAGTGGAACTACTATTTTTCGGTATGTTAGATTTCTAATTAATTTTCACTCTTGGTGATGCAAGAACAATGGCTAGATGCTCCACTACTGTACTTGTATTTGTTTGCTGGTTATGCCAATCTGTGACAGTATTTCAGTTCAAACTTGTTTCTTCCATGTACATCTGGCAATCCTTTAATTAACATTTTCCACTTTGTAGGTTTTTATTTGTCATCTGCGCATCCATTTTCTTTTATACAAAAAGTGTCGCAGAATATTCAGATGCGATTGTGTCTTTGTACTAAATGCAATATGACAGTAGTTAAGTGTGTGTATCCCATGGTAGTGTGAAACTGTTTTGGGAAAGGAGTTAGGAAATATTTCAGTTTTCATTTAAAGTTTATAACTTGTTAATTAGTTGTAACGAATTTGGTGTTATTAACTTTTAACTTTAAATTAAAAAATCATATCAATAATTTTTATAACTGATTTATTTTGTACAAACATTCAATGTTTTGAAACTTTTTCTTGTATTGCATGTTACGCAATTGTTGCATATTGTATGTGAAATATGGTGAAGATGGCTTTATTTAATATGACAGATTGATTCACGGTAAGCGTTTCCTCAAAAAAATGATTCTCTGACGTGATAACTTCAGTAGAACCTCACTTATTCTGCCCATAGTCCGGATAGTACAATGTACAGTAGGCTACCTACTTCAAAATAATATTTTGTATTAAATAAATATGCACTATACTGAAGATTACTGACTCCTATAGAATATATACGCACTGTTGTGCACAACACCGGCCAAACTTTTGGTAGCAAAATGCTGTAGAATTGTACACTGTAGAAATAATACACAATTGAACTTCATGTTTACTACCTTAGTGGTACGTATGAAATGTTTCAATAATTTGTGTGTTCAGAGAGTAAATTACATAAATGGTATGTGACTTGCACTGCGGGAAAATTTTCTGTTTTATCCTGTTAATTTCACCATTATCTGGATCCTGGTGACATTTGATGCCATTTAGTCCAAATAAATGAGGTTTTACTGCAAATAGCATACACTGTAGGTACTGAAGAAATCTATTCGGAGGATTGTAGATTTTCTAAACTGTGGTCAACTTGCATGCTTTTCACAGTGAGATAATTTGTCACCAAGACACACTAAGTCAATTGAAAATTTCTTCCAAGATGCAAACAAAAGCTTGTGCTATTTTAGTGGTAGTACATAGTACGCTTGCAGGTTGGCTGTGTTCGCTGTTATCATATACGGGGGCATTGTGGATAAAACATGTTTCACCGGTTCTGTTTGGAGTTTCAAGCCAGTGTTGTTATCTGACTGTACCTGGTAGTTCCTGTTCTCCTCCCTCTTATCTCTGTCCGTAACTTAAACATGAATACCATTTGGTGCAATCCTTTGCATTAATTTACAGAAATTTTGTTGTGTGAATTTTTTATATTATTTATAATTACTGAAACAATTTTTTATTAATGACTGAAAATTTTTTAACAAAATTTTAAACTGTATAAATTATTTATTTATAAAACATTAAATATTAATTTTATATCTTTTTACAATCTTTGTATGTATCAAATATAAATAATTTATATAACAACCATTACCAAACTGTGAAACACAACTTTGTGTTTGTGCAGGTAATTTGTTACCATCATATTTGTACAAAATAATAGATTTAATATTTTGTTGCGGGAGGTATGATTTGTTCCATTTGAAAGAAAACACACACAAGAACGTTTTCTTATTTTTAATATAACTGTTGGCAGTTACGGTAAGTGTTTCTGCAAATGACCATGATTACAATCATCACTTACTCATCATCCCTTAGAAGTGTTTTGAGAACGTTGATGAGATAGCTGATTTGTAGTTGCCTACTACTCATCATATTTGTCTTCTAAACCACTAAATAATTTTAGTTAGCTAGCATGATGATTATTATTATTTTTATATTAGCAGAAAGTAGTTTCTTTAAATAAAAAAAATTGCACTTTGTTAACATTTTTTTGGATGGATTGTATTTTATAAATTGTTAAGTTTTTGTATGTTTGATCATTTATTAGAGTTTTCATGGGCAACTACTTTGTATACGTAAGGGTAGCCTGTGTGGGCAGGATAAAGAACAATTTCTTATGCATTACATTGTTTATGGTAGTTTGTTTTAATTTTTAAAGGTTAAAATGAGAGTATTTTGTTCCTATACACATTACAGCCAGTATTTTCATGCATAACCAGCACAGCTCTCTGTTTCCAGATGCAGGCACCATGGGCTGGGGCAATATGTGGTGTTATCAAGTGACTTACAGTATTCTCACAAGTTGTTGTTTCATGGAATATTCTTTGTATTTTGTAATTGAATTATTAAAGGTAATGCTCATTTCTCATTTAGTTTCATTAATCATTGGTGGAATGAAATAATGTTTATATATAAAAATTCTGGTTAGCATTAAATTTACAAGACAATAACTTTAATAAATGATAAAATTAAACGTGTCACAAATCATTATTAATAGTCACACATTTATGCAAAGTTCTTTTAATAAATATATTGTACATATGTATGAAAGCATTTGCATAGAAACTAAGTTTTATTTATTTATATTTTTTTATTTATTTGAAGTTTACAAATATATGCTGTTTTTGTGCACCCTTCTTACTTTTGAACTTACATGTATATTTAATTATTGGGGCTGCTCAGGAAACTTCCAAATAGTCAAGAACAAATACTGTTAAATTATCCATCTTTTAAATCTCAAGTACGCTAAAGCGTCATGGAGATTAAGTTGAAATTAACAATAAGTATTTCTGTGACATATCACAGTGATAGACAAGTGTTGTAGGGTTTACAGATCTTTGTTTTCTTACACATTATTTATCCGGACACTCATTATTCCCTCTTGAAAATTTTCTCCGATATTTGTACTAAACTAGTGTTTCAGGTCCAACTTCAAAGATGTGTACTGGTCTTAGGATGTCATATGTTTTCACTTGTTTCGTGATTAACCTGCAGCCGAAGTTTGTTAGTCTAATTTAGATACATTCCATATTTACTATGAAATTAATATAAATAAATAAATAAATAAATATATATATATATATAAATTTATTTTTGTTCGTGCTGTCTCAAGTGTGCATACAACATATAATTAAATATTATGTTTTCCAGCCAAGTTTTGTGTAGTGTCTTTGAAGGCTAACAGAAACTACTTTATCAAAACTTGAAAATGGGCACATCAATGTGCACTATAAATAAATCTGAAATGTGTAATGGACACAGCATGTACAATATACAGTGTTAAAGTGAATATCAAACTGCTTCAGTGGATGTCTTATGTAGCAATAATTTGTGCATAAGCAACTCCATGTTTAAGAAAAATAAAGCATGTAAAGGTATTATGCACAATGGCCAAGATATTATTTTTTTGACAAAAACATATAAAATTGTAATGTAATAATATATAAAATTGTAATTGTATACAATTGTGCAGTTCTCATAGATAGTAACTAGGTTCAATTTGGACAGAATTTATAATTGTAAAAATGGAAAATACAGAACAGCACGTAGGTTGGCAAAAGAATAGAGAAAGAAAGCTTCAGAAATGCACCAAACATTTTAACTTGTGTCCTAGTTTTAGCCTCCATATTTACAGGACGTTAACATGTCGTCGAGTTTTGGCAGCCCGTAATTACAAACATACAAACATCTGGTGCAGCAAGTGTGGACAGGCCAGTGATTCACAGTTTACTTTGCCATGTCAGATTTTTCTTGAGTGTAAACTACCAACATGGGTTGGCGGTTGCCTAAAAAAACACGAAAAAACAAACTACCACAGTGCTGCATTTTTTTTTTACACACAACTGAGGTTGCTGCAGAATCTTTCCCATGTGGTAGAGAAAGAGAGAGAACTGGTTGGGTAACATTTACATCAGACACGCATTTGTTATTGAATTGCAACAAAACAATGTTCATTTTCCTATCTAATACATTTTGAAAATTATGTTGCTTAAAATTTCTGCAAGATTCAGCACTTAATAGTGCCTACAGAGTACATAAAAATATTTTGGGGACAACTTGCAGTTTGCGACTGTAATGAAGATATTCCATTTTACAAAATGCAAAGAAAAGTTTGTAAATGCGAGTGTACATAGTGACAAAGAGTTACTAAATTCTAGCACCGTACATGAAGCCAAAAAAAGAAAGGCCAAGTGATATTGGTTGGGGTTTCATTCATAAACAGCACTTTTTGTCAGTTTGGATCATACAGAGGAATAAGGTGCTCACTGAAGTATAGTAATCAGCAGCAACATACAAATTTTTTTACAACTTCCTTGTTATAGTTGGTACGAATGTAAGCTTAAGAATGAGGGGGATTTTTGCTTTGAATCATTGGTAAAATATGAATGTATGCTCAATTTTTTTAGTTTATTACCATTCTACTTTCCCAATCAGCCGAGTTCACATAAAATAAATACATACATGAACAATAACAATTTAGAATGTGTAGGATTAAATGCATCTTAATAGTCGACCTGCCATTCAACAAAGAATGCATAATTTCAGATGTATTTAATGTGAAGAATATTACATGACAGATACAAACAATGTTATTTTGTGAACTAAAGAGGTATTGTTGGTGGATGTATTAGTGTAGCCTCAATACAGACTGATCTAATCATGATGTTGGCAGAATTATGCATGCAAAACAAATGATGCCCTTCACAGTTTACTTGCTCAACTATTTTCATAGCAGACTTTTATAATGGTAGGTATAAAGCAGAGAGTGAACAATAGCAGATTTTCTTAATACTCTAATAACCTTGGGGGGGAAAAATATCAAGGTGATATACTTTCCTGAAAACTGCAGCTGGGTATCACTCATAACACTTATCTAAAATCTTTTATATATCCTATACTTAAGTACTGGCTGAGCATTAAAATATCACAGATTTCAAAGCTCAAGCATAAAAACTATATTTTATTTGGCGGAAATTAAACCTTCCTCATTCTTGCCTGTGGCTGTGGTACACTGCTAAAAAAATCAAAATCCAGTGAACAATTGGTGCAGGTGATTTCAAATAAAATATTGGAATATGTATAGTTTTAGCTTACACAAGTTATAGATAACAACTAATGTACTTGGTCTAAATTACAATGTAGTAATGAGTTGGACGACTGATTTGGCAAGCTGCATTATATACTGTAACAATGCCACAATAATGCATGAATGTAAATTTGTGAGTCTTCTGTTCGACACCATGTAAAGCTGCACATTAGTGGTTTATTGCATGCTGAAGAATAAGAGGCTGCATCGTTTTGATTCCAATCGGAGTCGTGGAATTAAACTTTTAACAGGACTAGAGAAAATAATATTTTCTATGATGCCCAAAAGCAAGGCATCTTCGTGTGTGTTGTCCAGTTTATTTTCAAGGTCTAATGATACAAGCAACTTTTGTAGATTATAATTAGTTTTTTATTTTGACTTTTTTGTACTACATGCTATTTTATGCAGAGTTAAATAAAAACTACATTAAAACTCTGCCGAGACGTTTACGAAAGGACTGAAAAAGTAATGCTTACTAACCAGGAAAATTTCATAAAAGGGTCAACTCACACATGTGCAGATAGACACGGTGTAAAATTATTCAACTTATTAAGCAGGAACTTAAGTGGAAACTTCTTAACAGGGTTTCACTGTATTCTATATCCTCTAAATGATCCTATATAAAACAAAACACAATTATGTACTCGATGACTTGACTTAAAGAAAGACTATGATGTTTCCAATTAAAAATAAGTAGTTGCTATATTTTGTGAAAATTAAAAAAATATAATTTATGATGCACATGTCTGTTTTAGGGAGATAAATTGTAAACTCTTATGGATTTGGTTTGTTTTTGTTATAATACATTTTCAAATTGGCATTTTTTCCTTGTAACAATAATGTATCGTGATAAAATTACGATCCCATATGGTCCCCCCTCATCCCTCGTTCATATTTCCTGCTTAATCTTCAGAATGCAGCAAAAAAAAAACTGTTGGGTGGCTTGTTTGCTTGCACAGTATCAACATTCAGAGAGATTATATTTTGAGCTGACTACTGCATCGAACCAGCCTTAGAGTTGTCTGACAACTATGTGCTCATGATCCTTGTAGTTCGAATGCCACAGTGAGTTGCTCCTGCTGGTCATGTAATTGTAATCCAGTGGCAGCTTGTAATGCTTAACCAAAAGTTAAAAATTATAATTCACTCACTTTGATGATAATTTTTTAATGAGATTCATTACTCCACCCAAATTCTCCATAAATTTCAAGTTGAAAAAAAAATAATTTTTTTGGATGATCTTTCACCAAGGGATTGAGTGCTACTACAATACACAAACTAAAAGCACCAATGATGTGATGGCTATTTAATTTCAGTAGTACAAGACTGGAAAGTGAACACACGGTAATATAGATGGTTTTTTATGGAAACAATGTTTGAAAGCCACACGTGGTGCAACTGACCTTACAAGTCTGACATAGTTGCCACTGGCCAAAGTTGCCATCCAATCTGATTCCAAACGCCCTCGATGGATGAGAGGTCTGGGGACCTTGGGCTTGGCATTATTCTGCTGGAAAATGGGATTCGGCACCAGGGAGGGGAGCACACTTGGTTGCAAAATTTTCTGGGCGTATAGCAGTGCCTTCAGGGTTCCTTCAATCACCACCAGTGGGGTGCGGGAATTGTAGGAAATGCCCCCCCTTCCCCCCACACCAAGACACCCCTCGTTGGGGCAGTGTGCCACATTACAATGAACTGGATCGTGGCGCTGGTCAGGACATCTCCTGACCCAAATCTGGCAGTTGTCTGTGTTCAGACAAACCGTGATTCGTCTCTGAACACCAATTGTTGCCAATCTGCAAGCTGCCATGCTGCCCATTCCCAGCAAGTCACATGAACTCTGTGATGCTAAGGTCATAGTGATAGATGTTGTAAGGGATGCCACATCAGATTCCACTCCGCTAGCTGCCTGGCTATGGGTACTGGTGAACACAGGCGTATCTCCAGATGCCACGACATGCCCTGGATGGTGCACAGCGATGCCCGTGGAGTGCTTACAGCCTATCACATGATGAAACAATCCTCCCTGCTGGTGATCCACTGGGGTCGCCCCGAGTCTTCTTGACAGGTGTGTGTACCCTCATGTTCCCCTGCGTTGAACACAAACTCATAGTGTAGGAAGATGGTTCATGTGGCGAGCATTGTGCCGAAACATCCAATCTGCCTCTCTGAGCCAGATGATGCTGCCTCCCTCAAACTCATCCAGCTGGGCAAAGATTTGTCAAATGCTGTGTGTCTCACACTGCTGACACTACTAACAATGCCATATTCAGTGTCTTGTAGCTATGATTGATGAAGGAATGTGTATGCCTCCTAGTGGCACATCCGTACAAACTGCATTAAACACAACTGGAACACATGTCTGGCTATGACGATACTGTGTAGCAACCATTGTCCTACTCATGCGAGTAGTTCATGATGATCAGTTTTTTATTGCAAATGAGTGTATTTGATAAAGTTATTTTTTTTTCTTCAATTTCAAATGGTTTTAAATATATTGAAACAATTTTTTTGTACTTTTGTATAATTGTGTTATTCATAATGATGAACATAAATCATTCTATCATCTTCAGCTCTGTCAGTGTTATATCTAAATAATATATTTATAACAATATTTTTTCGAGTACCACCAACTTAAAAATAATTATGCGTAGTATGTTTAGCTGTAGCAATGAAAAATGATATCATCTTGTTCTATATGTTCATCTATATTAATTATAATTTTTTTAGTTTAATACATTATCTTTTTTTATTTTTTGAGTTATTCATTTTCAAGTTTTAATTTATATTCAAATTTTATTGCTAGATTTCCTTTCTCTTTTTCGAGTTAATACTGGTTGTCTTATTTCTTATATTCAATTGGTATAATTTTCAATCATCAAATAATATTTTCTAATTTATTGATAAGTTTCTTGTATTAATGGAGACAAATGATATTTATAAATCATCTACATTTAATAACATCCTAGTTTTTTGACTCTGAAATATTTTTAGTATTTAATTAGTTTCATTTTGAATAAATTTATACTCTGAATCTAAAAGATTATCATGTTTAATCTCAGTATAGTTGATTTATTTAAAGAAGCTTAACATAGTTTAACTTTTGTATTCTAAAATCGTTAACAAATCCATTTATACTATTAATAAAATAAAGGAAACTAAATATCTTTAAACCATGAACCTAATATTATTTTGTAATAATTTTTTTTGGTCTACTAAAAAATATATAACTCTCTTTCATATAAATTTCACATCATTTGCTTTTGAGATTCGTAATTGCCATCACTTATAAGGAAATACATTTTATAGGAAATTGAAAATACTACAAATATAATTGATTAATTAATTGGTTATATTGAAACAGTTAAAAGTCTTGGTTATATTGAAATAGTTGAAAGTCTAAAATTGGTCTTGCGAGGTTTTACCCACTATCTTTATTTTATTGCTATAGTTATATATCAAGAATCACTAGTTAAAAATGTAACCACTATTTATTATTAAATTACAAAAAGTGAAATGTTATTGATGATAATATTGTTCACTTCAACATAATCTTAAGGTTGGAATTTTTAGTCTAATAAAGAATACTTTTTAGATGTAATTTTTATATAAAAAATCTATCAGCAGTTTATTTTTTGTTGAATAAAAAGTTTTAAATTTTATTTTGGATGGAGGGTTGGCATTTAGCCTCTCTTTTAAAAATTGTAAGTATCCATATAGTAATGTGTGTATGTTATTGTTTAAATATATTTGATCATTGTATGGAGAAAATGCAGTTTTCTTTAATTTAATATATAATTTAAAATATTTTTAAACAATTCCATAAACAGATTCAGTTGTCTCACTATTCATTAAAAAAAATTCTAATACGTTTCAAATTTAATATTTTCAATATTAAATCTTTTGATTCCTTTACAAAATGACTTGCTTTAATATTATTTAAAAATGTAGATATACATTTTTGATCTCAAAACTACAAATTCTCATAGTAGTATTCCTAAACATTCATCTTTAAGTAACAGTGGTATTTTTTTATTTCATGGATGTGTGCCATTAATTTTGTAATCAAAAGTATCAAAGTGGTTCAAATTATTTTTTATATCTTCATAATAATCTTTCATTTAAACTTGAATAATCAATGAATTGGTATCAGATCCTAATAATTTTATCTCTGTAGTTTTGCTAGAAATTAACAATAATTTTTAAAACAACAAAACTGCCATTAACTGGCTTATCAAGAGCTATTTCAGTTTCCAATTTGTATAAAATAACATTCTCGTCATATATTATTGATCTTGTTTCATAATTTGATGTTCATTAAAATCTTCAAAACAATTAACAAGTTTAGTATTGCAATCTTTTTCTAACATTTTCCATTTGTTTTCCATAAACAGCATTGTTCATTAATTTATAAAAATATTTTTTAATGTCATTATGCTTCTTGTTGTAATTATATATAAATAAATAAATAAATAAATATATATATATATATATATATATTTTTTTTTCAACGTAAGCTTCAACCAATGTTTTTGCGCAAATCAAATGTAATTTTTTACTTTTTTTAAAAATTATTTCTTGTTTCAAACATTTTTTATTCAATTAGATAATTTTTTCCATATCAAAAAATTCATTTGATATAAATCTTTTGGTTTTGACCCAATTTTTTTTAATTAGTTAATTTTCATTACTGAATAATTTATCATATATAGGTGATTGATGTTGAGGCAGCATGTGATAAACTTTAAATTTATTGTTTAGCTCATTTAGAATTTACAAACAACAATAAATGTATATCCATATTTACTATCATTTGATAACTGTAAAATTTTATTTGTGGTAAATTCTAAAGTTTTTTATTATATTAATTTTTTATTTTAAACTTTTATAGTCAATAAGATCACCAGTTGGTAATTTTTGCCTCAAAGCCCATCAATATAAATTATTACAATCTGTACATAATGTGACGAGGATTTTTTTACTGTTGTAAATTTCTATTTCAATGGCTTTTCTTTAGACAATTTTTTGTTTTGACTAATTGTGTATCATAAAAATAACAGTTTGCAATTGAATGTTTATGTAGAATTGTCAATATTGCACCTCTAATTCCTATTCCATAAATTTCATATAATTTTCCAGTAATTATTAATTACAAATTTTGACCTGTTTAAAAAGAAGTGGAATTGGCCAAATGTGGTGCAGAAATGTAATCAACAGTATCAAGTTTATAATTTGTATAACAAGTTTCACAAAAATTACCAGTCACATCTTTTAACAAAATTGTATCTGATTTTAAATGTAAATTGTGATAAGTTTCAGAATTTTCGTTACTAAATTTTGTAATTTTTTTAAAATTCAAGCCTAAATCTATGATGTTTTTATCAGTTAACGTTGAATATTGATAATTTTGTATTCTGAAAATTTTTGAACAATAAGAATTGACTATTTCAGCTAAATTTTTTTACTGCCTTATCAAAACCTGTGGTAATGAATCAAATCTCTATTGCTACATTTTGTATTTCACCTCTTTTATTAACAATATTTTTTTCCCTCCAACATTTTCCAATAATTTTATTGTAAAAATTGATTTACATTACTTTATTTAAAAAAGTAATATAACTTTCTTCCGAATTCTGTAAATATCTTAAATTATGAATTGCAACTGGTATAAATTTTGGAAGATGTAAATTTAAATTACAAGAATGACATACTATTCCTCTAAATTCTCTGGTTATATAGAATGTTCAGGAGAAAACAAATACAGATATGGGCAATTTGTTGACGCACATGAGTAGCACAACCCTTCCCAAAGTTTTTTTTTTTTTTTTTAATCAGTGGACTTCTATGTGAGCATCTATGATGAAATGCAGGATGTATAGTCAGTACTCAATTTCCGAAGTAACGGTATGGATTGCTTCCACAATCCTGGCATGGAGGTTTGAAGGTCTTGCACTTTCATGGCATAAAGTGTGTACTTAACAAAGCCACACAAAAAGAAATTCAACGATGTGATGTCCGGGGAATGTGGAGGCCATTCTGTCTGTCTATCTTCCTATCCACCAGACTGGTAAAGTTGCATTTAGAGCTCACCACATAATGAGTGACCAGTGGAGTGGAGTATCATCCTATTGGAAAAGGACGTTGGGCTGCGGATGTTCCACCTGTATATACTGCATGGAGCTCTATGCTTTCCCACAACTGGAACACTGTGTAACGGTTCCATATGAGGACTGTTCAATTGTGGGGGAAGCAAACTCAGAGGAAGAACACTGTATTAAGCTAATATTTCACTGTATTAAAACCTGTTGACTGAACAATGTTTGCATAATGTTTTCAATTATGTAATATTAATTACTTTGGAGGAGCTTGACTTGAGTTAGTTATTATTAGTTAGATGCTAACACTTTAGTGATTACTTCATTACTGATTTATAGAATCTAAGCCATTCTTATCTCTAAATTGTCTAAAAGGGAATCCAAAGTCTACATGGAACGTTGTCATCTTAATGTCGCAGAAGGCTGAAATCTTCATCTCGCTACGACGGTCAGAACACCCGTCAACGTCCCATCTCGACAGCCGGCGGCTCGCTGTGGTAAGATCTCTCTTGTTGCTCCGCCGGCTTTAAAGTACGCTCGTTTTCCAAATTTGTTGTTTATTATTAAACCGCCCGTGGTTTGTGGCCTGATTCACTGTGATGCTACGCTGGTCCGTTACAACCTGCAGCCCAACATCCTTTTCCAGCAGGATAGTACTCCACTTCACTGGTCACTCATTGTTAGGTGAGCTCTGGATGCAACTTTTCCAGGCTGGTAGATAGGAAGAGATGGACCAACAGATCGGTCTCCATGTACCCTGGATATCACGTTGATGAATATCTTTTTGTGGGGCAACGTTAATGAAGCTTACACCACAAAAGTATGAGACCTTCAAGACCTCCATGCCAGGATTGTGAAAGCAATCCATATTGTTACTCTGGATGGAAATCAAGTACAGATTAAGACATTATGCGTGTCACCAAAGGGGCTTGCATAGAAGTTTACTGATTTTTTTATTAAAAATTTGAAGTGATGCATTACTTGCCTGTATGTCAACAAATTTCCCATATCTCTACTTTCTTCTGAACCTAACGGTATTAAGATTTTCATATTTCGCCTTCAAATTTCATTAATTGTTTTTTTATTGCAAACAAGCATTTCATTATGTTTTTTTAAATGAATTAATATTTTCATTTCTTATTATTTTCGTCTCTTCAATTATGGTAAACTTGATCTATTTGGAATGTGTTTGTGAATATATTTTGTTGAAACTGTAATATTTATCTTTATTTTTTGGAGTGCTTCAAAAATAAAAGTTACTGTATATGGATGAAACTGTTTGGCACTACTAGATTCGTATCTTTGAATATTATTTTAAATTTACATTGTTGTTTTTTATGAATATGGATTTAAATGTGTTGTTCTAATTTATCTCCAGAAAGAAACTCAGAATGACATTTAATGCAAATATAGTGACAATATATCTTTCATGAATTTGACCTTTCAATGAACCAGATATATTTTTTATTCTAATTTGTTGTCGATATAATAATAAATTAACATAATTTTAAAATTTTTTTTATACTTTTCACTGCTATATAATAACTTGAATGTTGTATTTTCAAGAATTTATTCAACCAGATTTCATTTTTAATTATTCATATTTTTCAATGTTATAATTTTTTGGTCTATAACAATTTCAGCAGGATTTAAAGCACTTTCTGAAGCATGTACAAAACATAAGTTTTCTTGTTTTTGACATTAAAATTTATTACAATTTATATTTTTAACATTGATACGAAAATTTTTTATTCTTAATGGAGCTTGGTCATTCAATATAATTCCTTCTTGAAGTAGATTTCCTTTATCAGATTGAACGTTGGCACGAATAAGGCAATCAAATTGATATTTTGTATTTTTTGATGTAACATCTTTACATTTGTTATTATTTCACTTTTTGCATGTGTTTAATATCCCGTAGACAGTTTTTATATATTTGAAGTTAAAATTTTATATTTTGTAGAATTAAAGTAACATTTAATTAGGGTAAACAACAATATCTTCATATATTTTTAAAATACTAAACAAACCAACTGATTAAATTAAAACAAATCTTTCAATTCAGTTTTTTTTTTAATTGTTTCACCTAATGCAGCTTTAAATATAAATAAAATTTTTGTTAAGTAAGACACTTTCCAGATTAATGATAAATTGAATAATCAACCACCATATAATTTCATAAAACCTTGGATCATAAAATTTCAACATCTTTATTTTCTTCATGTTTGGCACATACAGTATTTGATAATTCTTTAAAATATTTTTCCTTTGTTTTGTAATTATTTTTAGTACTGCTTAGAAATTAATCTAAATAGTTCTCAAGAAATTTTTGTTAAACTGACACATGACATCCTTTACTGGCAGAGGGCGACGTCATGGATGGGAATGGGTTTGGTCACGTTGACCAGGGACACGGGTTGACGTTAACATTGGCACGTGGGAGCACGGCCGGTGTAAAGCACCAGACGTGTAGCCTGTCTGCTGGATACAAAGTCCTCCACTGTGTTCACTGTCCTGTAGATGGGTGGACACAGTGCCACTGGTTTACCTGGTTGGATAGTGGCCTGGGGTGGCTGCTGATGCTGCGGCAACGGTAGTCGCCGGCTGGCGCTGGCACCGGGTCCTGGTGCACAGGTGGAGTGGCGGCTGCTGGAGCTGGTCGTGGCCCGAGTCGGGCTGGTATGGTGGCTTCCCCCAAAGCAGGGGTGGGCGATGCCATAAGGAACATTGTTGTTCCAGAGGAAGGCTGCAATGATGGGGTATGGGCACCCTTCAGTCTTCACAAGGTCTGAAAACAAGGAAGAGGAGGGACTGGGAGGTGAGGCCTCTCCTGGGGGTGAGACTGCAGTGTGCAGTCTGCGTTTGGTTGCGACCTTTCTTGGTGGCAAAGGCGGTAATTGACTTTCTACCTTGCCATTGAGCACCACTCCTTAGGGTGTATGGCATACGGGAAAGAGCTAATACTGACCTCATAAGGGGTAAGCAGGTGACGAAGGTCCCTAGCTAGGTGTTCTGCCAAGGCTAAAGCTGTACAGGCAAGAGATACACCCTTTGCTCTTCAATCCGGCACAGTTCAGCGCGGTGGACAGAGTACAACCTGGGCTGACTTTTTAGTGGTAGGGGCTCTGCCTTTCTGAATACCGGTGCACAGAATGGTTGGCTATTGAGCATGTGCATGGTTGATGTGCGTGCGTCCCTGAAGGGGAACCCGCAGTCCTACACTAGGTTTGTACAGGGTTGAGAAATATTTCACAGTCTTCTGCTTAACTCCGACGGACGTGGTGTCTACGTAGAATTAGCACAAATACCCTTTAAAATTAATACTCCGTTAGCAGAAATACGTGTTTATTCCGGTAGGAATAAACCCGGTGGCCCGTACTACCTCCTAACCAATCAAAAGTTGACTGGAAGTAATCTATGATTGCCAGGTGAAGGTGGCTTGGGGTCTATGCTGGATAAGGTAGTTTCGGCCAGGCGGCTATGAAAACAACTCTCCCCAACTATACTAGCACCAATGTCCAAACTGGAACTGTGGGGGCCACTACCAGAAGGGTAGTGGGTTGAGTTTACCATTACCAGATGGGCAGTGGTCGTTGCAGTCACCGGAAGGGTGTGCAACTAAAGACGGGGTCAACGATGTCTTCAGGGTGTTGCTGTTGAAGAACCTCTTGGCGATCTGGGAGCTGCTGGCAAAGTTGCTGAAGAGCTCATAGTGGATTGTGAGAATCTTGCTAGCAGTAGAGAGCCCCAGCACACACAGTGATGGAGCAAGCTACTGGAGATAGAGTGAAGTGAGTAAAGATATTTGGGCGGCTCTTAACATTGTGATCTTGAGAGTAGATGAGGGTGATTGAGGTGAGTATGGAGCAGCACCAGAATAAAAGGGCAGGGGAAGAAATGAGATCCCCGAGAAAAACTGCCGACCAACGACACTGCCCGGCACGATTCCCACTTGCAAAAATCAGGTGACCTGGCAGGCTCGCCTTCGCCCAGGCTGGAGGGTGGTGTAACATCCACTTGTGGGCAGAGCCAGGTATCATCTGTTTGGGTGTCATCAGCTGGTGGGGTGAGCCAGGTAGGAGTGCCATCCGTTTGCGCGCTGTAGAACTACGTAACCTCAGAATGCAGTTTCGGCAGCTTGGTCAACAGCTTACTCATACTTAGGGGAGAGGGGAGGTTTGGCATGCATCCTGACCGCCAGGTGAACAGTATAATTTGATGGCTTCTGTAATAGCCCCGCGACTAGGAGGCAGAGCCTGTAAATTGTACCTCAGTTCTAACCCCGCCGGGTGCGACAGGGAGGTACGCAGAGATGAGGCAGAGTTATTTCATTAAAGTCAATAAAGACGTCACGTGTCAAAACTAAGTGTGAACAAATGCAATGCATTGTCCCCTTTGGTGTAATTTTCTAGGTTTGATTAAGCTTTGTTTGTATGATGCGGCTAAATATCCTGAAAGTAGAACTTCAATAGGGCTTCAGATAAGTTGGAAGGAACTATACTACTCCCATCCTTTGCTTATAAGACTTCATATATCAAATTTACGAGATGCCACTGCAAAAGTCTTAGTGAGATCACATCACACACTACACTGTCAAATTCATTATTACAAAATATGCTTACTTTGAAAAGTGTTTGTTAAATTATGTGTTAATCCTTTGACAAGGTGTCAACTGAAATTTTATTTTGGTATTTCCTAACTTTTTTTTTTTTTTTTTTCCAGACCGTATCTTACCATTTTCAGAAATACGGAAACCTTCTACTACCATATTTTTTCACAGCTAACAGAACGATAGGTCTTCAGTGAAGTTAAAAACAGACCAAACAAGCAGGGCCAACATTTTATTCAGGCCACCAATATTTCTCACAATATGTGCTATTGACTACATGAGTGCCCATTACAAACACACAAATACTTAATTTGTACATATAGGCTCTATGTCTGATGCCGTCGGGTGAGACACGAGATGAACGATGACACAATTACTTTCTAATGATATGGGCGCCAGCGGTGCTTCCAAATCACCACACTGTTGAGACTCGGGGTTCTCAGGGATGCTGTGGGTTCTGTGTGTCCATTTCACCTGAGCGTACTTACGATACACGTTTCCAATGCTAAACATTTTAACACTTGAAAAACACAGGTGGCAAGGACACTGTCACTACAAAAGAAAAAAGTTGAGTCACTGTGAGACTTGTTGTGTACAAATCAACGTGCCATGAAATTTAATTATACACTTGGTCATGTCTAGCTAACTCTGCTTGGGTGCTGCCCAGCCCGCAATTACTCTAGTATACGCCTAGATGAATGATCTCACCGTGGTGTATGAAAACACAATCTTCACAAGGGAAGAGAGCCGACAGCCGCCAGGGTGGACTGACGATTTTGCCCTGAAGACAGGACACAGGGAATTACAAAATGAAACACTAATGCTACATCAACACGTGTGATCACTTGGCATCATTAACGCAAACTCATCTGGGCTCCCCCTCCAGCATGTGGGTAGTGTGGTGACGGCCTATATACATAGCCAGCTAGGAAGGAAGTAATGTCACCATACACAAAATACAAAATTACACAAATTACATAAATACCCTTAGAAGATGATGGGGCATGAGATGAGTATTCACAATAAACATGCACATGCGTGAAAACAAGTTTAGATGGTATGGATGCCACTGGATAAAGTTCGTAGCGGACCACGTGGTGCAGGTGAAATTGCAATATTTCTTTGTGGAAACAGCAAATTAAATTCTGACATTATTATTCTTGTTGAGAAAAATATTCTCTTTACGATGAAGTGGCTACTGGCTTGTAGCATGCCTGATGGTGGAAAAAGCAAATATTAAAGTGACAGCGTGGTCAAACACAAAAGGTTCCATTTACGTGAAAGTTACATGGAACCCTGAATAAAATATTGCACACATGATATTACATAAATAAGCTCTCAAAACACAATGATGGCGCAAATATAGACTTGGCGTCGGTTAGCCATGTGGTTGTAGGTGGTGATGCTGTAAAATATTCAAACGAAAAATACCCTTAAATACATACATAAAATGAAAGCTCTTAAAATTGCACGCAGCAATAATACAGAAATTACGATGGAACACCCTTAGCAGAAGTGGATGGCGCCTGACTCAAGTTTCGCGGGTCGCATGACCTCTCCGACATCTTTCTCCTCGATTAAGTTCAAAAATGCCACAAGGCGAAATAAATTAGTTAAGAGTGAGCATAATGCTGGGGAACTGTCTGGCAAAACGTATGCAAGCAAAGGTTAACCCGTATACTAAAAGTGCTATTGAATTCTACATCAGTGTTCAAAAGTTGTAGTGGTACGTGACAGCATCTTACCTCGCCAGCTCTCCTAGACAGACTGCCCAGATGCAAGCTTTGCACGGACATACCATGGCTGCCAGTGGGGTTCACATAAGCGGAAGTGCTATGCACGCTGAGCAAAATATTTTATATATTGAAAATAAAAGTGGCACAAATTATTTAAATATTGTTTTACATTTTACAATTTTCTTCATTATTTTAGTGTCTCTTTATGGCGGCGTTGATGCCGGAATATCACTGTTCTTAATCTCCGTGCAGCACACTCTTTGAATTCCTAACCAAACATTTTCAAATTAACAACAAACACTTTAAAACATTTCAAATGCAGAAAATGAAATAACAAAACACATTTTACACTGCAAAATAATATTCAGTTAGGAAAGTTCAGATTTGAGCCTCTTTGTGCATGTGCATGTACACATGTGCGGTGAGTGCCGCCATGGGCTCTAGCGCCGCTGGCTGTTAGCTGGCGTTATGTCACTTGGAAAAGATGTATTACTGCCAGTTCACATACTTTGAAATCAAAATCTTAAAACGCTTATGCTCATAATTACCTTATGGTGTACAGTCGACTCTTGATGTATCGTTATCGCATGTATTGATAAACCACATCCACCAATAATTTTTTGTGGTGGTCTAGTTGAAATTTCTATGTAAATAATGTTAACATAAATCGATTGTATTGTTTATCGCATGGATTATCGATCAAAATATATTTAGGGTTCCTTCACCTAATATTTACCGCAACTATCAATTTTAAGCTGGTTGTTTATGCAAACCTCTAGTAACTGGATGTGAAATACCTCAAGCACGCTGCCATTTCTAACTGCTCTGCGGCGCGCTGTCTAATGTATTGTCTTCCCAACACACTGCGGCATGGTGCTGCGAGTGAGTCTGGCTTGCTACTTCCCCTACACGTCTCCTGAGGGGAAGTGGTTACCTATAGCAACGAGCGTGGCGACCTAGTGTCCTCTCTCTCTCTTCTTTCTATCTCTCTCAGCCGCGCACCTTTCTTCCTCCCCTCACAAGCCATGCCATCAAGAGGGGAAGTTGTCGAGCAAAAGATAAGGCACGTCCTCTCTCTCTCTCTCTCAGCCACGCCTGCTTCGCTTGCCTTCCACACACCGCCCACAGAGCAAATAAAGTGTGCCTGGCGAATGTAATTTTATCAAGATTATGCTTCGCTCAAAATAGTTGCACCTAACATCACTTGTATTTCAAAGCATATGGTTTCACCTGAAAATGTTACGCAAAACATTTTAACGAGGAATTATTATTTAAAAAAAATTTTTCTTTTGCGATTAAAGGTGGTATTTTCCCGTAAGGTTGGTGTTTTATTGTATCTGGCATAAAAACATGATTTTAAAACATAATATTTATTTAACTCAAGGGTCAGCATCTTAGCGAATAAAATTATATGCCCAGAAGCATATACTTGAACTCCCCTTGTCACCAAAAATTGTTTGAACGTTGAGTGACTTGTATTATAAGTGTAAAATTCATTTTCAGTAACTTCTGGGGGGAAATCGGAAGATTTATATTAATTTATTTCAATAGACACGCGTCTTTTGAATAAACTGATAAAATGTAAGGACTTACTTGACACCTTTTGCCGTCTAATAATGGATAGGTAAGCACTGAGCCGAGTGCAGTATAACTTACGGCAGCGAAAATCAGAGGACGTGGTTTTGAATGATTAATTATTAAAGATGGTGAAGAAATCAATTATAATTCCCTTATTTATTCACTTCTGTCTCAAAATTACGAGTTTTCTCTGCAGTAAAATATCATTCAATTACTTTAAAAGACAGACATTTGCAACAGGTGCAAGGCATCTGCAACATGTAGCGGCATAGAGGGGTAATCCTGCTGCCACCCCTCCACACCCAGCTGTGAACACACTGCCCAATCGATAACTTCTCTGTGCGCTCTTAGCTGAACGAGTGCACGCGGGACATTCAAAATTTGACTTGCATTCAGTGTCATATTATTTTCATTTTTAAGGATTTGAAAGTTTTAGGTCAGTTTGCATTTGGTGTCGGATTACAATAAATTATATATAATATTTTGAGACATTTTTTTTTATTTAAACGAGTTTAGGTGGAATGTTTTTAAATGTATTATTTACAACAAATTTTTTTCTAATATTCCCTTTTTTTATTGTGTTTATTAGCTAAACTGTATTCACAGATAATGTACAGCTCTTACTATACCCAACATAAAGTTTTATAAGATATAAGTTGTATTTTATGTACATGTCAGAAACTGCTTCTACTGAAATCCCGCTTGTATGGACATTTTTTTGGCAGTCCCCTGAATAATGATAGATTGGGAGTTGACTGTATTCACACAACCAAAATTTTTTAGAGTAGCAATTGTTTACATTTTTCCTGACCCAGGCGAAAATTCCCAGACATTTCCCTGTCACATGAAATTTTCTGATTTTATGCCCTGTTTAATGATGTTAATAAGCTACAAATGTCAACAATATAACAACATTCAGTAGCTATGCTGGCTCATCAAGGCCTCAGGAGCAAGAGTTCATAAATGCTGATTAAATGTTAATCATGGCATCTTGTTTACTTCAGACTGTAGTGGATTACAGACTGCTTCAGTCTTTAAAACAAAACCCAGAACAATTGGTTGAAACTCATGTCTTCTTATAAACAGAACCCTTCTCAGAAAGCCAAGAAATCCCAGAAAGAACGATTACCACACTGTTTGCAGAAACAACATGTGGAACTTAAGTTGACCAACATTTACAAAGTCACTCATTGTTTACTATTTTTGTATCACTGAACGGAACGCTGTTGTTTTATATACTTTCATGGTATGTGGCTGTTGCTTTCACTAATCATTACCCATTTAGTGCAACCTTGTATAAGCAGGCTTTTCAATCTGTCTGCTCATCCTGTATTTGCTAACAACATGTTAAACCAATGTTCTGCATCTGACCACAAATTAATTCTCCAGGATAATACTTTAAAATGTAGGTAATTTGCGGTACGGCTTATGCACACATTAGATAAATGAGGATTATATCAGATTACTGCAAACGGAAACCCAGAGAAATTTCATTCCACAGATTACAAAGTAATAAAAATTGGAACACTGTAACTGGATGAGAGAATTTTTGTGCAGGGCTATTCATTACAATTCCAAAAATCTTGGAAAGCACTTACTTGTAAGCTTCAGTAACAAATTATCAATTTAAGATTTCATATATTTTTATAAATGTTTTTGGGTACATCAATATTAATGGTGGGTTAGAGAGGAGATAAATTGGATGTTTGAATCAGTTTCGTAATTATTTTAATAACCAAGCATTAATGAGTTAATTACTTTATATCAACTCATAACATGATAGTGTAATTTTAACATTCATGTTTCCTGAAAATCTACAACATTGTATGTTCACACTCCATCCAAGTTAAGTTTGCACCATTACAGTTTGAGTTACCATATTGAAATACATGATCTGCCAACAAATGTTAAGACTTTGTTAAGTCTGTATTATTTAAGTAATGCTAGGTAAGTCTTCTTTAATGCAAAAGTAGCCATATTATTTGTATACATGTCAAAAATTTCTCAACCGTAACACTAACATACATGTAAAATATATTATCCAAATTTTGATAGTGATTAAAAAAAAAAATTGTTATAACTTTAGATGTTTAATAATAGCAATGTGCATATAAAATTTCAGAATTGCTTGGCTTGAGGACAAAATAATGATTCACTTCCACAAATGCTCTTGGACACTGCAAGTCAATGTTTTGGGTCAGCACGTTATGCAACCGCAGACGGGGATATTTCTGGCTTACGACCTCGTTCACTTGCTCTTGCACCTCCCGAGTCAAATCTCTTGCCCCGGATCCAGACCCTGCCTTTCTGCACACGAATAGCTCTGTTGTCATGCTGAGCAGTTCAGGGGCATTCAGCGGTGACACTGCCGTCTTCTGAGTGGGCTATGTCAACTGTGGTATATTCTGAAGACCAGCCTGGAATACGGCTGGGGGACACAACTAATTTCTAGCACTGAGAGGTTACACGTATTAGTAATTGAAAGGCACACTTCATTTTGTTACTATAAATGTCGTTATTGTAATACAATAAAATGAAACAAGCTTACAAACCACAAAAAAAAACTTTACACACAAAAAGTATTTGTAAAAGTCCCAAACGGAGCTACAAGTGGCTTAGTGCTTAAGGTATCATGTTCATTTTTTACGTGGAGATACACTCTAGCAGACGCTGCTGTAGTCTTGGGCTTCTGGCTGCTCTTGTTTCTCTGCCCAACCTTCATTGCTTCACCACTAGCTTTCCCTCTCTCTAAGCATGATGGGAAGGACAGCGGTGACCATCACAGCCTGCTACTGCCTCCTCCCATCCTTTTCAGTGTTGCTGTAACGTTTATGTGTAAGGATAGACATAATTTCATTGTTCTACCTAAATCCAAGACAGATATTTTCATGAGTTTACAAACATGCCACTTCAAAAAGTAAACAGTAATTTTTCTTTGGTGCACATTAATGTTTACACAGTACACATCCCTATTCGTAACAAAATTTTTTACTCATTGATGAAAAGCATATGGAAGAGTTTCACCGAATTTAGTGCCCTGAAAATCATAACAAACTGTTAAAATATTATAGTCAAAGAAGCACAGTTTTTATGATCCCTGTCTTGAGAATTGGAATTATATCTATGACTACTTCACTTGAAATTCACCCAATGGAAATAAATTGTACCCCAGCAGCAATTATTGATGAACCAAATACTAGGGTTGGAAAAGCCACCTATCTACAGCAAATAAATAAATGTAAACAGATGTGTGTGTATGCAGATGTGCACATATAAACTGCCAGACAATACAAATAGTGCATACAGAAGATGCATTGTATGGTGCTAAAACTTTACAGAGATAGTAATACAGATGAGTAATACACATGATCACAAATGCATAGCAGCACAATTACACATGGATCTGTGGTACACTGTCCGGTCATCTTCAATAGTATGTGGCACCTCCTCGCACTGCGATACATGCTGCAACACTGTCTGGCATAGAGTCCAGCAGATACCGAATATTGTCCTGAGGCTAACAAGCCCACAATTTTTGGATGGTGTGTTCCAAATCCCAAATACTGTGGCACAGTGACAGCTGGAATTTCAAATTGTCTCACACACGCTTGACTGAGGACACGTCAGGAGAGCAGGCTGGCCACTGTAGTGTTTGGACATGATGGGTGTAGTCCTGGGTGACCTGTGTCAAGTGTGATTGGGTGTTATCCTGCTGTAATATTGCACCTGGCATCCTGCCCAGGAATGGAAGCAGATTGGGGCATAGGAACTCGTACACTTACCGCTGGGTTGTCAATGTTCCACGTTAACACAATGAAAGTGGATTGGCTGTTATAGGCTATGGCTTCCCAGACCACAATGCCTGCTGTGAGGGAAGGGTGTCACTCGATAGTGAGGTTAGGATGTGGCATTTGCCTGGGGCCCTCCACACCTGGGCTCCATGATCATCAGCCCCCATAACAAAGCAGTATTCATCACTAAACACCACACATCGCAAGTCTGTGGTGTTTCCTCTGCTCTCGCCTGGCACCACTGCAAACTGAGCAAATGCTGTTGCAGAGTTAATGGCAGCACACGTAACGAGTGCTGGGATAGTACATTCACATTAAGAAATAGTTCACTGGCACACAGGAGCCCCAACACTGACCATTACTGCAGACCAGGTCACCGCGGGATCCCTGTATGCTTGGTGCACAATCCGTTGATCCTCTTGACTGATAGTTGACCTCGCCCATCCTGAGGCAGCCTTTCATATGTGGGTGCCTTCAAGTATCCACTGCTCCTAACAGCATTGGACAGTATGGTCTGAATGATCCACATGGTGTGCGTTACAGCCACCCTGCAGTTTTCAACTCGATTATGAGTCCTCTCTCAAAGTTCAAAAATTGTGGAAAGCAAGATGTCTTTGGTGTGTTCTTGGCATTATTCTTCACTCTGTACGCTTTCTAGGTATTGTATCAAGTTTCTTGCATTAACGCGGCTTCAACTACATGCCAGTGTGTTTATTACACTGGTTGATTCTTGCAGTGTCACTGCTAGGCGTATTGTCACATGCAAAGTCACAAACGTGTATTAACATATCTATGTATACATATATACATACAGCATACTAGCCTGCACTCTTGCTATTTGTATTATTTTGTGGTTGTTGCATGGTTTCTTTGTGATGCGCTATTTTCATTTTCTAACAGTGTACGTGTATATACAAAAATATGTTATTGAAAGCTTAATAAATATATTTATGTTATTTGTTACAATGGTCTTTGAGCCTGTATAAAATAATAAGCAATATGTTTTAAGTTTCATGATAGCCATTATTTTAACTATGTTAAATGCTGTTCACAGTCAACTGAGAACTTTTGAGGCTCTAGTTACTTTTTACCTATCAGCTATTTTTTATTTTTCCACCACTTTCTAAAATAAATATTGCCATTTAAGTAATAAACACAGTGTATATATTTCGCTAGACTCAGTGGTTAATGTCTAAGGTGACAACAAAATATATTCATAGACTATTATTCCAAATGAGAGGGCTTCTAACCATGAATAGTCTATAATTATATGTACTTACACAAGTTTTATTTCACTGTCATTTTATGCGCAAATACATATAGAATTATAATACCTATGCCAATATTCTCCTGACTTCAACAAACATGCATCCTGCATGAAATATTAACTTTTAAATTATATGCTGTTATTCAAGTTTTGTAGTCTTATGTTACAGAATGCATTTAGTTTGTTTATTATTATTTTTTTAAGTTTTTTATGTACTTTTCCCCACCAAGTCTTTCCTGCCTCTGTTAAATATTATTTTCCTGGGGTACTTTTGGGAAAGTATTTCTCTGAGAAAACCGAACAGATGTATTTCTAGATGTTATAAAAATTCCTTTAATTGCTTTTCAAGATCAACCAACTGTACAACATGCAGAGTTCATTATACATATAGTCTATTCATGGTTACTTCACACTTTTCTGAAGATCTGCTAAAGCTATGCTTCCAGGATATTCCTCCATCTAGTGCAAGCTAAGCTTAACTAAGTTTAGAAAATTACACCAGAGGACAATGCACCGAATACATTGTGCACTCAGTAGTAATGTTTTGCATGAGAACTATTACTTAATAAGTGCTACCAACACACATATTTTTTCCTGTTTTAATCATATTTAAATGTATAAATAAAATACAGATAAAACTTCAATGTAATGAAAAATAAGATACTTTTAATGTTGACAGAGGTATAAAATGGATATACTAATACATGGCACTTTTAGGAAATAACTAAACACGTTATACATGTGTGATATTTCAAAGGTTTGATTCAGAAAGTGTGAAGGAAACACAATTAGACCATAGTAGCATACGCACCACAAGAATGATCAAAAAAGTACTACTTGAGTTGCACATTAAAAAAGTAAGCATATACTGTTATGAAGTGATTCATGTGAGTTCATTTTTTTGTTTGGAAGCCCTTCATTTCTCTGGGAAGCCCCCTTTTTTTTTATGATGTGTTAGGATATTTGATTATTTTTCTTTGGGTTTTAGGGTTTTAAATTATGTTGTTTTGGTTAGGTTTACCCCTCTTATTTTTGTTTGGATGCAAGTCTTTTTTTTGTGGTGTTTTGGTAATGATTTTGGAAAGTCGTTGTAACTTTTGTTTTAGTGTTAGTGTATTTAGGACCTTTTTGACCTTAACTCAGTAGTTGTGTTTTTGGTTGGGTTTTACTTTGTAGTGCCTTTTTAAAAATTTTAAAAATAATTTTTTTTTGTACAGATGCTTTAAATTTTTCTCGGAAGCCCTTTTTTTTTATTTTTTGGTATGATGGGTTGAGGTCCTCTAATTTAATCTGTTAGAATAGTTTTAAATTATTTTCTTTATGAAGGTTAGGATATTAGGTCATTCTCATTGTCTTCCTGGGAATACTCCTGAAGTTAACTGTAGAAAATTCCAGAGTCAGTGCTGGGCATGTTTTTCAAACTTGCCATAAGCTGAGATCAGCCTCAGCATTTTCCTTGGTACCGGCCATAGCTGTGCACGTTTTCTTTCGCCACTGCATCGGTAAAGTTGCCGTCATTGTTAACACTAACTGTTTTGTGTAACCCTGTGTTGATTGTGGACGTTCCAGGAGCTATACTGACGGTGACGTTTCGGCATTGACAGCTGTGTTTTTGGGGGTATGTCAGGGGAAGAGGGACAGTTTCTTGCTGCGGGCAGCAGACGGAGTGTAAGTAGCTAAGGGAACAAGGGAAGTAGTTTGGGGCTGACAATGTGTTTGCGAACTGCCGCACGTGTGCATAAACGGTTCCTATTGGTCGGCAACTGCATGATGAGAGTGATGATGTCAGACGAGGCCACGCACTGCGTTGTTAATGGAAGCCAGCTGTCGAGAGGTCACATTTTTAAGAGTCATCGTAGTGGTAGGCTGGAGGAGCCTGGGGCTGGCCGTACGACATGTAGGTCTTTAATAAGATAAGTACAGTTTGTTTTGTAGTTTTAGTTTGGGCTCCAATACATGGCATTAAGTTTTTAAGGATTGTTTTAGGAGTTTATAAGTCTCTTCGAAATTTATGGTAACTTCTGTAAGAAGGAACTATTATGTTGTTTTTTTTTGAGTATGTGACACCTTTAGTTGATGCCAACGTAAGATTAGCCCTGTTAGGTTGGTAGGTTAGGGCCCTTATTGCCGATAATGTGAGTGAAACTGTTGGGACATTTTATTTGAGTTCCTCCCATCGTTAAATTTGTGAGCCGATAGTCACAAACTTTAAAATGTAAAACAGTACAAGTGATAAGATCTTTATCTTAGTAGAAAACAGTTGTGATTAGTCGCTAAAAGATTAAATTCAGATATACAAAGTCAAGCGTAGAATTTTCAGTTAAAATTTATATAAAATTCTTAAGACGACATTTTAATTACTGAGTTGTTTTATGGTTGAAACATTTATGAGAAAGTAGAATCTAGTTTATATATATAAAGAAATGTTTACCTGATTTATTAATTTTTATTGTAAAAATTCCTTCTGAATTTTTGTAAACAACTTAAAAGACTTTTTTTATGATATCAATTCATTTGAACTAACTGTTCTGTTTAATTTTTTTTTGTAAAGAATGATGTTAGTAAAATTTATAACTTGACAATTATCTTCTTTCAATTGCAGAGTTTTAGAAGTTCCCTTTTTTCTGGTAAATATAGAAATACAATAATTGTTGAGCTAATTCATTATTAAACTTTTATTGGCGCTTAGTCAGTTTCAGAAAATTTTAAATTCATGATGGAAGTTAATTTAATTAATCTACTCTTATGGCTATTGTTTTATTCAATGTCAATTTCATCTGTCCAAAGTTCCCGACATTTATTTTCACCTCTCCCTAATGAAGCAAGTGTGATAGCTATTCTGAGTACAGCAATCAGTTTGAGTAAAGGTATTCTAGTTAAGGGCATTTCAGGATGGCCCACTTAACAGTCCTGATGGTGGAGCTACCCCTCGTTACTTCAAAGGTTGGCAGATGTAATTATAGACGTACATTCTTGTTTAAGTCGCAATGTTTATTTGATACTTAGAAGTTATTGCAGCAGTTTTATTTGTGCTTTGCGGTTGCTACGATGATAATGACGTGTCTAGCCATTGTTTCGAGGTTTAAAGGTTGTGTATGTTTGAGAGTTGTTGGCATTTTGTCAACTTTTGAAGTAACCACTTATTTGCAGGTTCACGTAGAACCATTTGTAGTTGCCGATAGTTGAGTTGCAGAGTGTGCAGTTACTGAAGTGATGAATAATCCCTTTTCTAGATTTCCACCCAATCCCAACATCCCTCCTGCCCCCACACAATATTTTGTAACTCTATAAAATATTTTGCTACAATTTACTTATTCAATTAAAAAATAAAATGAAATCAATAAAAGTCTGTTTTTAACCAAAATGTCATAGTATCTTCATTGTGGATGCTTCAGAAAGCACATTTTTAAAAAATAATTTGTCAAACAAGATTATAGTAATTACTCAGTCTGTATGTGATAAAAATTAGCAATATTTTCAAATATTTACAATAATACATTTTAGCCACAAAATTCATTATTTTTATAACTAAAATTGTTGTGCGATATCAATAATTAAAATAGTTTGTAAATATTATTATAGACTATTCACGGTAAAGTGAGCACTTTTGAAGTCCTTTTCATTTGGAGTAATAGTCAATAAATATGTTTTATTTTAACCTTGGAGAGAGAGAGAGAGATACACAAAATCTATCTATCTATATCTATCTATCTCAATCTATATCTATCTCTATATCTATAGATCTTGCAAGATAGATAGATAGATATAGATAGATAGATTGTGTGTCTCTCTCTCTCTCTCTCTCTATATATATATATATATATATATATATATATATATATATATATATATATATATATATATATATAACTTACATGGCAGTATTTGTTATAAAATGTGGTTTTAAAGGATAAAAAATAGCTGAAAGGAAAAAGTAACAGGAGCCTCAAAAGTGCTCACTTTACCGTGAACAGTATATAGTTATTTCTAACTGCATACAGTCAGAGCAACAGTTATCACTGTCTTGTTTTTTTGAAGGTTTAGACTTAAATTTTAGTAATAAATAGAATCTTATTTAATTTTTTTAAATTATTAAATAAACAAACTCTAGCAAAATGTTTTTTAAAGTTACAAAGTACTATAGTCATTCTTCTTCGATATGAAACATAAATCATACTTTCCTGACAATTGTGGTAGTACGATTTGTGTACTACTTTTTAATGAGTTCCGCATGTTATACAGTTGGGCGTTGTTCTCCACTCTACTTCTACCTTACATTATCATTAGATGTTGACAAGCAATCATATATACATCAGTGCTGTAAGAAAACATCTTGCAATGGAACTAGATGTAAAACTAAACTGCAACAAGGAACATCTTTGATGTGCACTCATTAAGGGACTAAGACTATAGCGTGTCTGTGCAAAAAGGTCTCAACCCATCCACAGTCTGGGTATCTTTTTTACTGACTGGAGAGAAAGTCTTATTGCCACCATTCATTACTCCTGCCAACTTTCACTTCATATCTGTGGCTCCACTAGATAGCCCAGTTACACACAAATGACCAATTGATAGAAAGGAGCAACACACTCGAAGCAGAACTGCTCGCTTTCTGTGACATTTTCAAGATTTTTAGAACTATCTTTAGTCACATAATATGTCCTACTAATACTACCCACAAACATGCCAATTAATACATTCCTAAATATTTTCCAAATATCCACTGTACTATATTAGTATGCTGACAGTGTGTGTCAGGCATTAACACAACCAGTCGTGCTGCTCATGAGCATATAAGCCTTGATTGTCCCGACCCCCGCTGGAATTACAATGACCTACAGTATATGGATGTCGCAAATACTTCTACTAGAGTTCCTTGTTTACTGTAACTCTTCCTAACATCTATCACAATAACAGTTGAGTTCAGTTTATGTTATTACTCCTATTTCCCTACTAACCATGATTAAAGCTTCATCTCTTCAGGATGAGAAAGCAGCACTGGATAATGTGGTAATGTGGGCTACAAAAAGTTATTACAAAGAACGCCACCATGGAAAGCTAAAACATTTACCAGCTTGTCATCACAATTACAATAATGGGTGATGATCATATGATGCTTGCAGTATTATTTTTGTTAATTGACAGTAATCTCCCTTAAACTTGACTTTGCAAGAGTGTTTGTAATATTTAATTAAATTTCTAACTTCAGGAGAAAAAAAAGTTGTGTGTGTTAACACTGATAGCTATAAAGTTTTTTTCAATTTCATCTAGAACACTTTGTAAACAAATTTAGAAAATGTTAACCACAGTAGAGTGCTTTAATAGTTTATTATGTAGGCTCAGTGGCAGTAAACCATTACAGTAGGTGGAGTAGAAATAGAGTACCAGCAAACTTACTACCTTTGGAAATCAATAAAAATGTTCTTTGTCATAACAAAAACATTTTCAACAATAAATTTGAAATAAAATTTCTTATACTGTCCTCTTCCATTCATTGATTGTTGTGGGCATAGGACCTGCAAAGGTCTGGCAACAAAAAATAAATTAAATGTAGACTTCTATTGGAAAAATATTATTTATACACTTCTGGCTATGCCCTTACATACAGTGAATAAATATTAGTGTAAGTTTTAATGTCAAATCATTTATATGATTCACTGCATGACTGCAAAAATTTGATTTAGGAATAAATTTATTATTAATAAAATATGTCTGCAACACCTGTCAAACCTTATTAGTGAGACACTAAAATCATCAGCTGAAGTCTGTTTGAAGTAGCAGACGATTTATAGTGCAAACGTTAATGCAAAGCAGATATGGGCGAAGGCTATTGCTTCCTGTCAGTTTGATATCCTTGTGAAATGTTTACAGTTTGAAAACTTGCCTAACTGTTGAGATATGAAAGTAAATTAGGTACGTTCTAATGCCATGAAATATGTACTTTCTAAAACAACATTTTGATAACTTGAACTCTGTTTACACACACACATCAACAAACATACAGACAGTGCCATAAACAGTAAAGTATTACTGCTTGCATGTTTAAACACTGCTACACAAGAAAAAAATAAAACATCGCTACACTCTCCGTGCATAGTTAAAGGCTGTTTATGGTAAAGTAAGCACTTCTGAAATCAACATTTGGGAAAAGAATTAGTGTTCGTAACTACAAATTTATACTACAATACACAATACAATAGATAATTTTAAAAATAGTTGTAAGTCTTGATGTATTGCAAGTGTAATATATACATTTATAGCTACTGAAGTAAGTGTATTTTTGCTTTATGCATGTAGGAGCATAAATATTACTGACACATTTACTTTACTAAAAACTTCACGGCTTCACTTGGATAATGCATGAATACAGTGAGATAGCCCATGGCAATGTTGATCTTATGTACAGCGACAGGATACAAAATGATGAGGACAGCAGATCCTAAACAGGGCTTTCTAAAGTGATCAGTTAGCCGTGAACAGCCTATATCAAGATGTAATCACCAGCTAATCCAATAGCATATCTGAGTAAACCAATAGGGGATAAAACTTAAATGTTTACTTATAATTTCACATTATGTATTAAATTAACAACTGGAATGTGTGCTTGTTTGAGGTATCGCACCACATCCAAAGACAATGACATTTAGAGTGGGTGGAGAGATTAGGTATTGAGAGCCGATAAGGGTTAAGTGAGCTGAGTATGGAGCAGCGCTGAAATGCAAGGGAAGGGGAAACTGGAGATCCCAGAGAAAACATACAGACCAGCGGTATCGTATGACAGGATTCCCACATGTAAAAATCTAGGAGCGACCCTGGCAGGAATCGAACCTTGTTCGCCTAGGTGGGAGGTGAGTAAAGTCTGACCATTACACCACAACGGCACCACCAACACTTACAGTGGGGGAAAAGTAAGTCATAGACCTAATTTAAACATAACTGCTTTGTTAACAGTAAAAATTGGGTTTAAATACTGTCATGCACTCGCTGCTTCACATCCCATGTGAGCAAGTGGAAGTGAAGGGCAAAGTAGTTATACGATAGCAGTGGTGGTAAGACAATGACAAGCGAGCGATAATCCTACCGGCATTTGAGTTATGGAGGCATTCTGCCGTGATAACACTTTGACGGCTCGCCACTGTCTCGACCTTCAGCAGATAGAAATTCTGCATTTATCTGAAGAATGCTGTGGATTACTGACCTCGTTCTCTCAGTGTGACTTGCGGTGCATTTAACATTCCAGGTGGTCAGAACGACAGTTATAAAAGCGCATCAGGCCCCCGGCCGGGAGTTGATAAGTGAATTGAGTGGCTAGGCATTGAGTAAGAAGAGCAACGAGCAGCAAGAGAAGTGACCTACGGGAGGAAAATCTGTGACTGCGAGCATCGGTGCAGTAAATAGTGCGACTGGCAGGCTGGACTAATGGACTGGATTCATGGGTGAAAGATATTACAAATTATGGCAACAGACTGGAAATGTGTTAATGATGAGTATGAGTTAATTGACTATAGCCAAATAGAGAAATTAAGAAGGATGTTAATTAGAATTAAAATAGACATAAAATATTGCGCTCACTGAGAAATATAAAGAGTTATAGTGGAGACAGATAGATTAATACTGTAAATAATAGCGGTGTGAATAAATTAAAACCAAATTTAGTTCTTTTATTTTTATTAAGACCTCCATCCCTCACAAACTCAGATATGCCCCTCAGGCAGCGTCCATGTGACAATACGTTAATATTACACTTACACAATTACATATGTGTAGTAAAATCTGAGAGCCTCTTGCAACATACATATTTTGTTCACATTACATTGATTGAAAAACACTGCGGAAAACAAAATATTTCCACCCAAAAAGGAGTGGGGGGAGGGAGGAAGCACTCAATCATTTCGCTTGTTCCTTTTCGTGGCTGGATGTGCACCAAAAGTATAACCATCACAAACCTGTAGTGCTGCTACAAGTGTGGAGAACTGTACATTCAGTCACCTGCTCCATGACAGAGAGGAGGAGTATTGGCCACACTCAATCACCAATCATTCTCCTGCCACAAACATGAATGTTCAACGATGACACATCCAGGAGAGGAAGGATGCACCACCAATAGCCAATAAACTGATGCAGCATCCAAACTACCACTGGTTCAAATTTCACAACAGTTATTTTCACTGTTTCTATTCTCCAGAGCCACATAAAGAATATTGGTATCCAAATAAGCCCTGGGAGGTAGGGGGGGGGAGACCACAGTGGTTCAGCGGTTAGAGTGTCACCTCCCACATAGGTGAATTGGGTTCAATCGCTGGTTGGGTCACTCCTGGACTTTCGCAAGTGGGAACCATACCAGACGATGCCATTGGTCGGCAAGTTTTCTCTAGGATCTTCTGTTTCCCCCTACCCTTGCATTCTGGCACTGCTCCATTTGCACCTCATTCCAACTTCATTGGCTCTCAAGAAGTTGTTATGAGCTGCCCCAAACACTACACCTTAAGATCTGGGTTTCTCACTCTGAACCCACAGCACAGAATTAATTTCTGCTTGATAGGCACTCAAAATACATGACCAGTATCGACCCAGCTTTTTTGAGTTAACATGAATGCATGCAAACACACACATCTATGATATTAATGTTCAGAAAAAAAGGAAATGGCACTTTGGTGTATAAAGGAAAACTTATTGTTTCTAACCAGTTGGGAATAACAGAATGTCTGAAATTTACTTCAACTTTTTTATTTAAAGTCAACTAGCTCACAAACAACTAACCTTATTTCCATTCCTGCAACTATTAAATCCTATTTAACTCCACTCCCCCGCCTCCCAATCTTCCACCAAATTGCTGCCTACTACTCTCACTGCAGTAAAACTTGGTCGACCCTCTTTGCCACAAGCTGTGAGCTTAATTTTTTAATAAAAATCTTAATGTGCAAAAAGCTGCAAGACTGATTCCTCAGCACACTTTTAAGTGAGAGATGCTGGGAGGGGAAGAAGACTAGGTACATATAGCAGACAGAAAAGTACAATGCTTACACAAATATAAATAAGATGTAGTATAATTCCCACTTTCACTTTCAAAAAATAGAGGGTCATCTTATTTTCACATACATACATACTAAAACCTTAAGGTCAATGTTTTTTGGCTATGTAAGCTTCATAACAGTACAAGCCATTTACAAAAAATTTTAAAAACATTTAACAGGCTGTGCTTTATGATTACAAAAATATAGTGATGGACAAAGAATGTGACTTCTTATGTTTTAATCAGAGGTGGTTCTAGGAAGTTATATCTGGGCGGGCCCATTTTAAAATATGAAACACGCTAGGGAAAATTTTTAATTCTACAGATTAAACAGTGTTATTAAAGTATGTTTTGTAGTTTATGACAAACATTTTGTTCTACATGTGGTACGAAAAATCCAACAAACATGAGTTTACTTCAACACCACATGAAACATAAATATTGAGATATTTTTTGAATTCAGAGTTATTATATTTTTGGTATCTGAACATCAGTGACAATGATTAAGACTTTTTACTGCAAGCAATTGAGTCTTGAGTGGCACAGGCTAAGGTTATTTTAAGTGCAACATATACGAAAACTAATTTTAACTTTTATTTAGAAAACTTAGTAACAAATTCAAATCATACAAGTGTACCAATACAAAGATTAACAAAATAAACTGTGATGTAAGTTTACACACAACTTCAGTTCTTCCTGAATGAGTAGAAAAGCTCTCGAAACACTGAAGAAAGTATTCAAACATTGTGCAGTTCCTGTAATTTCGGTATAAAAACTTCAGGCATCTCCCTTTCTACACAGCGAACTCATCAATAACCGGGTCTGGATTTGTGGAGTAATAAGCCTGTTAAATTACATGCCCACACAATTTGTGAAGAAATATATATTTCTTGGAGACCAAAGTAAAAATGTGTAGTTATTTTTGAGATCTTGTTCAGGTGATTATGGTACCTCTACCTATAGGTAGGAAAAGGTTGCAGTTGTTGGCTACTTCACGTTTATATACTATGACGTACTGTATAAGGATATTCAACAAGCATTCAAGAACTTTTTTTACACCCTCTAAGTTTACACTTTGTTTCAGAGTATAACCTCAATATAACACAATGTTGTATAATGCAGAATAATGAACATAGGGTAAATGGTGCTATCCATTTGTAACAATAAATACGTATAGCAAAATATACAAACATAATTTTAAGGGCTCCACTGTGATGCCTTCTGGTGGGACGGTAAAGGGTTAATAGAGGTTTTGGGGATGGTGAAGGTGAGGTCTAAGATGTGATTATACCTGGTTGGCGCCAGACGCCTTCAAGGCAACGTCAATGTGGATACTGATTCTCTTAACCTCAGGGTTGCGGGCCGTATGCCCAGACCAATCTCCTCGCCGATGATGTTGTTGACCTCTGCCCCTTTGATGACTGCTCCAGATGAATGATGTTTGCTAAACGGTAGCCCATCGGTCGACTATGTACCATTGTTGATCTTAGCGGGAAAAATACCTAGCCATTAAAACTCGCGTACATGGGTTGTCAGGGCCTCCCACACGTCCATACAGTGTGGAACAATACTTACGAACACCTGCAGATATTATGTAAACTTAGTGAGCGGGTATTATAAGGGCCCATCCCCTGACAAGCATGATGCGACGACCAAAAATAAAGTACGTATTGTTAAATTCACAGATGTATTTATTACGATTAATTACACCTCCCTCTATGGACAGCACTTTACACCCAACACTAGTGGCTATTTCGACAGGCCACGCAGTGAAACTGAGAAAACGTCTTGCGACAAACAATGGTTACTGCAGAAATTAAAGCTCCCTGGGGCAATGTTATTCCCATGGGGAGAGGAGATGGCTTACCAGGCGGCTGAGATAAAAGGAGAGGTTCCGATATTACGTTAGTGTCTATTGTAGTTAATGTCCAGATGCAAAAATTGAAGGCCTCCCGGCGCACGGGGGAAACCGCCGGAGTTCATGACACGCACTCCACCTCCATTGGTTGCTATGCGCTTACTGACTTCCTGCTTGATGCGCGGGCTGAATACAAAACTCTTGTGATTGGAATGGACAGAATGCTAGGTGAATCATGAAATAAATGATGACATGTTAACACTGCACTGTAAACAAATAACACACAAATAAAAAAAAAACAAGCAATAAAGCTTTTAATCATAACAAATAATGTCTGAGTTAGGCCTTGGACTCTCAGTTCAGAAATAGTTGGCCTATTTTGTCCTCCTCCGCGGCATATCTGGTTGCCACGGCAACCACTGGCTGCTCTGCACCGGTGTGCCTTTGCACTTGCTCTGCACCTGATCGCTCCAGCGACCAGGTGCACACTCTACTCGGTGCAGAGCGTGCAGCCCTGTTGCTGTGGCATTGCAGGCTACAGCCAGACAAATGGTCTTAGGGGTGGGAGCCCGTGGCACACATCAACTTGTTTGGCATATAAAGTGCATTGCAGAGATTTGATAGAAAATAAATGATTACAAATTGGTTGGACGTTTTGTCATTGCATCTTAACACGAAAAGCATTTAAGAAATATTTTATGTCCAAAGATAAGTTTCAAGTTCTCATTTCAACTCCAAAGATTATTATTTTGAACAAGAAAATGGCTAAAATGGGTGTTTTCAGAATCAGATATAGCTGCTAAATTTTCTGTAAAGGAAGTTTGTAGTTATCTTTAGCACACGCAGAATGCTTTTATCTGTAGATATTAGCATGCCACAAAAAATAAAGTAGGGTTGCTGCTTAGCTCACACATTCTGAGACCTTGAATGTGCTAAATAGCTATTCTTGCCATTTTGGATTTACGTATTTTCCTCCAAAACTTAATTTTCGGAGTCAATATTTAAAAACCTGCAAACTAGTTAAGGTGAAGGGAACATTTCTTACCTGATTAGTTTCACAACAGTGACCATAATCAAATACATACCTAATTTTTTAATAATGTCAATCCTACACGGGAAAATACAGATGCAAGGGAAACTACAAATTTCAAAGAGTTCATTAAGTAGTCCTCTATGTCATGTCTAGCTTTGATTTTTTCTCTCTCATCATAAATTTTCATAACGAAAATTTGTAAGAAAAAGCAAAGATGGAACAGATACTACCCCTTTAAGCACCGTTGCAATCTGGCTACACCGAAGGGAAGGGCCATAGAACATGTTTGTTGGTGCTGAGATCAGTTATTTTCGACTAAGAATCCAAAATTCATTCCAGTTTTGTTTCATTCAGTTTTCTCTGTGTGTGGTGATCATAAGTAAAGGAAAAATTATTATGTAGGAGATAAACCAACAAACATTAGCTGTAGAAAGAAAGTGCATCATGTAAGGTATTGTACTCCTGGAGGAGTAAGTGAAAGAAAAATATACACTATTAAAATTTTGTTTATATAGTTGAAAGTAACCTAACAAATAAAAACTAATCAAAATGTTTTACCTAATAAGAGAGTGAAGAATTAGGGCAGTTTATGTTAGGTAGGAACTGCAATTAGCATTTTTCTAAAATGGAAATTGAAAACACCAATTAGGGGAAACTGTCCTCCATGCAGCTCGCCCAGATCAAAACTACAACCCTCTGAATGCAAGTGACAACACAGTACTGCATGGCCAAACACACTTTGTTACAGCTGCACAGAAAGCTATGCTGAGAGAAGACAGTGAAGTGGGTGTGGATCTTTCAAAATTGTCTACACCAATCCTCTCATTTTTTTTTTACAAGAACTACCATCCATGTCTTGTGTGGCACTTGTGTAAACATATAGAAAAATACTTGTTTGTTATTGTGCCCAACCCTTCTCTCTCACTGTGCCTTAATACTAATTAGGTGTTTGAGAAGAGAGGCAGCAAATTCTAAGCAGACTGCCAGATGCGCAAGCTGTTACTTTCACATCATGTGCTGATAGTTTTTAATAGTTGCTTACAACAGGGAATGAAAAATATGTGCTCCAAAGTTGTTACACATACTGTATGTCAACTTTGTTGATGTGTGGTAAATGAAGCTTTTATTGGAAACTAAGTTTTACACTGAGCTAAACTCTCATAGTTATCAGTAAACCTAACTGTGAAAGGTGACGTTCACACTATACAAAGTTTTTTCACGTGTTGCATACCATATTATATGCCTAACAGCTCTTATCTATTATTTGCAACCTGGGTTTCTCTTTGGTACAGCATTGCTGGATAAGCTATAACATGCTCTACTGTACCAGCATTCAACTATAGTTTAGATTGGCATAGGTGGACAGCTGACAGTTGATGCACGGAACTGGTGGCGCTCCACCATGGAATACAACATGACCTGGACTCAGTTCGCAATGAAATTCACTGCCTGATACGCGAGCACATACACAACGCTCAAACAAAAACTCTTGCTGTTCACTGAGGAGCAGGACCACAAGAAAACCTGGAGGCTTTCGTAAGATCAGTTTGGCTAACTGTCGCTACAAAAACCTGTTTCCCGAAGATGTGCTGGAGTCAATAGTGGAAACAATTTTACCAGAACACAGGCCTACTCTGAGCCCAATGATGTACAGTGGATACCAGCGATTTATCAGGGCCGTCGTGAGTATCGCCCGCTACTCAGAACCCAATAGCAACTACTTTCTGGACTCTTGCGATGGGGATGAGTAGTGTTAAAAAAAATGACAGTTCCACAAAATGCATAAATGCACCGCACCATGGGTTGCACAGCCCAGGTGTCCAGCACACACACACAGTTGATCCCGCACCGGAACAGCATTCCACTTCCACCCCGGGACTAAGTGCCACGTCCATTCAGCCACCGAGCGGTGCCAATGCTGAGATCCAGCGCCATGCACCACGGTGTCGCATATGCCATGACGAACGGTATCACTAACACAGAGTGTGCCCCAACAGAGTGACAATGGCTATGGTAAACATACCAACAGGGTAGAACCACAATAGGGGCCTTCCTTCTCCACCAGCATGCCAACCACAGCACCCCCAGGAAAGGTAAACAACCAGCCAGCTGCCTACTTGGGACAAGTAAGTACAAGCATTGATCAACTTTTAAGGGTACCTGTATGTGTTGCAAGTGTTATCACTGTTGCCTTAATTGACACTGCTGCATCTCACAACTTTGTTCGCGTGGAACTTGTATGGTTTCTGGGCATCCAGACTACTAACTTAACCATACAGCTTGCCACACTAAATGGCAAAAGTGATAAAATTGGCATTACTCAACTTAATGTAAAAATTAGGGACGTTGAAATGTGTGTTCCCACCTTAGTGTCAAAAGAAATCCAAAATCCGCGAAGATATCATCTTCGGAGTACCTTGGCTTATTGATCAGGAAGTAATTGTGGAAATTCCTAGCGATAGGATCCATTTCGGCATGCAAGTCAGAAGCACTGTTTACTATCTCGACAAACGTGTAGAAGTTAACTTACAGCTCGTAACTCTAGATGACTTTGATCAAGGCATTCCGGCCGAATATCATGCAGCCTTTGAGAGCACCTTGAACGAGAGAAAAGGCATTTTTTCACAGTCTGACCCGCTTAAACGAACAACCATTGCCGAACACGAGATCAAAACAATCCACAAAGCTCTGCTCTGGACGTCTCCTACAGATTACGATGTACATCACCTGAATGTCATAATCCACCAAATTGCGAAAATTATATGTGCGGGAGTAATCGAGTCATCGGAAAGTTATTACCCTAGTACCGAAAAAAGATGGAAGGTGACGGTTTTGTATTGAATTTTAGGCCAATAAATAAAATAACAGAGAGCACCCCACCCCCATTTATCAGTGTAAACACTGCTCTCAACATCCTTGGCAAAGCAAAAATTCTGTCATTTTGACTTGAATAGCGGATTCTGGCAGATCCCAGTAAAACAGGAAGAGAGACATAAAACCGCTTTCACGGCACCAGATGTCTGTCGATAACAGTTCTGCGCCATGCCCTTTGGGCTTAAATGCAACCCATCTACTTTGCACAGCATGATGGTAAAAGTTCTTGACAGTATAAGTGGTGATTTTGCAATGGTTTATTATCATTGAGAATGAAAGACCATTGAATTGATTAAAAGTTGCGGAAGCTCTGGTGGAGATTATACTTGACAATTTAGTCCAACACAGTTGCATATATGTACACCTGAGGTAGACGCATGCCTAATGACCGTCAACATGCAGCAGGTGTAAGCAACCACCTTGCTTGGCTCACTTGGGGCGGTCGGCAGGGCCATTGACCTACCCCTTCTCTCTCCTCTGCAGTGAGACCATCCACAGGATGCTTCACAAGTTAGATGCATTAACTGCACTGTGTTTGAACCAAGGAGGGTGTATATAGTAAACATCTAGAGAAGTGCTAGTCGGGATGGGGGTGACGCTAGTTCAAGAGGAACAAGGTTGAAAAAGGAACAGAGGAGAACACATTAGCCAATAGGAAGGGCCTGTAAATTTCCACAAATTGCAAAAAAAAAAGTGAAATACTGAGTGATGCACGACGGCCTATGGAAGGTGACACACGAACCCTGGTTACGTGACAGCCCTAGGCTGAGAGGAGATTGCAGTGGTCAATTATAGTTTTGGTTGTAATGCCAGTATCACGAGAAGTTGAGAATAGTGACCTTTAGTGTTTGGCCGGAGCATCGCTGATATAGAGTACAGGGCATGTAGCCTGTCTAATTGGAACAAAGTCGGGTACCGCTGTCAGGGTCCGGCAGACAGGTTGGCACACAGCTACGGTTTTACCTGTCTGGATGGTGGCCTGTGGTGCCTGCTGCCCCAGCTGCGGAGAAGGTGGAAGACAGCTGCTGGTCGCTACTGGATGTGGTGCACTGTTGACTCTGTTGAAGTGCGGGGTGGGCTGGCAGTTGACGGTCTGGTAATCTCCGAACCAAGGGTTGGCAATACCCAGGGGGAGGTCCTCCCCTCTGTGGATAGCTTCAACTAGTGGATGCAGAGACCCTGCTGTTTTGATAAGTGGTGGGAAGAGGGGTTTGGGTGAAACTGGGAAGTGAGGCCTATCCAGATGGCAGACAGCATGAGCACTGTCCTGCGGGGATGTGTTCCATAGTGCAGGTAGTGCAGTAGGATTACAACTCAAGTTACTTTTAGGGGCGTTAGCTAACCTTCTAAATTTCCGCTGAGCACCACTCTTCCAGGTGTATGGCATGGGAACAGGCACAACTCCCTGCCTCGTGAGAGTGAAACAGATGACATGGGTCCCTAGCTTTGTGTACGTCCAGGCCACAGCCGTACAAACAAAATGTGTACCCAGTGCTCCTTCGTCTGGCCCAATTCAGAGCCGTGGCGGATTGCCTCAAGTCGCACATCACGACACTTGGATGTGGTAACCACAGGGGTCAGTCCTCCAGAACCAACTTTTACTCCCTTCCAGCCCAGTTGAGCGGTGGACGGAGTATAAATTGGCCTGACTGGCTAGCCACCTGGTGGAGGGAGTGGTGAAGGCTCTACCGTACTATACCCAGAGGGGGGCACAGCACTGGTGACCTTCTAATGGTATAATGGGTGTGTGGTTTCTATGCGTTAGTTAAGCGTAGTCTCCGGCTTCACTCTGGTGGGCTGGTTTCTCCGGCATCACAGTTACACCAAGAAATTAGTACTCAGAAGTAAGTTAAGAATGAGTATATATTCCAAGAGAATAGACACAGTGATCTCTCTCTTAAACTAGCCTTGAAATTAAACTGAAGTTATCCTACGTAATCCAGGTGAAGAAGTCCTGGTCCTGATCTGAAAAAGGTGATTACGGCTAGGTAGCTAATTACAACTGGCCCAACTAATCTTCACAGTTGTCCAGAAGGGACCGCCGTAGACCCCTATCAGAGGGGGTAGTGGTGGTTACCATTACCAGATGGGGTATGGTGGAGTCGTCTTCGGGAGCTGGTGCTGAAGATCTCCCGGAAGGTCTTGACGGCATTGTTGAAGTTCTTCAGGAGCCTCTGGTAGAGCAAGCTGCAGGAGTAAGCTTCTTCCAGCCCAAGAGCGAGTGGTGGAAGAAACAAGGCGTACTCAAGAACAAGCTGTTGGTAGCTTCCTCAGGCCCAGGATGGAACAGTGGAGGAAACATAGACTTGTAGAGCGAGTCACTGGCGGTGGCTTTCTCCGGCTCTGTCCGGAGTGGTGGAGGAGGCATAGACTGTCTTCTGCAGGGCTGCGCACTGCCTTATCTTCCTCCATGTCTGCGTGCCCTTGGTGGCAAGGGGTGAAGGGGGTGATAAGCTCTGCAATTCGAGTCATCTGCTAGCATATTCTGCTGGGGGAGGATCACTGACGCGGCAAGTTTCAGCCCTTATCTTCCCTTAGTACTGGTCGTGCCCTCCCTTGGAGCGTCTTTTGCCATGAAATCTCTTACAAACATTTAGTTTTACAATTTTCCATTTGTTACAAATAGTGCTGGGACAGTTAAAATATTTTTTTGATTCCCATTCTCGATTTGATTCCAAAACTTTTGTTTCGATTCTCAATTCCAGACTCAATTTATAAATACATTGCACCATTTTGTATACAGTTGTACAGTTCTACATTTCACACAACTTACAGTGGGTACTACAATAACGAGAGTGAAAGAAAATCCAGTATTCTGTGGAAGATATTTATAGTTTTGTCATGTAGAAATAGCCCTGCTAGTTAAAACAAATGTGTCAACATTGTGTGATTTCAAGAATACTGCACACTTCCCAAAACAATATAATTTCAAGGATATATGGTAAACATTAAGGCAAGTCGTACACATGCATATTCTTGTCGTAAATTTTTCTGTGTGATGTTTATAAATTTTGATTTTGTTGCGGCTAACGGAGTTTTATAATACCGCTGAATGTAAACAAAACCAATCAATCGCCGAGCATAGGAGGATAAATACATACATTAGCACGGACAAAATGTCCAAATTATAGACATTTTACGATCTTTTACATCGGCTGCCTCATCTTCCATAATTTATGAAACTAGATTCTTTATAAAAACAGTCCGTTTAATGTATCAATTTAGATATTGCACAGTTATTTCACAAAATTTTACAAGCAACTGTCAATAACATTTAATTAGGTGCTGTGGCCATAGATTACTGCACACATTCTAGTTGTGGGTGTTCACTTTGCCAGTATTGTTACTAGCACTTGGAGGCGAGTTGCTGTCAAACTACTGTAGCTTATTTTGAATTGCATATTTTACTGCTTGTGTAATCTTTGAAATGTGTTTGTTTACATTTCGAAATGGAAGAAAAATTCTTTAAAGTAATTACACGCATGTGTTGCATGTAGAACTATGATTTTCGAGATTTAAAAATTGTCTTGAGAGAAATCTTTCATCTTGAGTATTTCTCACAATTTCCGAGACTCGCAAGTCTATATATTTTTTATCCTTATAGTGCCGAAGTAAATTTGTGTATATAACATGGGAGAAGAGTAAATTTCTTGTGGAGAAAGCAAATTTCATGAGATATTAAGCATTTGTCTGTATTTCGTGTTATTTCACATTTTAACTTGTATTTTAGTGCTATTTTGTTTTATCGCAATTTACCACAAAATCATGCCTCTAATTGTGCCTGACTGATTAAATACGACAGCAAACGCACACAAGCTATTTGCATTGCGTTTACAAGCACCACCAAGTTTGCAGAATATGCAACCCAGTAGGAAAATTGAACACAATTGAATCGAACTTGTGAATGCCAAAAATCGGACATCTGGTCCATCCCTCCTTTGTCTACCCCTCTAAGCGATGCTGATCGGGACAGTTTGCCTGGGGAGGTGCACCACCATCTAGCTCATGCTAAGCAACTGGTAGCGGCTAAGCTTGATAAGCGTCATGTTCCGGTTATGTTTAAATCTGGGGATCTTGTATTGTGTAAGAACCATGTTTTGTCAGACTTGTAAAATAGCGTTAGCTCTAACCTCATTCCTAAGTTCTCTGGGCCATTCTGTATCATGAAATTTTTGGCACCAAACAACGTATTCCTTGCTGTGCCTGGGTCTAAAAGGATTTTGCGCTAAACCCGCGTCTCGCACCTGAAGCCGTATGTGATTCAACACTCGGTTAGTTTTTTTTTTTCTGAGACTGCAATATTTGGTTTACAGTGTCTGTGATACTGGTTGGTAGTTGCTGTTGGACCTGCCTGCATTGAAATGTTATACGATGTCCCGAAAAGGGACCCACTGCTGGCACTGAGCTACGACTTGGTTGCCCACAGTCCCCAGGGTCTTGTTTTTTGTTTCTTGCTGCCTGTGTGTGAAATAAATGTGCATCGCCTACTGAACTTTCTTTATTCCATTCTAAGAAGAGGAGTGCTTTATACGTGTTATACTGTCTCTACTCTCTGTTATCTGCTTACACCAAACTGTATCTTCTGTTTCTTGTGTGGAGACTGGTTTGTGAAAACTGTGAGTGAAGTTGTATGCAGTGTGGTTCCCAGGGTCAGGGACACTTAACGGGTGAAGGGCGAGACAATTTTTTCTATGGCTTATCATCTCATCAGTTGTGCCAAGATTTCATCATCAACAGCTGCTCCTCCTTGCTTCCCCTCCCTCGCTCTCTCTCTTTGCTTCCCCTCCTTCCCTCTCCTACCTCCCCTCCACGAGCCCACTCCTGACGGTGCGCTTGTGTGACACTCCGCCGCTTGCCTGCTACCTGTCCACTTTGCCTGCCTGCTTCTCCATTTGGACACTCTGGTTAATATCTGCTGGGGTCAGCATGTTGTTTATCACCGATGAAGTGTACATCACCTTTGGTCATGTTTAGCGAGCTACTGTTTAGCGGGCTATTACCAAGCAGTTGCTTGATTACTTTGTGGTTGCGTAGGAGAGCCTATTATGTGTGGTGAGTCAACTCCAGTCGAGAGACTGTGGAGAATTTAACATGTTACTCTTTTAAATTGTCTTTGTGTGCCCGAGTTAAAACTTGCAGTCTAGTTCATGAGTAACTAGTTGTTTGTTTTCACTTGTATCAGTTTACAATTGCTTATTGGTTACAGTGATAGTTTCTTTTTATGATGGTTCTATTTCTGCCGACTGAAGTGGCACACCAGGTTAGGTACAGCAAGGAGTCCTTAGATTGAATGTTGTTACCATGTTATTTTAACGAGCAAAGCTTTGGTTGGGCTACCTGTGTATTAGTCACCTTCACTCTCATTATTGTTTTATGAAAGTTTTAGTGCAAGATTTTAATGTGTAAAGGTTTCAGTGTGGCCGTGGTTTTGTTGGGGCTTTTTTCAGTTGCCCGCCGGCACCCTTTATGTTAGTCTAATTGTATGGTATGTGGGTTTACATGATCTTAAAGCCCTGTTGTCTAGTAATAGTGTGTATTATTGGTGCCATATATCATAGGGGGTTATTGTCCGTAAGGACTGCGTGCTTTTGGAATTTTTAAATTGGCCAATGTATTATTTTATTATGTTTTGCCTTCAGTTAGCAAAGTGAGTAGTGAAAGTGGGGTAATTCTGGATCAGCCCTGGTTAGTATCTGATAGCTATATATATTAATGGGGCTTGTTTTGTGTCGATGTGAACAATATGAACTGTTATAGGCTATTCATGGTAAAATGAGCACTTTTGAAAGCCCCGCTTAAGATCTAATTGTGTGCATGCTGTGTATTCTTCCACCTTATGTAAAATTAACATTGCCATGGGCCTCATCACTTAATTCATGCATCGGTCAAGAGAAACTGTGAAATTATTGTAAAATAATATTTAAAAAATCTGCTCATTTTATACGTCAATGCATAAAAAAATAAAAAAACTAAAGAAATAATTTAAGTTATCATGAATGATTACTTAACACTTTTTATTCAATGTTAATATATGGAACTATCTTCCATCTATCTTTGCCAACTTACTGGGTGCATGTCACTCAGTGTGCCCGTTGAAATATATGCAGACTGGGGCAGTGACTTTTTTCTAAGGTTGATTTCAAAAGTGTTCACTTTATCGTGAACATGCTTTGATTTGTGAGCATGGTAAATGATATTGAGGATTGTAACCTCCTATTTCATGATTATGTTTGGTTATACTATTTTAAAAGAACTTTATATGAGAAATATCTTAGATACACTTTTGAATGCGAGGCATTAAGTGCATTTCATGTGAGAAATTAGACAAAGGTATAGGATTAGGAAATTCTAGAAAATTTTTAGGTATAAACCTTTGGAGTTGTGCAATTGAGTTCTACCAGAATTGTTTCAAGGTTCAATGATTGCATTGTGGTTAAACCATGCCTTATGGAGAAGGCAAGTGAATGTAATAAGCATTAATGAGGTGGATCAATGTTAAGAGTTAACCAAATTTTGTGACACCCTATTGGAGAAACTGTATCTGTGTATTATTGTTGGTTATCTGTCTTGAGTGGGTCAATATATTGTTGAGTGATCTCCATTTAGTAATGTACAGTCAGTGTGTAGAAAGAATCCTGTTTTGGTCTGATGAATGTAACATGACTTACGTGAATAAATTTGTGGTGTATCTTTTGAATTGAGTTGGATTTTTGGTGTTTTTGAGGACTACACCACAACTAGTTATACAGAATTACCTTCAATTTACGTCACGTACGTGCAGATTAACAAAACTATTTGTGCAGTGATCACGTTTTTGACTATAAAAACGCAAACAACGTTTTACGTCACGAAAATAATTAATAAATCAATTGGTAGCAAGCTCAAAAGATTATTGTTGGTGTTATGATTAAAAATATATTGAGCCAAATCACTATGGTGTTTGTTTGAGCAGAATCATGTCTATGTGTATTTCATTTATAAATGAATATCTCTAACAAAAAATGCCGGCGATATGATGAAAGTAAATACAGTAAAACTCGTTTAAGACGTTCCCACGAAAGACGTTTTCCTGGCTGAAATGTTTGGTTTGTTTGGTCCCATCAATTTCGTCATACAAGCCATGTTAAAATTTCCCATATATAACATATTGTCAAGTTCATGATTTACAGTGTAATACAGTACACTTAAATCGTAAATATGAGAATTTGCTTATTAATGTGCACACAAAACTTTATTTTTATAACGATAGAAACTACAAAAGCCAAAACATCATTACTTGTTAACAGGTTATGTTGAGTAAAAGTGACCATAGATCATACAACGTGATGTTCGATGCAAGTCAGCGAGCAGATACTGTCAGAATGGCCAATGTACAAACTTGAAACTTCACAAAAGAATCTATGCGTTCCGTTTCACGCACCATTGCCGACGAAGTGCAAAAATATTTTCTTGATCAATTAACTGATGCACGTAACATTTGTTAGCAGCAGAACTAACAATATTATTTTTTAACATTTATTTAGGGCTCATTCTCAAAGGCGTCACATATATTATACGTAAAATTGTTTGCATCTCCAAAGTATAAGCAGTGCACCAGAGTCTGAAATGGACCACAACTTGCATAGAGAATGGCACTAATTTTTTTTCTCTATCTTTTCCACGTCTTGTTGAACGTACTAAAACGTCCGTGATGTTATGAAACAGATATTTTTTTTTGTGATTGGAAGTTCAAAGCTGTTATTAAGTATGGTTATTAATAAGGACTACTCGTATTTTAGTTTGAATATATTTGTGTTTTAACCAATTGGAATATAGCGGCAGTAAAAAGAAAAGCATTAACTGGAAAAGAAAAACTGGCGATAATTCAGAAAGTTGATTCTAGTCCTTCAGCTACACATGTTAGTATAGCCAAAGAACTTGGACTGCCAGCATCGACACTTAATTCTATTGTGTCTAAACATGAAGATAATTTACGTGAAGCAGTAAAAAAATTTATTTTTGTTTTGAGAGGTATTTTTGGTTCCCTTAAGTTAAAATATATAACATTTTCATTTAAAAATCACTTCTGTTTCTGATGCAAGTAATATTATAGCCTTGAAAGCAACTTTCCCAGTTAAAATGTTTTCCCAGCTAAGAAGTTTGTGGAGTAAATACCCTTAAAAAACATCTTAATAGGGTTTTACTGTAGTATGTATATATATATAGCACAGATGAATATTTGTTTTTGTTGAATGTAATAATTATACACTAAACATTTGCGTGGTATTTGTAAACACTGCCAACTTTACTCATCATCTGTTTTTTTGTGGTTAGGTTCTTGACAACTAGCAAATAATGCATTTGCAACTATCGAGCAAGGGTGGTTATTGTAGTCAGCTGCTTACGTTGCAAAACTGGTCAAGAATGCCAAAAATAGTTACTGTTTTAGATCATACATGAGAGTTTGAAAGTGAAGGGTTTCTGACCATACTTCAAATACTATGATGTAAACATTGAGTGGGCAAGAAAAGACATGTGCTCACACTGCCATGCCATATGCAGAGTGATTTAGTGATAGCAGAGGACATAAAAATAGTAAGTAACTACATTAGAAGCAAATTTGTGTAATTTTCATATTGCCAAGAAAACAAAAACATATATGCTTTTGCCACTTTTTGGTAAAAACATTTTTACTAACTATGTAAGCAGTATTTTTATTTTATCAATAATAAAATATTTACTAGTATTTTGTAGTTAGGTTGTGGATTCGTGATGTACTAATATTGATTTACAGGATTTAATAAAAATATTGTTATCTACAAATTAACAAAAGCTGTATGTAGTTGATGTAGAAATCTTGTGCAACTTAAATGCTAAGGAATATTATTGAGCAGTTTTAAACATCTCTATAATGCACAAAAATTACCGTAACATGACATTGTGTCTTACATGACAAGTATGTGCTCGTAAGGTTGTCCTTTCATCCTTATCACTAAATATTTTTTAATGTTTTTCCCTTTAAATATGTACTGATTAAACGAATGAATAACAAATTCCATTTAGTTTGAGCGAAATCATTACATAAACAACAGATTCATCTTCTAATAATAATCCATGCATTTTTTTCTATAAAATTTTATTTGACGAAATGAAAATATTTATTCGATGGAATGGTAAAAGTTTAATAATGAAATCAGCTCATTTTATTTACAGTAACAGTGGGGCCCTACCAATAAGAGGTGAATTTCCACACAGGTCTCTGCAATCATGGCATTTTTGTGCAATGCATACAACAATGTTATGGCTGCAGTACTTAACTGCTGAAATAAAAAATAATCTGTAAATGAGACATTTAATAGGAAAGTAAATTTCCATCAATAGCCACTTTGTTGCTTAGAGCGTCTTAAATTGGCATCGTAACTGAAGTTAAAAAAAAATCTCATGTAAAAAAAAAACCATATTTTACTTTTTTGTGTATATAATAACTTGGAAGCATTTTATAAATGAGAAAATTTTCAAATAAACTTGAACATAAACCTAATAATAATCTGTATGAACAGTTTTTCGAGCAACCAAAATAAAAAACTGATGCTTGCTAATAAACAATGCATATTGATCGCCATCCAGACGGCAAGATCTGGTTTGCTGTGTGGGTGGGTGCAATGTATCACAAAACAATACCATATTCCGTGGTTGATAAACTTAAAATAGTCAAGTGTGTTAACTGTTATGAAAAAAAGGCAAAGTTAAAAGAATTTTTTGGACACAAAATCAGCATTATGTTTGTGTTATCTTCCTACAGTGGATCGGTCACCCTCCTCTTACCCCCTCGCCATCACTTGTTGATGGATGTGGAAAACTGTTTCAATGTTTATATTTATACACACGTCTCCCTGAGACTCTTGACCGTCAATGTCAAGCTAGTATTTACCTAGATTGTTATCTCAGAGCAAGGTGAAGTTTGGGACAAACTTTGTTTTAAAAAATAGTGGAAGTTGAACATCTCTCTCACTGATGCTTTCATTTCCTAGATGCCGTACTGGTGGTGAAAGTGCTTCCCTTCCTTACAAGGGAAAGCTTTCAATGTTAACTAAGTGCATGAATTATCATTTATAAACTGAATAATATTTCAGAACTACCCACATCATTTTATGTTTGTCAAATCGGTGGAAATTATCTGCAGTTCATACATAGGCAGAAGTGCAGATTCTGTCAGCATCTGTAAATTCAGCAGAAGATATGGATAAACAATGTTTCATGGTTCTCCAAATTAGGGTCTTTACTTTGAGGAAAAAGTTATTACACAGGTTGTTTTATCGAAAGATACTGGACACATTTCACTTGAATGATGCATAAATAAGTGGTTGGTGTTTATGTTTAGATCTTACCATCTTCAGAGCTGTACAAGAGCGGTGAAGAGAATATGGTCAGCGGCCAAAATAAATACACCAAACTTGGTTTTCAATCCATTACCTTCAAATTTTCCGGTTTTTTTTCAATCAATTTTTTTCTACGGTTCCCCAGAATACGGTATTTTCTTTGAGGGAATCATTATTAGTTATCAAGGTCATTTTGTCGAGAGTTGACTGTATGTTTCTAACAAGGGAACATTTCACTTGAATGATGCATAAATTAAATCATTAGGTCCACTACTTTGTAAATTTTACAAATGCAAGGGTAGGTATCAAATGAGAGGAGTAGAAGCTAAGCAGAGGTTTCACAAAAATCCAACTGGCTGTAAAACTCCAGTAAACAAAAGGTAAAACACTGGAATAACAGACTTCAAGAAATTGTGTTTTTTCCTTATGGAAAATGTTCAGTGTTATAGAGAGAAAAAAAAAAGAGTTTCGAAAGAGCATGAGTTTTCTATTGCATGGTTACACAAAGAAAGGACATCTTATTAGTTATTAATAATCGTGGTCAGTGAATTATTTTGTACCTTAGCATTTATACTCAAGTCATGCTGAGGACTGGGCAAAAACCACAAACCATCACCAATCCCACCTCCTTGCCATATGAGCGCATGATACCTCAGCATTCACAGTAATGTAAACCTGTTCATAAATACAAAGCTGTGTCACATATGCTTACTACATATAAAATGTAAGTAAAAAAATTAATACAAATAATATACTGCTATAAAAACTGATAAAATTTTTACTGTAACACCATATATTAAACCAATGCAAATATTTTTTTTTTCACCTAAACTATGTACATTGTTATCACAGAGCTGTGAAACTGTCCAGGATTATCTCACGTTAATTTAATACAAGGTCCATGGAAACAATATGTTTGTTGAATAGCACAACATTGACCAACGTTTGCAGGAGTAGTTTACTGTGTTACAGCCATACTGAGTTCTAAGTGTACATAATTTTCTGGTGCTCCAAGCAAACCAACAGATATAGATTTACGTACATCGCTTCATTTACTCGATCACCTCCCAGGGCTTATCTGGCCTGTGTTGGTTCCATGGTCGATGGGGTAGGAATCGAGGGGGCTCAGACAACGTCACACCTCCCTCCTCCAGTTTGGCGAGGAATGCAGCAACCTGTTTCATTACACATTGTTACCACCACAATTACTATAGTTGCTTAAACACATACATGATACCAACAATGTAGCTTATAGTCTATTCGCTGTTTCTTCACACTTTTTGAATCAAACCTTTAAAGCAGAGCTTCTGAAAAGTTTCAAGTAAAGTAACCCTGAATGGACTACACCATAAATATGCAAATAAAAAATTATGGCATCTCATACAAAGAACCTTAAAACAATGCTGTGTAATGAAAAATTTTAAACTAGTCTCCCCCTCGTTTACCAGGAAATGAAATAAACAAAGCCTCAGCAGTCTTACATGGCTATAACAAAAATAAAACAGGAAGGAATGGCAACCTAGCTAATTACATGGCTATAACAAAAATAAAACAGGAAGGAATGGCAACCTAGCTAATAATAACCTTGACATGCCATGGGCAATGTTGTAATCCTAATCTAACCTCGCCACAGCTGTGGCCACCTCCCAAGAAGAATATTATGCCATACACGCCACCAGTGCCCTGCCTCCTGCTGTAAAGTTAGGCCACCTGCTGGTCGATAATCCTCATCACGCTTTGGCACAGCGCCAACCCCTCCAACCATTTGGGGGAATGCAGCCCAGCCTTCTGCCATTTTTGTCACTACTTTCCACCTCCCCTGCGCATTGAGTATAAATAGGAACCTTGGTCCCCAATTCAGGGGTCACTTGCACAGCTCCTGTTGTAGGATGCCACTCTGCCCAACCTCGTACCAAGGCCTTCTACTTCACCATCTGTAACTAACTCGTACAGCTCCAGTAGCAGAACATCATTCTGCCTCGCCGTGGACCAAAGCCATCAACGTCTCACAGCACTGTACATGCTTCTACTACATACAAGTCTTGAGTACCAACAGCCTGGGGTTAACCTTACCCCCATGCTACAGAGTCTTCCAAGACTGGAAGAAACCTCTGTTGGCAACCTAGGTTCAGCCCTTCAGGCTGTAATCAGGGTACATGTTGGATATGTGCTTAATTGTTCCAGCAATAAAAAGACATTCTGAATTGGCTGTGTTTATCACTAAAAGCTGCTACTCTTTGCACCATGCCTCCCTATGCTTCCCACTTCGTCTTAGTGGTCTGGCAACTCTCTTCCAGGAGTAGGCACCTGCTGTCCATTCTCCCTGCCTTTCTCACACTTCAGGGAGCTCTGACTCTGCATGTTACTTGAACCCTATGGTGACATCCTGCCTTGCTGAGTAAATCGGGAGCGGCGCTCCACCCTGCTATTATCCCTAGTGTAAAGTACTTGGGTACGCTGGCAATGTCTCACCCAGCCAACGGACTTGCAGGAGGCCAACAGTTGACTTTCAGGGAGCTCAAACTCTACATGTTACTTGGATCCTGTGGTGACGCCCCACTTTGCTGAGTAACATGGAAGTGGCGTTCCACTTTACTATTGCCCTCTTCTGTAAAATTATTGGGTCTGCCAGCGACATCCCACCTAGTCGACATACTTGCAGGAGGCCTCGCTTATATTTTCATCATATCAGGCTGTGCCCACCCATCTTGAAAGTTTGAATACTCACTGTCTCTCTTATATAAGCTATTTCCTGACTACATACCTCGCCACCGGGTTGGGCGGGATAAAGCAGGCAAGCAGGCACTAGCCTGGTTGGAAGCCTTGTAGAAACCAAACAGTGTGCCAGCAGGGTTTACACCTGGAATAGAGAGGCTGAAGCACGCAAGAGGGGGTCGACTTCCATCTCGTCCAGCAAGGGCAGAGACATCTCCTCCAGACTCCTGTGGCACATTCCTCATGCCGTCTCCCTACTGCCCCCTATGTGACCCAAGAAGCCTGTAGTTAGCAACCAGTCCTCGGCTGTAGGGAAGACGGTGAGATACCCAGGACCCCAACCCAACTACGCACCTGCCAAGGTTCAGACAAGGCTCACCCCGAGCAGTGCTCCTCTCCATCCCCTGAGGGCTATCATTGAGTTGCCCAAGGCACAAAACCCTGCAGCCAACAAATACTATATAGACAACGTTGTTTGCTTCCCAGCCATCTGGGAGGGGGGAAAGCTTACAATGCCATTGACTATTGCACCACCAGATAGGTGAGGTGCCAACAAACATCGAGTATTGGAGTGAAGTTAGCTAATGTCAGTCTTTCAGGATACAAGAGAAAAATCTGTGCATTGGAATCATAGCATTTGTTTACAAACATATTGGCAGAACAGCTGTGACAGGAAGGACACACAGTAGCCATTCTACATTTCTAAAACTGTCAAAATTTACCCTATTTATATGAAATTTAGAATACAGTGAAATGTTACAACTGGCATGCGTTACAGAGTATGTAACGTAGCATCAACTCGCTACGCCACAAACAAGTTACACTCTCTGCATTCAAAATAAATGTTGGGTTCCTGGCTAGCATCACTGTCAGTAAAAAGACGCACTGTCAATACTTAGAAATAAAACAATGACAAATTAATGTTGAATTGGAACATTGTTTATTGGGCGACTGTCTAAAACAATACAGGTATTTCAGCCTGACATAAACAGACACATCACTCTTCCCATCTGCATTCACACAGGTACAAAGTCACAGCAGCAGTCACATTAAGTTAAAAAAGTAAGTCTCATCTAGCGAGGAAAAGTTATGAAGATGAGGGGGAGGAAAAAATACCTTCCCCCTCAGCGCCTAACGACCTCCTACACCCATGGAAAAGAATTTAAAAGATGATTAGTTGTTGAAGTCCAAAAGAAGTTGTTAACAAAGAAAGATTTAAGTTGAAAGAAAAGTTCTGGACGGAGGCGCTTGTGGGTGCAGGCGAAGTTCGTTCCACTCGTTACCTCTTAGTGGTGGTTGTAATAATGCAGAAGAGTACAGGGCCAGCCACGTGTACCTCAGCACCCACAGTTAACCCCACTCTCCAACAAAAGTTAAAAATACACACTTGGCCGGGGCTCGCTGCCTCCTATTGGCTGTTCATGATCGTACGCTATTGTGTGAAAGCTGCAAAAGTGCTGATAGCATGGGAATTAAGAAAAAAGTTTAATCTCAAAAGTTTTGTCACCTCGCTCTGAAGCCTGATAACCAAAAGTGCCATGCATTACAGATAACATTTGTATTACAGCCTCGTAATTAAAACTGATAAAGCCCTTACTTCTAAACCGTGGTATGAAAGGAAAAATTTGGACAAAATACACTCAGTGACAAAATAAACCTCAAAAACAATTAAAAAAGCAATAAAATCCTGTATAAATGAAATGTTACATTACCCCCCGCCCCTTGATTTGGGAGAAATTTTGAAGAAATCTCTACCAAATAAATACCTAACCTTAAAGTATCGAAGTAGAATACTACTGTGACCTTGTTCCTCCAAACACAACACATAATTCCTCTGCAAAACATTAATATCCTCACACAAAAAAAAAAGTACATGTTACTTGGCATTGAAAACAATCTCACTGGAGCAGCTACAAAACAACAATACATTATACACTTATGTACAAGACATTATCATTTAAACACTCAAATAAGTATACAACACAATAATGTAACAAATACAAAGTTCAAAGGATAGCTATAAACAATAATACATCATAGCTTAATTTACCAAAATTCTGAAATATAAACATTCATTACTGTACTTCATCAAAAAATTCAACCAACATTCAAGTTTACAATACAAAATACCAAACATCATACATGTACATTACACAACAATACTAAATAACAAACCAAGGTAAGTTTAAGTATATCAGTAATAATTCAACATGTTACAGAAAACATTTGTGTCAACAACACTCAAAAGTCAAGGTGTAGATTGTTTGGAACAATAATAAATGTAATAAATGTGTGGACCCTCAAAAATACAAACATGTTACAAGAACAATTCACACAATACAAATACATAGCCCTCATTAACATAAAACTTTCCATACCAGAATACAAAAGCAAAGAGACACATCTTGAAACACTGTGGTGACCCAACCACAAAAATTCTCATTGTAGATTAACAACAATCTCATAACAACATTACACAAAAAATTAACTGAAAACAATTTAATACACTAACACTTTCAAAAAACAACTCACGAAAAATTTAATTTGATCTGTATTCAACCTCCTAACCTCACAAACTTCGGTTAACTCAAAAAACTTACAACAAAATAAATTCAAAACATTCTCAAAAAATTTCCAACTCTCTAAGTCAATGTGTGAAATCTCTTTCTAGGATAGAAGTTTACGTGTAATTTCCCGTATTTACTTTATTAAGTTAATGAGTCGACTCCCACGTTTAACCAGGGCATGGATCCATGTCTGCCCCAAAACACAACAAAATTAACCATTGCCACATTGAAATTATACAAAAAACCTAGGTCAGTGCACCCTAAAAAATTGACGCAGGCCTGTACTACCCCAACACACAATCTCAGAGCGAAAACTCAATAACACACACACTGGAGCAATTCCTAAACCCTACACCTCCAAACTCAACACCACTTCACAACACCTCAACTTACAACCAAGTCCAAATATCACACAAAATCAAAAAAAATAGAAAAACTGCAAGAAACCCCCCATTAAGTTTCAGCTAATCTTAAATTATTAATTTAAAAAAAATTGGAAATGTCCACATATATTTGAAAGCCATGTCACAACTCAAAACAAAAAGTTTCCAAAATTTTTTTAACAATTAAGTGAATATTCAAAATTTTACAAATTTAAAGCCTAACAATATCCTACTAGTGACATATAAGTCACTAGCTGTATGTATCCACTATCACACTGCACTACAAAACATGCACTTCAGCATCTCCCCACACAACCAAGATAAAACACTTGCAAGTACAAACAAAGTGACAAAAGAGCACAAAATTTAAACAAAATAGACACTGTGGAAGTAAAATTACTTAAGCTAACAAAAGAATAAAAGTACTGACATTTTACATACCCTTATTGTATACACAACACTCAACATAATTCATCTCCTCACCTGTATAACAATTCTTTTACTTGAAATCGTCCTTACACCTGCTGCTGTTCTGCACTCTCCTCCTACTCTCTCTTCATCCCTACATAAAACACACACACCAGAACATACCCTCAATTTTGAGGTAAACCCTCGGTAGGCCATAAGTGGCATATAATCGCATCACACACATGAAAATGCTGTTTTACAGCAGTAATTACAACAAGCAAAATTAGCACTAAAGTTACCATCTCCATGCAGTTAACCTTAACAAAATTCACTTAAATACACACAATAAAATCTACAATAATGCTACATGTGGCAATTTACACTATTAAAAAAAAAAAAAAAAAAAAGACAAACACCATCTTACTTAAACATATGAAAACCCTTAAACATAATGACAGTATTTCACATTGCCCTTGATTCCAGATTTACTGAAAAATTATACTACTTCATTAAAAAAAAAGTGTCTTAATAAAAAGTAAATATAAAATGGTACCATGTCCTGTTTCACCTCTCCTACTAGTGTTCAATATTACCTTATTTTCTCATAAATGTCACATCACTATCACCTTTCAAACTCATGGATCTCATTTCTGCATAACCTCACTGCCAGTATTTATTAAAAGAAAATTAACATGATAAACCCTAGCACTTGTATTTACATCTGACCTTAAACTACCTGGCAGACAGTCTGCCTTGCTGTCACCTTCCTTTTTCACCTTCTCCACAACACACTCCTTCGTACATGCCTTAACTTTAATTTTTTCCTTGCTGCCTTCCTTCCATAACCTGTCACCACTCTCATCTTCCTTACAGGTGCACACTCTCCCCCTTTTTTCCCCTTGCTTGTTGGGCATGTGCACAATCTTTTGTTTGTTTACATCTGGTAAACACAGTCTCAAATTCACCTATCTTACATTCCTCACAACAAGCACCTCTGGAAACCTCCCCCAGACTTCCAACACGCTCTTATTTCAGACCTACTAGGCAACATCCCCTCCGATGTTGTCCCACTCACTCTCATTTCATTCTTAAACTTCAGAGTAGTTTCATGCACACAAAACAATGTACCCCCCACATACAGAATTTACCTACTGTAACTGACTTACTCCTAACTCAGCAATGTGTGGAACATAGTGAACATTGTTTTACCGCTAAATTAGTAATATTGTGACATTTTACTGAGGTATTCTCATCTACTACTGCATTCATAACCTCAACTATAGGCTGTTCACGGTAAAGTGAGCACTTTTTAAGGCCCTCCCAACAGGCTTTAACAACTAATAAATATATCTTATTGCAGCATAAGACATTAAATTTTGAGGGGGATAAAATGTATACACTGTGTTTATTCGTCACAAAGCAATGTTTATATTAAAAAGCAGCAGGAAGATGAAAATAGGAAGAAAGGAAAAATTTAAAAGGGCCTTAAAAAGTGCTCACTTTACCGTAAACAACCTATACCTCCGTTTCCATTTCCTTTATAACCTCTACATTTTCACAAACATTTACTGCTACTAACTCATTCTTACCCTCAGTACTCACTTCTACATTTTCACATACATCAATTTCAGTTATAACATCTACTTTAGTGGTAAGAAACTCGGGACTCTTATATTCATTGATGGCTTCATCAAACATAGCTACTATTTCCCATTTCTGTTTGTAAAATTTATCTAGTAGCTCCTCAGATTTAGTCTCCTGTTTATTCAATTTACCCTATATTTGTTTAAATCCCTTGTCCAATTGATCTGATATTTGTTGAAATATCTTGTCAAATACAGTTTTTCGTTCATCCAGTTTCCTTGAAAGTTTGTTCAACAATTGAAAAATCTGACTAAGTACCCCTGGTTTTGGTGTATCTTGACTGCCAGCCATATCAAAATATTTTACAAAACCATTACAATTAAAAAAATTTAAACAAAAAAATACAACACATGGGCAGATTAAAAGTTATGCAACTATTTTTGATGGTGACATGTTGTTGTAGCATGTACCTGTTGTTGATTAAA